>OU427016.1:2480000-2537500 GCA_911387935.1 Dolichovespula saxonica | reverse complement strand
GACTCACGCGAAACCGATTTCGTCTCGCATCAAAAAGCGCACACACAGTTCGAGGACATGAATAAAAGATGAATTCGTCCGTGTCTCCTCTCTCGGCCGCTCGCGCGACTAACCAAAGACGAAAAGCTGCGAGGGGCGTTTCCACCCACCCTCTCTCTCTCTCTCTCTCTCTATCTATCTCTCTATCTCTCTCTTCACGTACCAACATAGTGGAGGAGAATGAGAGGAAAATCGAACGAAGAGGAAAGAGATTCCGGTCAATGTTCTCAACTCGCCAACGCGACGACGATGTAGAAACTCTTCCAAGTCGCATTACCAGGCCCTCACTCCGCCCTTCTGCTCCCTCAACCCCCATCACCACCCCTCTCTCTCTCTCTCTCTCTCTCTCACTCTCTCCAACCCACTCGATTGCGTTTTCGAAACTCCCGTTTGTACGACCAAACGCGAACAAACTTGTTCTCTCTTTCGTAACACCGCAAATATAATTCCCCGACATCGGCCACCTATCTTCGATCGAATTTCGATACCTCGAAATAAATAAAAACGATATATCGGTTTAACGCTTAATCGAACTAATCGTAATTCTCTCAAATACTCATTCATTCATTTTGATACTTTTCAACCGAGGTTATGGAAATTATTAATACGTAACAATCGTATAATGATTTTTATCGATATCGTTCACGATCGATGCGACGATGCGAAGTGTGAAATCAGTTTGTGATTGGAAAGAACGAAAAGAAAGTGCAATGAAATGACAGAAAAGGTAGTGCATTTGAATCCACCCGTCAATTTGATATTTCAAATTTCACATTTGAAATAATATAAATTAAATGTATTATTTATATTTGTTGGCAGTTTATCTCGCAGGCTTGATCGCCGATATTAATTCATATCTTAATTGATTTCGCTCGTTCGTGATTGATTTCTCGAATTAATTGAAATATGGCGAAACAAACGCATTTTATAATCCAACGTACTTTTTGAATGATTTATGATAGGTTTCAATGAATACACAAATTGTTTGTGGTTCGAATCGTATCGTTGTTTGAGAAACGATTTACAAAAGAGAAAAAAAAAAGATAAATTGTTTCAAAAATTTATGGTGAAATAGTTTTTTTTTCTTCTTTTTTTTTTTTTTCGTACGATCTTTCTCATCGATCGATTTTTAAACGTTTAACGAGATTCGAATCTTGTAAAATATTCATGAAGCGACAATTCACTTGTAATATTTACAGGTACGTTCGAAAGGAAATGTAAAAGATTCGATTTGGTTCAACAGTAATTTTGTTCGATCGACCGTGACGACAAGTGAAGATTGAAAGTCGACGAACGAATTAAGCCAGTTACGAGAATAATCGAGATCATTCGACGGGATATAATAATTTCGTGGATTATTGGAAAAGCTTCGACGATTTTCATCGATTTCACGGTAGATACTTACGAAAGTACGCTAGAAAACTTCTTTGTCGGTCGAGCAGTTTTATAGCAAAGTTACTGTAACTAATCGTCCACCGAAAGAATCCGCTCGTCGATTGATAGCCATCGTCGAATTTTCGAGTGGTTCTTGGCGAAGTCGACCATTTACTTTTGGGGCAAATATATAAAGAATAAAAGAAAAGAAAAGAGAAGGAAAAAAAAAAATAAAAAATGGAACAGAGTACATCCCGTTGAAAGGAAACGTCGGCGTGTCACGCCATAGAAAGATACAAGAGCATTGTATGTATATTGAGTTGTTCGTAAAGTTCGTGACACTCCTTCTCCTCCGTTCATATTTATAATACATTATGTACAAAAGAAAGGACGTATATCGAAGACATTTCGTTTCTTTTTTCTTTTCTTTACGCACACATCCGTCCACATCGAAATAACTCATTCGACGAATATTCGTTTTTTTTTTGTCCGTTCCTTAATTTGGTCTCTTATTATCGAAGACAAAGATCGATTGTCACGAACTCCTCACAAACAATTCTATAACGTTTATTCATCGTGTTATATGTCGGGGCTCACGTTGTATAAAATATCGTACCGCGATAAATAATAACAGTCTTCGTGAGTTCGATCATTTTCTTAGAGAGCGGATTTATCTAAAGTTCATATATATATATATATATATATTTTAGATATCCATTCGAAATTCGATTTCTCTTCATGCTTATGACAGCTATTTCGGGACGGCCGTAAAAGGAAAACATCAAATCGATATATATGCCGCGGAATTGGCAAAAGCAAGAGGACCGAAGGGCTAAACGTACGTTGTCGTCGTCGTCGTCGTCGTCGTCTCTCTCAGTTAACTATTCGACCTCGAAGCTCTCTTGGCAATCCTGATTGCTACCTTCGTTGGTCGTTACGATCGTCTTAAAGTTTAACGTTGACGTACGTAAACTCCAACCTCCTACGATAAGATACGAGTTCGATATCGAGTAATATTCCAAGTAATACTCGTTTCAAATCTTTAACAACTTGCGATCGTTAATGATATATTATTATTTCGAGTTCTCGATTGTTGTGAAATCATCGTTCCGATAAATTGGAGGAAACGTAACGTGACGTTTATAATTTACACCTTACGTTATGAGTTCGTAAAAGGATCTCGGCGATTCTAACTCTTAACGCGCAAAGTACCGTTAACTTCTACTTTCGACTAGAAAACGAGAATCTTTTACAGGAAAAGGGAAACATTCGAAGTTCTTCCTTTAGAATCACTCTTATCGATTTAACCTTCAACGACATCTTTAAAATTCCGACGAAGCCATTTTGCCCTTTAGATCGTACCTGTCTATGCTATTTTACTCTCTTCACGAAAAAACTCTCTCTCTCTCTCTCTCTCGAGCTTGAATGCTCCGCAAACAGTTAATATGCTCCAAAAAATTTACAAAAAGTAATAATATTATGTAAACCGAGAATGTGTTTGACCTAGTTTTATCAAATTCAAGTTTACCCAATTCCATATATCGAGCTTTGAAAATGTAATTCCATTACACTTTACTCGTCTGTCTCTCTCTTTTGCTTCTTTTCCTATTTTTTTTTTCTTCTCTTTTCTTTCCCCTCGCCACCCTTCCTTCCCTCGTACACACACACACACATACACACACACACACACGTATATCTCCGTTTATTTCGTCTTGAAAATGTAATTTTTTTTTCTCTCTTATTTCTTTTCTTTCTCTTCTCTCTATTTCGTCGCAGCAACACGATCGTCTTCTCGTTTTGAAACGTACCTCAAGTAAGTACTTACCTCAGATTCCCCTCATAATCGTTTCTAGGTGAAATCGAATTCCCTATGGTAACGCCATACGACCTTTCGAGTACCCTTCCCTTTTAGTTTACTACAAGTTACCCTATCCGACGATTTCAAAAGAGGGTAGACAATTTTTTTTCTCCTCCTATTTTCTTCACCTTTACCTTCCTTTCCCCGTCCCTTTTTCTATCGTGTCTCCGAAAAAGAAAAAAAAAAAAAAGAAACTATTTTTTATTTCGTCGTCGTCGATTGCGCGGGTCGTGATTATAAATAAAAATAAAAAGAGAAAAAGAGAGAGAGAAAGAGAGAGAGAGAGAGAGAGAGAGAGAGAGAGAGAAAGGCGCATCCGATGCTCGTTCTTTTTCCTTTTTTCTTTCTCTCTCTTTTTTCTTCCCTTCCTTTTTCCCTCCTCGAAGACGTTTCTCTTCTTTAGCTTTGTAGACGAGATCAGAGTGTATACTCATGCAAAGAGGTTGATTTTAAGCGCGTATCGAAGCGATCCTTGCTTTCCCTCTTCTACTCCCCCTTCCCCAACCCCCTTTTACCCTCGTACCAACTACGATTTGAGAATACGGAAAAAGCAATCCCATTCGTTTCACGATTCTCGAGCCTCCTCCTCTTTCTCCTCCTTCCTCCCTACCTCCCTCCCTCCCTCCTCCTTCGTCTTCCTCATCCATGATTTTCTACTTTCACCCACTCTTACTACCATTTCTTTTCTTTATAGCACCTTTTTTATTCTTTGACTTTCTCTCTACCTCTCTCTCTCTCTCTCTCTCTCTCTCTCTCTCTCTTTCTACATATATATATATATATATATATATATATATATATATATATATATATATATATGTCTCTGTCTCTGTCTCTGTCTCTCTCTCTCTCTCTCTCTCTCTCTCTCTCTCTCTCTCTCTCTCTCTCTCTCTCTCTCTCTCTCTCTCTCTCTCTCTTGGACGAACATCCGCTTATCTATATGTATATTCGACGCATATCAAAGCACGACTATCTCCGTGGTCTTTGCTAACATTGAAAATCAATGGCTCGGCAATATTTTGCATTTTACCCCTCTCTAACGATTCCTCGTTCATACGACTACTCCCGCCAATATTATTTTCATATTCCCCCATATCTCTCTCTTTCTCTCTATCATCCGCTCCCCTCCCCGGACCCTTTTTTTACCTCCTTCCTTCCCTTCCACTCATTTTTCGTTCCGTTTTTCCATCTTTCCTTTTTTTTTCGTTCCCTGTTTTAATTTTTTTTTTTTATTCGCTCGTCCGTTTGTTTTTTTTTCTTTACCCACCCCACCCCTCCTCCCCAGACGCGCGATATAATATAAAGATTCATTCGAGCGTGGAGGATCCTTTGAATAACGAAACGAGACTTTGATCGAATCGTCGACAGACGTTACAATTAAGGACGATAAAGAATAAAAAAAGAAAGAAACGACGAAGAAATTACGGATTTACGTGGATCATTTCGTCGTTTTCCTTGATATATTTGTATTTTTCTATAGAATTTTTCAAATTTTTCTTTCTCTTTCCTCTTTCATAATCGTCGTCGTCGTCGTCATTGTATTCGGTAGTCGTCTTTATAAACTCTAACACGAAATAGTTATGAGTATCCTCGTACGTGATTGATTCTGATCAAACGAATAGAAAAAGTTCGTTCCTCGTTTTATCGATTTGGATGGTTAGATGGTTCCATTATGTTAGATGAATAGCCGACGAGTTAGAAATCCATAAGAGGGATGGGTTCTGGCAACGTAACGATTACGAGCTCTCTCTCTCTCTCTCTCTCTCTCTCTCTCTCTCTCTCACGTTCTACCAGTCGACGAGGATCGTTCTCCATTTGGCTAACTTGTAACGGACGTTGTAATGCATCTTGCGTAGGTACGTACAAGCTTATACGAGTGCCGCTTAACTTCCATGCGATTCGCTGAGGGGACGATAAACGAAAAGTGGATGGGGTTGGGGGTGGGGGTTGGAAGGCGGGCGTTTGAAAAAGGGGAGGGTGAGTTAGTTGGTTGGTTGGTTGGTTGGTTGGTTGGTTGGAACGCCGGTAGTTCTTTGAATAGAACTTTCCTCGTTATATGGGAACACTTTTGAAAGCGCATATTTCTGATAAACGAATGAACTTCCGCCATACTCTTACTCGAATGATCGAGCCAACGATCTTAGAGATCCTCGTTAACCGAGAGATAACGTACGATGTTGTTGCGAGGTTGTAAGATTTATATGGCGTCGTTGAGCTGATAGTTCGTTATAAATCTTTTCTAGTAGTTTAGATCTTAACGTTTCACGACGTCGCGCAAGACGGTTAGATCGCTTTCGGATACGTCTGCTACCCCTTCGCTTACGGATGAAAGGAGGGTAAAAAGAAGGATGGAGGAAAAGATTTTCTTTTTCTTGTTTTAAATTGAAAAAGAATTGAAAAAGTATTGAAAGAAGAAAGGAAGGAAGGAAGGAATAAAAGAACTTGCGCGTTCCTACCAAGATTGTGTTTTGGTCGTAGGTAGCTGTATTATATCCTCCTTTGATCATTAACCTCGTCGATTATGCGAAACACGTAGAAAATTTGGAACGCCCAAGCTCTTCGTGATGTTCCTCGTCTCGTGGTAATTTCTATCAGAGAGAGAGAGAGAGAGAGAGAGAGAGAGAGAGAGAGAGAGAGAGAGAGAGAGAGACCAAAGATCCAGGGAGATGGTAGTTGGAAGATGTAGTTAGCTATAGCTCGGTGATCTTTAATTAAGCTGCTCGTCGGTGGTGTATATATAGTTGGTATCGTAAGTACTTGTACACTTCCACGTGATCAACGTTCACCTATGAATCATGGTACTCTTCCTGTCCAAGAATATATATATATATATATATGTGTGTGTGTGTGTATGTTCTCTTGCTGAGCTTTGCGATTTATCGTAAGCATCTGCGTGTCAATTTAACGAGCTTTCGAAGAAACCATCGATATTGTCGATGAATCGAAAACTTCCTGATAACTTATCGGCTTATGGGTTAACGGTGATAAATGCATATCCAATAATGTAGACCTCAAATTTCTTTTCGATAGTTAGACATTGATAGTTTATTATGCATATTCATTGGTATACTATACTATATAATCCTAGCTAACCTTACTCGAACTACTGTTTCGTATTTGTACGGGATGTCTAGTTGAAGTTATGTGAAACCAAATGGCAGACGTTGGTTTTCCTTTATTGTATCTTTGGCTCGCTCTTCTCTCTCTCTCTCTCTCTCTCTCTTCCTCATCTCTCATATTCACTATGCCATCTTCTAGAAGACAGAGAGAGAGGCTCACGTAACTTTGTGCTGATTGAGGTAAACTCGAGTACCTGATAACTTCTCTCACAGCTCTCTAGAACTTGTCGTGCCAAATACGCGACGTACACTGAAACCAACACACGTTCGAGGTCATACTCGCGTAGGCTTCCGCCATATTGGACTTGCCGTTACTACAATCCTTAGGTAGGATAAGGTGCTCTTACCTTGGAACGGAGATGCTACCGAATTTCGGATTACAGGAAACATCCCAGGATTACATAGCATTGCTGATATTCTCTTTCTCTCTCTCTCTCTCCTTCTCTTTCCTTCTCCATCTCTCTCTCTCTCTCTTACTCTTTATCTCTGCAACGTCATATCATTCGGGAATTGCTTTCCTCTGAAATTTATTGCCTAGTAAAGTCTCAATTACGTTCCGATCACTCGATCAGAATATTTATTAGATCGTTTGAATTCACTAACATGTACTTTTTTCGTTGCAATCATAAATGTTATAACACACGTATGTTTCCGACTCGTCGAATTTCACGCGATATCTCGTTAAAGAACAAACGTCATTAGCTAAACATTATTTGTTTTAATATTAGATTATAACGTCAACATTACTTATATATATATATCTTTCTTTTCTCTCTCATCTAATTCGATATAGTCAAGCACGGGCACTATCTTTACCTAAAATTTTCTAACGGAGTTAGTGAATCACTTTGTATACCATACGATAACGAGATATTTGTAACGAGAATATAGTATGGCGGCTCGTTAGATGTCTCCAAAGTTATTTAAGCGTTAAGCCCGAAGCTCGTGTCCTAATTTTGACGTAACCTACCTTGAAATTAGTTAATTAATGTACCAATTCGACGAGACTATATTGGAGGAATTGTTATAATATCCCATCGTAATTTGCTCGTTCAAAAGTGTTCATTCGGTCGTTACTTTGCGAATCAAAGCAAATTGTAACGTTTCAATGTGTTCATGGTAGAAAAATGATGGGATGGGGGAAATGGAAAGAGAAAAAAATAGAGGAACGCAAACACACACACACATAGAGAGAGAGAGAGAGAGAGAGAGAGAGAGAGAGAGAACTAAAAAAATAATTTCAATGGATACAAAGAAAAATACGTTTTGATTCAATCTTGGCTGTTTGAGAGATTAATCGTCAAGAGAAATGGTAAAAGAGCGTATGGCCCTTTTTTCAACGTACCGGTTCTTTGCATCGAGGTGTATTAATTTTTACGTCCACGCCATGAAAAATGGCGTATCTGCGTAACTCTTTTCCATTTCTTCTTTTTTTCCTTTTTCCTTTTTTCTTTTTTTTTTTTTTTTTCAAGAGCGGTGCAGCCGTCGTTGGTTCGTCTCTTTTACGAATTTACCATGAATTCAACCGACTTGACGGAATACATTTTGACGAATACATAGATACCCTTGGATCAAGCATTATATTTTCACGATCCAATATTGTAGTGCGATTCTATTCAAAATCGTTTTTCGAAGGGGAAGCACTGGGTACCATTTCCTTTTTTCATTTTGATAGACGGATTTAGTGAAACGTACGATTTAATTGTTCGTTCCTTTGTCCTGGATTTTGTTTTACATTTGTTCGACGAAACGTTAGACAATATCAGATTTTTTTCAGAAACCATGAATATAAGAAGATTTAGATATTCTTGAAATATACAATACTATATATATATATATATATATATATATATATATATATATATATATATATCAATGATTTGTAACGACACAGAAAATATAAAGGAAGAGAAAAAGGGAATAGATCAATGTTAAGATATTGAGTTCTATGGTGGAATAGGGAAACATAGAAAGATCCAATATATTTTATGCATGCTCGTAAACTCTCAATTCTCTTATGACAATATATATATATAGGTATGTATGTATGTATGTGTGTGTGTGTATATGTATGTATTGCCCTTTCTTATAGAAAATATTATACGAAAACAATAAAAGTTGTTTGTTGGAAACGTTATGATACTCGTGTTTATGTTTTAGATCACATGGTTAAGGCGCAAGGACAGACAATTATTGACTTTAGGTACTAACAGGCACTCGGTCGATACTCGTTTTGCCGTACGCCATGCAAATACAGATTGGGCACTTCAAATACAAATGGTCAATCTTGGAGACGAAGGGATTTACGAATGTCAGGTACTCTCATCAAAATTTATTTTTTTCGTACGTAACCTTTTTATAACTGAACTACCGAAATAATTTTACGTTATTAACCATCAAACCGTCTACTATTCTCGGTATATACATTTTATTTTTCACTTCTATAAATGGAAAATTGGATTTTCATACTATAGAAAATTATACGATTTAACATCGTTATGTATATTATGTTGGGCCGATAATGTCAGGTAAATGTCAAATTAGCTCGGGAAGCTTTAACAATGGACGTTCGAAGACAATGAACATTAACCTATGCTTCACCTTGTTGACCGAAAGGTCAGCCATAGAATAGACCAGCTCAGAACGTTTTCTATTCTATTATTAACGTAAAAATAATTCTATCAGTTAAAAATAATTCTATAATAAGTTTATTCTTGGTCTAGTTAAAGAATA
The DNA here is from genome assembly GCA_911387935.1 of Dolichovespula saxonica. Classification (NCBI taxonomy): domain Eukaryota; kingdom Metazoa; phylum Arthropoda; class Insecta; order Hymenoptera; family Vespidae; genus Dolichovespula; species Dolichovespula saxonica. The sequence goes on along the minus strand of OU427016.1, from coordinate 2,528,377 downwards.
GAAAGAATAATATAAATATAAATATAAGTGTAAATATAAATATAAATATAAACATAAATATATTCCGTACGTGTTCATTTAGGTATGGTTTATGTATATCACGTGAAAAGTTGAAATTATCGGGGAAACGCTCGGAAGCGATGAAAATGAAATTTTATGTCGGCGTTTCAGGTGACGTCACATCCCATACAACGGAGCTTCACACGCTTGAAAATCACGGAGGCGTACTCGATAATACCGGGTGCGCCAGATTTACACGTAAAGCAGGGTTCCAGTTTGCGCCTGGAGTGCCAACTTATAGCAGCTACGGAGCTGCCCCAGTACGTGTTCTGGTATCGTCAAGGACGCATGATAAACTACGACGCCGAGCCCGGTGTTAAAGTTGAGCTCACGAAGAGTGGCTCCATTTTGATGGTAAACAAAACGAAGCCGACGCACGGAGGTAACTACACGTGCAAGGCGAGCAACGCAAAGCCGGCATACGTCATGGTTCACGTCATCGAAGGTAACAATGATGGATCGATCGTATTATACATTTATCATATTTTCTTTATTTCAATCATACGAATAAAATATAACAATCGATGCTACAAATTCACGTTAAAAGTTTTTATCTGCCGAAAATATATATTTATCCATATATATATTGCATTAATTGTCGAATGTTTCACATTTATTGAATTTAGACAAATTACGCACACACACACACACACACATATATATATATATGTGTATATATATATATATATATGTGTATATATATATATATATATATATATATATATATATATATTTCTAGAGAAATTTTAATATTCGTATACTTTCGATCTATTCTAATAATATATAGATACATTTTATTACAGGTATATTAATTTTGTGATGATAAACGTTGAGAAATGATTTTCTATCAACGTTACTTCAACAATTATTTCTAAGAATCCGTCGTCCGAAAGGTTTTCGATAGTTCCGAGTTTTATTAATATGATCCGTTTCAATAGATTATTTTGGTTTATCGGACGATTAAACGTTAAATTCGAAGAAATATATTCTACGATCAATTTTAATTAATTTTATCGTCGACCTCTTCTGTTCGAATAACGAAGATCCTAGACGGAGTAAATAAAGAGAAAAGAAAATAAAAAAGAAAACGGGTGAAGTGACTCCTCCTACGTGAGCGGACTATCGAGCAATTCTTTGGATTCCGGTTTCATTGAGAGAGAGAGAGAGAGAGAGAGGGGGGGGGAGGGAGGATCACTACTTTGGTGTCGCTCGAATTCGTTTAAAATGTATTACCTAAGTCAAAAGGAAGAAATTCCTAAGTTCTCTTTCCTTTTATACGTTTTCGTTAATACGACGATTCCTTTTCGGTTTTCCTCGAACTATTCCTAGAGATCATTCTCGAATTCGAGAAATTCTTGATAGGAGCGTGAGCAATCTGTAAACGTACCCTCCATCAAGGAATTCACGAGAGATTCCCTTGTCTAATAGAAGTTAGTCCAGATATCAGTGTTTCCCAACGTGTAAGAGGTACGATACGCCACGGAATGCAAATTTGAATATTATAGGATTAAAACTGGAGAATCGTGTTGCGGTATCGATATAAAAAAATAAAAAAAAAGTTACCATCGCGAGGATATTACCGTTCTATTTCGTACGATTATAAAAAACTGTCTTAAACGTCACTGTTTAATTGTACACAAAGCACACTTATTTAATTTTACTTATCTCCGATATTCTACACTACACACTCTCGTTCCTATCTCTCGTTATCGAACAAGAAATGATCACTGTTGATATATATATATATATATATATATATATATATATATATATATCATGCAAAATCAAGTTTCAAGTTTCATTTGAAAGATAACTTCGATTAAGTTCGCGAAACACCTTGTTATCATAGTAAGTTCGTAACATACGTAACATCAAAATCATTACAGCCATTGGGATGATATACGATGTCGAAAGTTAAATTCGAGAAACACTGATCTAATATCTTCGGTCCGAGTAATACAGAACACACACATACACACACAAACACGTATATATATATATATATGTATACGTAGACGGGAAAGTAGAGAAGGATAGATTTTGAAAATCTAACCGATAACTTTCTAATCTCATTTTACAGAGGAGGAGAAGCCAGCAGCCATGCACGGTGGCGACAGGAGGAACCTCAGTCCGGCAATTTTGGCGAGCAACTTTCTGGTTTCCCTACTTGCGGCCGTCAGCTGGAGGATACCGAGTTTCACGAGCCTCTACCCGACGTGAATCATCGACTTGGAAGTTTTGCCGGGTTGGAACACCGGCACCAACTCGTTTCGCGGTGACGGCCATACTCATCGACCGAATCCGCACGACCTCCCGTTATAAAATCCGACGATAAACCGTCAATCCTCCTTGGACTCTACTCGTGCGCTTTGCGTCGTTACGATTTCAGAACTCCTATATATCTGTCGCAATCTATTCGTCTAGTCTAAATCGTCATTGAACGTGGAAACGTAAACAGGAAGGATTTGCTTTATTTACGTACGAGAGAAAGGAGATGAACGAAAGAGATAAAGAAATAGAGAGAAAGAGACGAAGAGACGTAGAAAGAGAGAAAGAAAGAAGGAGAAAGAGAGTAGAGCGTAGAGTAGAGACAGAGAGAGAAAGAGAGAGAGAGAGAGAGAGAAACGATATAAACATTGTTTGTCTCTTTATTCATTTTATAGGACACGTTTAAGAAGACTTTTATTTTGATTTTGTCGATAAGTCGCTTTTTTCCTCATCGATCAAAAACCGTTTTAAAATTTCTGATTTCGTTCGCAATATATTTTTGTCTCTCTAAGTCTCTCCACGTCTCTCTCTCTCTCTCTCTCTCTCTCTCTCTCTCTGTCCCTCTGTCTGTCTCTCTCGTTTTCTCTCACTCTCTCGGTCCCTTTGTTATCTGTCTCCCTTTCTTTCTTCGATAAAGAAAATTCTCTACCTCTTAAGAATTTCCTTTCTCTCGATTCTTTCCAATCGTTTCCCTCCCCCCAACCCTCTCCACCCACCCAAACATTCCCCGCCCCCCTCTACACCCTCCCGAAAAGATATATTCGGCTCGCGTACGCGGTTCTCGCGGTCGGACGAACTATCATCCTTCGTTTTTTGGAATTGACTTTTTAGGATCGTACCAGTAGGATACGTTTTACTCTTAAACTTCTAATACGAGAAAAAGAAGAGGGTACTAAGAGTGGAGGTTACGTTTTCCGCGCACGGAATACGTCAACTACCGCTATTACTACTGCTGCTACTACTACAACAACTACTACTACTACTAGTACTACTATTACTATTATTATTACTATTATTACTACTACTACTACTAATATTACTAATACTACTACTACTACTGCTACTATTACTACTATTACTACTACTACTATTACTATTACTACTACTATTATTACCTAACAATGTACAGAACGGATCGTGCGGGCGGAACGACTGTCTTTTCTCTTTCACGAGAAATTGAAGAAGAAAAAGAAGAAGAAGAAGAATAAGAAAATGAAGAAGAGGTTGAAGTGGGTAGGGAAGAATAGGAAGAAGATGAAAAATGTTGTGTAAGAGGGACATAATAGAGAAAAGATGGTAGACGTTGCTCTACTGTAGTTCGAAATGAGCTAACGTAAACACGTTGTCGATGCGTACGCTCGTTTCAGAACAAATACGCTCGCGCAGTTCGTTAGTATCTTTCTTTGTGCGTGATCGGCCAATCGTTTTATTCGTACGTACATTCTATAGTTATGTATATGTAAGTATTCGTTATCTGGATGGACATAAACAATATACACATAAGTCGTATACATAAGTCGTATGTTCCATACAAATACATGTATACACCTAAACATCGACACGCGTACATACACACACACACACACAAACACACATGTACATGCAAACACAAACACACACACACACACACATATATATATATATAATATGTATATTCATTCGCGTACATCGCGTACGTAGAAAACTACATAAACGTATTACAGCGGACATTCATTTGCGTACATTGCGTACGTAAAAAAGCAAAAAACAAAAAAAAGAAAAAAAGAAGAAAAGACAAAAAAAAAAAAGAAAAAGAATACGTAAACGTAAAAGCCGAAACGTTCGTCTCATATGTTCACAAATAAATATACATATACTGTGTACGTTACAAATGTGGACGCGAACCGAATGAGCGTCGTACATTTTACGTGCCGTGAAAAAAATTCAATTTTGATTATCTCGTCGTCGTCCTCGTCGTCGTTGTCGTTGTCGTTGTCGTTGTCGTCGTTGTCGTTGTCGTTGCCGTTTTCGTCATTTTCGTCCTTCGTCTTCGTCCTCGTCGTCGTCGTCGTCTTCGTCGTCGTCATCATCGTCGCCGTTGCCGTCGTCGTCGTTGTGTTCTTCCTTCACTTATTATTCTATAATAGTAACGATCGTCTGTCCCTCCTTGTTCGACGTCGAGATAATATAATCACGCGCACGTGAACTCGCGAGACGCACGAAACAAACGCACATTCTCTCTCGTTGTCTCATTCTCTTTATCTCTCTTTCTCTCTCTCTCTCTCTCTCTCTTACTTTCTTACGTCATTTCGTTCGATGATACATTAATTCGAGCGTTAGAGATACGAAATAATTTGAGTCAAAATTCGTTTCCTTATATAAGAAAATCTATTTTACAGAGAAAGAGAGCATGAGGTGGGAGGGAAAGAGAGATAGAGAGAGAAAGAGAGAGAGAGAGAGAGAGAGAGAGAGAGAGAGAGAGAACTCTCGTTAGGTCGTAACGACAATCGTGCGTCACGCCGACGATATTTATCTTAATATGTGAAAATTAATGTAAATATTACATACCAGGCCGAAATAATTTATCCAAAATACTAAATAAAACATTAATCGTGAATCGATCGTTTCGTTAATCGTTATATCATCGTTACCTTATATAATCTTTCTACAGATAAATATTTTCCACAATGTGTTTGTGTTTGTGTGTGTGTGTGTGAGAGAGAGAGAGAGAGAGAGAGAGGGAGAGGAAAATCTTGAATATATTATCTGAAGAAGAAGGAAAGAAATCGGTAAGTAAAGAATAAATTGTTTATTCTCTTTGTGATGGATAAGTGGGCGTGGAGCGATGCTTCAATCAAGGAACATAAGAGGTTACGTCGGGGTCCTTTGTAATATCCAAATGGTTATGTTCAAAAGAAGATGGATAAAGTGAAAAGTGTATAAACAGAAATAAAGAAATAAACGGAAAAGGGTGAGTAGCCTCGAGCAATTAATGTAATAAAAATTCAATAAGATCGTAACGGTTAGATAGGAAGAAGGTCGATCGGCGTTAAATTATGAGAATTCCCGGAGGGCTTGGTTGGTGGTGGTGGTGGTGGTTGGTTGGTTGGTTGGTTGGTTGGTTGTCTGTCGATTTATGAAAACGTCGACAAAAGAAGCGGGTCGAGGGAGATGAAAGGAGAAAGATATATATATATATATATATATATATATATATATATATATATATATAAAAGTTAGTAGTGGGAGTAAGCAATTAGTATAATAAAAAGTCGATTAGTCGATTTAAACGAACAGCGCTAATCAAGAAAGGGTGGTTACGTAGAGTAGTAGATATATTTTTCAGTTTTCTCTCTCTCTCTCTCTCTCTCTTTCTCCGTCTTTCTTTCTCTCGCATTGACGTAGCTAATTTCTACTTTTCTTTTCTCTTTCTTCATTTCTTTTTTTTTCTTCCCTTTCCTTTACCTTTTCCCTCCTTTCCTTTTCTCTCTTTCTCTGTTTTCCTTTCTTCTCTTTTTTCTTATTTTTCTTTCTTTTATTTATTTTTTTTTTTTTTTCAAGGAAACGCAAAGAGACAGTGAGTCTCGGACTTTCTTCGACTAGTCGTTTCATTATCCCCACCAACCCCCCCACCCTTCCCGGTAACCGACCGCACGGAAAGTTTTTCGCGATAAAAGTCTCATCCGGAAAGTCTTTCGAAGCGTTGACTAAATTGAAACACCGTTGAAATGAAATGGGTTCGCTTTCGTGGCGTGTGCTCTCTTCCCGTTCTTCACATTTAGATTTTCGATAAGGTCTTACACGCTCACATTCGGTATATATATATATATATATATATATATATATATATATATATATCGTCTCTTCTTCCCGCAGTATCGTATTTATCGAATCGTTTTTAAGAGGCTTTAAACCCATTATTTCACGCCAAATATATACTATTTTCTCCTCTCTCTCTCTCTCTCTCTCACACACATACACACACACACACACACACACACACACACACACACACACACACAATTCTCTCTTAATAGATATAGTAACGATAATAATCGAACAGAAATGTCTATCATAGTTTTATTTCTATTTGCGTCATTTTCAACGTCACGCACAGAAAGAAGAAGAAGAGAGAGAGAGAGAGAGAGAGAGAGAGAGAGAGAGAGAGAGAGAAAGAAAGAGAAAAAGAGAGAATGAATGAGAGTAAGGGACTATTTCATTGTACGCCGTGAAGTCATTTAACCGCTGTCATGTATTGCGAAAGAGAAAAAGCTTCGATGGATAAACGTAATGAACATGCATCGAAGAGTAACGAGGAATGGAAAGAAATGTCGATATCGGTGATTGACAGTCTACCGAAGCTTATTTCACATGCATTCTACAACGTCATTCATCGAACACTTTAATTCCATCTAACAATGACGGAATTGTTGGTCTGATTTTATTTTTTTCACTTAAATTGTCATATATTATAATATATCTGTGATCGTTGCCTGGACGGGGAACGTAAGTGTACTGAATATAAGTCAAATTTTTCTCGGAACGGAAAATAAATAAAACACGAATAAATATTCTACACATCGTTGTTCCTCGTCGATGGTTTTTGATATTACGAATTGATTTCACTATCCTTCTCCTTATATGTTGCCTTAACCAACTCTCCCTCCCTCCTCCCGCCCATCTCTTTTATAAGAGATATCAATAATATATATGTGAAAAGTATAATATAACGACGAATAATAGGTACACGTCGAGTTGTTCTTGTTGAACTAGTAACATTCACTCGTAATAGCTTACCCGTTCCTTATATATATATATATATATATATATATATATATATATATATATATATATATATATATATATATATGTATGTATGTATGTATGTGTGTGTGTATGTATGTATGTATGTACTATCTAGTAAGTTTAACGAGAGATCTCGTTTACGATTTGATTCGTAGTAAATAAAGCATTGAAAAGGGACGAGAGGTATTTCTAAACGTATCGGCTCCTATTATGTTGCACACGACAAGTGGAGTTTGAAATTCTTGATCCATGCGGAGAGTTACATTAGCGTGTATAAAGAGGTAAGCTTCTTATCGCAACACATAAATCCTGGTTTGGAGCTTCACCAAATTGAGACTACGTACGGGTAGGGAAGAAAAGGATATGGGACGCGACGGTAAGAAGTCCTTGGCCTTCTTCGTCAAACTTTATCGTCACCGACAACGTTAATCTACTACTACCACGAAAATTCGTCCGTAAAGGAGATTCAATATGTTGCCTTAACCAACTTATCCAGTTCGTAGAATTTGACAGGTAGGATACAAGGAGTGAAGGAAAATTTGAATTAATAAAAAAAAAAAAAAAAAAAAAAAAAAAAAAAAATTCACGAGAAGAGAAAACGTATCGATATAAAGAGACGAACGATGCGAAGAGACAAATATATCTTCACCTACGACTGTATTTTATTAGATCGATTATCAAAGTTTTCTTCGCTCTTATCGTAATCAAATTCGTTTTGCCGTTATTACGAAATTTGTAGGACAATATCACGCGATAACGAAGGAACGAACGAACTAAGACACCCGCTGGACTTATTCCGACTTGGTTTCGATTCAATTTTCCAATAATTTCCTCATTTTTATTCTTCTTGTGAAATCCACGTGAATAATTTCGTGGTACGAAGTTGTTCAATCGTTTTATGCCAGGGAAGATAATTCGGGGAAAATTTCAATAAGTTTATTCGTTTATTATGAGAAACGATTATGACCTAAATACGAAAATTTCTCTCTCTCTCTCTCGTATACATACACACACACACACACACACACACATATATATATATATATCTTGTTTATCGATCGACTTCTTCGTTTATCAAGAATATTTTTAAAACGTGATATTAAACAATTATAAAAATTATTCACCGATCGATATTCATTGTTTTTATATGTTTAGATGTTTACGATAAAATGAATATAAAAAATCCATCGAAATGGAAGCTGATCGATGGATTGTATCGATTTTAAATAAAGAAAAAAGACAAAAAACGATACAAAAAGAGAAGGGAACGTAGAAGGTAAGGTTAGTACTATTAACGATAAGAATTTCCACGTTCTCGTGTTCGAAAGCGGGTTTGGTGTACCTTCCGGGAAGTTTGGCAAATCGTAGCAAAAGTTTTCACGAAACTTTGGCAATAAACGGTGTGTTCCTTCGTTTTTATCATTCTCCCCTTCACATTGCGGAACGTACGTTTGATAAACCGACGTTTTGATAAGTTCGTACGTTCGAAGTAAAATATACACCTTAGACGTATCAGATAACTCGAATACTTCCTACACACATACATAAACACATTCCGTTCGTTCTCGAGGAGTTTAAAATACTATACTACGGGATCGTTGAAATTCTATTCGTTTTATTTCCACGGGAAGAAAAATGGAAGCTTGATGAAAGCCTAATTAGCTCGAAATATACTGAAAGTTCGTTAACAAGCTCAGGTTTTTACAGAAAGGGTATGTCTGTGTGTGTATGTGTGTGTGTGTGTGTGAGAGAGAGAGAGAGAGAGAGAGAGAAAGATAGAAACGATCGAACATCGAAGCTATATTTTTATCTGCAACGATTACAACTTCCCTGCGTAGCAAACATAATTAGAAATTCTCCAATGGAGTTAATTACCAAGCAAATTCGAAAATCCGGAGGAAGGAGAGGTGAAAGGCCGATAGGAAGTTAACGGTCGATCGAATCCTCCGTGATTACCCGCGATCCAATTAAATTTTCGATCCTCGTGATTCGTCATCTCTTGTCAAATCGCTTCTGCCTCTTGTCTCTATTTCTATCCAATATTCAGAAGATGTGTATATATATATACATATATATATATATATATATATATATATATATATATATATATATATATATATGTATGTATCTAAATATGTTTATATGTATGTATATGTACGTATGTATACAGGGTGAGGCAATAATTCTGATCACTATGAACATCTAATATAAGCTTTTGTTTAATTTAAACAACTATCGTTTATTTCAAATAAACAATATCAAATTTGTGGATTTTTAGTAAAAATTTCAATAATTTCATCACGGTTATATAATATAAAGTCCATGGAGTTTTCGATTTTTCAAATTTCGTAAATTAACGACTATCGATAGATTTTCTTTAAATAAACGAAAGTAAAATTTATATAAACGTTCAATTTTAATATAATCAATAATTAACTGATAGAATAATAATAAGAATGACAATAATTTCATTATAATTATTATCTTCATTACGAAAGAAATGGTAATATTTAATTCGAAAAATTATTAACAAAATCGATTTTATTATAACGATATTATTGGAATATTTAAATAAATGGAGAATAAAATATGCTTGAAAACGGTATTTGTTTCAAGTCTCTACGACTTTCCGTTCCGAAGATATCAGCTTTGAAAGATTTCCATTCAATAATACGTGTCGTACAGCTGTTCGTAGTAACAGAATAGTAGCTGTAGTAAGGTAGCGTAAATTCTCAGAATTTATGTAGGTCAGTGTGTCACTGAGTCATATGAATGAAATTATATAGGTCAATGATTCGTTTCAATCGTGTTTCATTTAAATTGGGAATATCTCCGTAATTAAAAGTCCTACGGAATCGAATCAAACGCCATTTTAAAGGACGGAATTTTCTTTATTTTTTCAACTTATCGTTAATTATTAATTAACAATTTGTTATAAACAAATTCTCGCGTACCAAGTTCGTCTTGTCTTACCGAGAAATGATTAAGATTGACAAAAATCTATAAGATTACATAAGTTAATAAATAATTAATAAACAAAGTAGTCCTTTGTTTCTTTGTTAATAACAATTACGTCTTTTATTTAAATGAAAATTTCTCCGGAACTAAAAGGCCTACAGAATCGAATCAAACGACATTTTAAAAGACAGAATTTTCTTTACTTTTTCGATTTATCGTTAATTATTAATTAACAATTTGTTATAAACAATTTGTTATAAACAAATTCTCACGAACTAAGTTCGTCTTATTTTGCCGAGAAATGATACAGATTGACAGAAATTTATAAGATCACATAAATTAATAAATAACCGATAAACAAATTAGTCCTTTTACCGTAGAAACAATTTCTTTCTGCATTATTAATTGAACACTACCATCGTAACGTTTCAACGTGAATTTAACCATTGTGTCGACGATCGGATGTTCGAAATTTGTATATTTGATAAAATTAAAAAAAAAAAAGAAAAGAAAAAGATATTTGTTAAAATCGTTCATTGATTTGATTCATTAAAATCTCACCAATCCTAACGTCTTTACGAACAGCGTAATATTCTTATACCATCGTACATCGTAGTACGGTTTAGGAAAAAATTACATTTAGGAGTGCGTCGTAAGAAATATACATATGTACGTAGAAATTCTACCGATAGTGGCTTATACAAATGAGCTTTGTGACGAGGTATGCGAATATCGTTTCAACGTAAGATCTAAACGTTCCGCGTACGGTGTTGTGAGCATCAAGGTCGGTATAAATAAACGGAACGATCGTAAACACGGGAACATAAATAGCGAATCTTCCTTTTGGAATTGGAACCCGGCCGGAATCAAAGGACATATTTGTCCCGTAAGAACGGCACGCGACGTATGGTGCCTGCCGGCACTTTATGGTGAAGGATGCTTCGTATTAACCGCAACTGTCAACTCGCTTTAAGGTCAGACTAATAAGGAAGACACGCGAGCTTTCGTAGTAGTTAAGATCGTTGATGATAATTGTAAATACGATTCGAGTTAATTCTCTTGATCGACCCTTCCTCCTCGTCCCGCCCAATGCCTACTGACTTTATAACGTTTCACGTCAACGATTAATCACGAAGTAAACACTCGAACGAATTTGATAAATACGGTCTCGTTTCGAAGGACGGTGACTTACGAATTTTTTTTTTTTTGCTTGAAGAATTAAGAGTAAAAAAGAATAAAATTGACGTTTCGTCGGGTACGCGAATAAGTATAAAAATTATTATTATTATTATTATTATTCATGAGTCTCTCCTTTCGGTTGTTGGAAAATCGAGTTCGGTTTTGTTCGGGTCGAAGTATCTTCGTGGCATCTCGTTTTAATTTTCTTCAATTTTGATAGACTTTTCTTTTTCTTTTTTTTTTTTTTCAATTGCTATATATTGGAAATAAATTCGTAGGATCGTTTTTCTCGAAAGAGATCTGCAATTGTGTTATCGTTTAGGTCGAATGTACATTTCAAGGTTTTTACGATGCTCTGATTTATTTCGTAATTCATTAGCTCGTTTATGATTACGTCGGAGATTAGTATATCCGACAGTTGGTATTACATTTTCAACGATACGTCGGCTATTTAACTCTTTGTTAACGCAGTTAACAGTGCTTCCGTAAAAATGAATATAGTATTTCAGTGGATGTAACATCGGGACGTAGTTGAATTACGTCCGATACCTCGACATATCGGGTTTTTACGCGAGAAAGAACGATCCGTGAACGACGAGGAGATCCTTGTATAAAATTTTCGCGATATGAATCTACTGTTTCGTTAAAAGTATTATTACTCTTCGATTATCTTTGAACATGATCGGAAGGAGCCAATGGTATTATGGTGTGTATATATATATATATATATATATAAAACAGTAGGAAAGACTCAACGATTTTGCTCGTCCAATGATCGCCGATATCGGAAGCTTTTTATAGAGACTCTGGGAAGCAATTTTCATCGTGAATCGCGTATGCCTTCGGTATAAACCTGTTCACAATCAGTGCCACTGACAGAAATAAATGGATGTATGGGGATAAGCTATCGGCGAGAGAAGTAGTTTTCGTTTCAATTCAGCAGAGAATCGTTACTGTCCGCTCAATCTGTCCTCGGAAACCGAGAGTACGTGTGTATGTGTGTGTGATACACTCGTATGTCACATGTATGTATGTATATATGTATGTATGTATGTATGTATATATACACACACAACATATACACAGATACGTATGTGTTCACCTGATCGGACGTGCGTCGACTCGATGTGCGTCATCTCTCTCTTACTCTCTCTCTCTCTCTCTCTCTCTCTCTCTCTCGCTGTTTTCTTTCTTTCTTTCTTTTCTATGGTTAGACATCGAAAGAATAGCTCGTTCCATTCCGTCTTTCTCTACTTTATCACTGACTCACCTAGAATAATGATAATAAAGATAGAGAAAGCATTTATTTAACGAGCAATACTTTTCAAAAACGGTATAGCTATCTCTCGAACGTGCCATTCGATTCAATTTGACATGATCGTTACGAGCTTTCGATTCGTTCGCGATACGATTATAGACGAAAAGGAAATAGGAAAATAGGAGGAGGGATAAATAGATGTAGGAGGAAATGTCACTAGGAAAGGCTATATTTGTATCGGATGAGAGGTAAATCTTTCTCTTTTTCTCGCTCTGGTTCTCTCTCTCTCTCTCTCTCTTTCTCTCTCTCTTTCTCTCTATCTATCTCTGAAAGACTTTTTCTAAAAGCTTCCTCTGGAATACTTTGTTTCACATTTTCTCACTTCCTTTTACTCCTTTTCTTTCTCCCATCCTTCGTCTTCTCTCTCTCTCTCTCTCTCTCTCTCTCTCTCTCTATCTTTATTGTACACTCGGAAAGCATCGTTCCGCTTTCGTCAAAGCTTCCATTTGGACTTTAGTCAGAAGTGAGTTACTCCCGTGAAATCGCCCGCGGCCAAACTTCTCCGTGAGTCTGTATACGTGTACATATATATATACACACACACACACACACACACACACACATATATGTATGTATATATACGTGTAGATAACATCTACGTACATACACATCTATACATAGTTACGTACGTATAGCTATTTGTGCGACGTTATACGTCGAGTCGTACACTTTGACAAATAGTCCGAGTTTCGGTAAGATGACTCGAATAGACTTGTAAAAAGCATAACATGTTGCTGATGCGAATAGAAAAGAAAAAGAAAACTAAATAGAAAGAGGAAAAAAAGGAAAAATAAAAGAAAAAAAAAGAAAAAAGAAAAAAACGAAAAGAAAGAAAGAGCAAGGTATCGAATATTTTCTTTGTTACAATAATATATATAACGATATAATAATTATTAATAATATATATATATATATATATATGTGTATATATATCTTTAACTCTCTCCTTATCTCTCTCACTCATTCTCTCATTCTCTCTCTCTGTCTTTCTTTTTTTCTCAACGGACGATAATTTTGCGGATTGAATAACTTGGTGAAATTTCAAACGGATTGGATCGGACTTGTAGGAGATAAATGAAGGAGAGAAAAAAAGAAATAAAGAAAAGAAAAAAAAAAGAAAAAAAGAGAGAGAGAGAAAGAAAATGAGAGAGGGGGTGGGGGAAAAAGCAAAGTCTGCTAAGTCAGTCGGAAGGTCGGTCGTTGGCGAGCATTCAGAAGATGGTAGCCGAGCTCGGTTAGCCTCGGAATGGGATGACTCGTGATGAGCCGAGTAAGCTTGGGAAAAGGATGTTTTTTCTTTGGCGTCCTTTTATTTAATTAGAAAGCCGGACAACTAGCGCAGAAGAAAAGTCATTTTCGCGGAGGACGTAATGTTCGCTGAAGCCGCCGCCAGTTCGAGTTCGTCATTCAACGGATAGGAGAACCTATGGAGTCGGAGTCGGTAATTGACTCCTGTTCGTTTCATCAAAGTAGAAAAAAAAATAACCCTAAAGATGGAAGGAACGTAAGAACGAAGGGAGGGAGGAGGGTGGATGAGGAGGGGTGAGAGTCGAAGGATTAAAGGTTTGTCGGTGAAAGAAGGGAAAGGGGAAGAGCACTAAGTACTTTTTGATCTTTCATTTCCGAACATTTTTTTAAAAAGTATATATAAATATATATGTTTACTTTCTTTAAATGAATCGCGTAGTTCGTTCCGTAGAAGCTTACAGGCGTATAATTAAATGTTGAACAACTAACGGAATTATTATGTATCTTTTTGGATTAGAAAATAATTTCACGTATTTTTCACGTGCAAACGGTGATCCCAATGAAAATTTTCTTTCGTAGAGTCAGCTAACCGTTCCAACTAGTTTTTCTTTTCTTTTCTTAGATTGCGAATAAACGCGTTTGTTGATGGCAGCGAGAACGTTTGAACATTAAAGGTAAACTGAGAAATATGTTGCGTGCGCGTGAGTTGTGTAAGTTGAAGAAAAAGAGATAAATAGATGGACGAATATATATATATATATATATATATATATATATATATATATATAAAGAGATAGAGAGAGAGAGAGAGAGAGAGAGAGGGAGAGGGAGAGAGAGAAGGTTGAAACCAAAGGATGAGGGATAGAACGAGGATTCCAGAAGATCCTTGCGGATTACGTACGTGATTGTACGACAGTGACGTCATTTTGCCATTGTTCCTACGGTAATATACGAGCTAGCATAATCCCCAAATTACGTTCCTGCAACGCTACCCTTCCGGCACGGTCCTAACACACACACACACACACAAACACGCGTGCATATCCACGTACATACTCATCCCACGCACGCTAATCATTTCCCGCATAATAGTTTACTAATGATTCTTCGTCCCTAAAGGGGAAAAAAAAAGAAACGAAAATAAAGAAAGAAAGAAAGAAAGAAAGAAAGAAAAAACAAAGCACCCTTTTCCACTCTACACACTGCAACGTCCCTTCTATCCTCCCCCTCCCCAGGCCCGTTGTACGTAGTAGTTGGTCGATCAATGACTATAGCGATCGGACAATGATCCTTTAACGCTATGTTGCACTCTTTTCAAAGCGATCGTTCCTCGATTGGCTATCGGCTTTTCCGATGAGCCCTGGCCCAGACGTGACGTTGATTCGTTTTGTGGAATATTGTTAGCCGTTCAGCGGATACCGAGAGCTAAATTAAATTCGAACGCGAGGTGTTTCGAAAATGAGATACGAAAGGGCCGGATCATGGGAGAATATTTGAGAGCGAGAGAGAGAGAGAGAGTGAAAGAGAGAGAGAGAGAGAGAGAGAGAGAGAGAGGAAGAAATATCTCGTTGGATTCATTTGCTCTCTAGTAAAAAAAAAAAAAAAAAAAAAGAAAGAAAAATAAAATGAAAGAAAAGAAAAAAATGTAATAGAAGCTAAAGGGAACCGAGGAAAATTCCGTTCCGATCGGAATCTGAGAAGATGAGGAAGAAGTAGAGGAGGAGGAGGTGGAGGAGGAGGAGGAGGAGGAAGAAAAAAGAAATGAAAAAAAAAAAAACAAGTAATACGGGTCGACTGTGGTCAGATCTAGCGGATCGTGTCGTAGTAAGCGTGTAGAGAGTAGCGAATCCTCCTAGTACTTCGCCGTTCTTATAATTTCATAAGAAAGATTGAAGAGAAGATCATCCTACACCTTTCCTCCTCACTTCCACCCATCCCCTCCCCTCCCCCACCTCTGACCTCTTCCCAACCTTCCCAATCCCACTTTCACCTCTTTCCTTTCTTTTCTTTCTTTCCTTTTTTTCTTTTTTATTTTTTTATTTTTTTATTTTTTTTTCGTTCATCGTCGCTCTAATCCCCCTTTATATGGATCAACGTGTAATACGACCTATGGAGGAGTAGTGACCCGAAAGAGCAATGGTTTATCCGTTGATAAAATTTTTGAAAAAAAAAATCGAGCACTTCTTCGAAGGTACAAAAGTACGTGGTGAGAAAGAGAGAGAGAGAGAAAGAGTAAAAAAGAACACAAAAAATTAAAAGGAAAAAAAGAAAGAATTATCGGCTAGTATTACAGTAATTATATTAAAATATTATACGTAAAATTCGAGATGAAGCCGTTGTATTAATTAAATATGAAAGCGTATCGTTCTGCTGATGTGATTAATTATATTGTAATTTGAATAAAGTATAAATATATATATATATATATATATATATATATATATATATATATATATATATGGTAAAGCATTAAAATAGTTACTCTTGAATATACACGGCCGGTGTATTTGCGATTCGGAATGAATCATTGTAGATGTAAATAATTAGTTGTTTGCGAACACGACTGTAGGGGTAGTCTCGTTCGCACGCAAATAGCATAAATAAGTGAGAAGCAAGGTAGCTATGACAGAAGTCTGGTTTCTCTTGTATGCATGCATGCGTGATCGCGCGCGCGCTTCTACCATGCGTTTCTATGTCTATCTATAACGATCCGATAAGTCGATCGTCTAGTTTAAAAAAAGAAAAAAAAAAGAAATGTATAAATATATACCCAGATATCAAACAGGTACGTAATTGAAATACCTTCGTATACGTACGTTTATAATAAAATCGAGATTCTAGAGAACTTAGATCCTGACAAAAGTTATGTTGTTATATATATATATATATATATATATATATATATATATATATATATGTATATATTACATTATGACGTTTAAATTTCTATTGTTCTTTTCGTAATGCATTCAGGGTAGATTTTGAGATCTGCCATGGAAGAAGATGAGTTGAACAGAGGGAAAACGTTTGAAACGAAGCCGTCGGTTGAAACGTACGTACCTACGTACGTAAGTACGTACGTACATAGATACGTATGTATGTACGTATCAACCGCTGTGAGAGAGAGAGAGAGAGAGAGAGAGAGAGAGAGAGAGAGAGAGAGAGAGAGAGAGATAGAGATTCTCTGGTAGAAGCAAGACATAACTAACTTTGAAACTACGCGACCGGCATATATAACTTCCGCTACTCTTGGAAATCCTTGATTTTCTCGAAACGGTTGAGCAGGGATGCTAGACGAGGATGCCTGTGTTCTACGTTATTGCAGTCGGCTTTCTGAATGGTTAAATAGGAACGCTCGGTACATTAATGCCTTTTGGAGAAAGCTCGCGGACACTTTAATCTTTTAGTAGTTCGTACGCACGTTTGTAACATTGGGGGAGGTTCATTTCGTTGCCGCGGTCGTTTTTAGCGGTCTCAGAGTCTGGTGAATGGCAGTTTATAAAGTGCCGACTCGAAGTTTTATCTTTGGAATGCAGGCCCGCTTGCAAATTAGTAGGCCCTCCTTTCCCTCCCTCCCTCCCTTCCTTCCCCCCACCTCCTCTGTACTCTCTCAATTAAAAGCAATAAGTGCACTTTTGTAACAACGTCGCGTGCCACCTATTCATTATAGAACTTACGATGAAACTTTTGAATACGTCGTCGGGTATTATTTTCCCGTAAGAGATTCGTTTAAGTTCTCTATTCTTTTTTTTTTCTTTCTTTCTTTTTTTTTTTATTCTAATTACACCGAAACGCATTCGTACTTTCATCCGGCGTAGAAATTTTCTTTTTTTTTTTATCGCGAACGAGCTCGGGGAAAGAAAGGAGAACGTCGAGGTAGTTTCATTGAAGTTTTCTACGTTATCCGAAAGGTTTCATTGGTCGGTAAGATGTCAAGGGATGGTTTCATTGATCGATGAGAGAGAGAGAGAGAGAGAGAGAGAAAGAGAATACTGTTTCGGTACATCGCCAGCAACGAGAAATTCAGATCCCTGTAATTTCGACAAAATCCTCGATTTTCGTATCCGGTAGTCGACGAACGATAAGATCGAGAATTAATCGATGATACATGCTATATAAAATAGTTTCGTAATATTTCGAACTATCAATATATCGTCATTCCGATTTGTTGGAATTTTATAATACAATTAAATTATTTCAAAATCAATGTTTTATTGATTAAATTATCGATGACCGAGAACGTAGAAAACTGTTTCGTAGTGTATTATCATCCACTGTTAAATAATCGTCAACAATGTGGCTACTCTCTTTTCTGTCGTAACGATCGTCGGTCAAATAATATTTGTGTTCTAGATTGTATTACATTATCATCAATCGAGTTAAATGTAACGCCACTACGATAAGTCATTTAATATGTTTCTATTTCTCTTTCTTTTTTTTTTTGTCTTCTTCTTCTTTTTCTATAAATTGAACAGACGAATGTATACCTTCTCGAAACGTCAAATTAAATTTCATGGTATCGCGTTCAAGGTAACATTATTTGATATTTCAAGGTGTTACTTACTGACGGTTGTAAAAATTGAATTGAGAAAATGAAACTAATGGACAAACCCGTCGTACATCCATTATATATACATACATATATATATATATTTATTTATTTATTTATTTATTTATTTATTTATAAGTAAATTTCGTATTTTAGAGTAAATTCTCTAAGGAGAAGGTGATACTCGATGATTAGCATATCAGAAACGCGTGATAATCAGCATATTCATGAACAAGTTGAACGTTAACTTGGTCTTTGCCGGACAACAAAATATTTCAAAGTAAAATGAAGGCAAAATGTACACCCACGTCTATGTATAATATCTTTCTGTCTATCTCTGTGTTTATGTGTACGAAGAGTGTGTGTGTGTGTGTGTGTGTGTGTGAGAGAGAGAGAGAGAGAGAATCTACAGAAGGATGTTCGGTACTTGTGAATCTCGAGAAGCCCCTCCATAAATACCTGATCCACCGATTTCATTAAAGTCTGCTAGGAGAACGTTCCGATGCTCCTTGACTTTTGCCACTTCTCTTCCCCGTGTACTTCTCCCTTCTCCCTTCTCTCTCTCTCTCTTTCTCTTATTTTCTTCGTTCCTTTTATCCCTTTTTCTTTCCTTCTTTCCATCCTTTTTACCCCGTAGCAACGCGAAAGTCCGATGAATTCGCACGAGAAAGAGAAGGCTGCAACCCCATAATCCGGCTTCTTCCGCAATCTTTCGCTTTCTCTTTCCCCGACACGCTCGTTCTTGAAAGGATAGAAAGGTACCTACGTCATAGAATTCTTTTTTTTTTTTCCTCGGCCCATTTTATTTTCTCTCTTCCTTTCGTTCGTTTTTCTTCCTCCTCCTTCTCCTTCTCCTCGTCTTCTTCTTCATCTTCTTCTACTTCTTCTTCTTCTTCTCTCCTTCCTCTAGGATCGTTTATATATCCATTCGTACGAACGAGATTCATTCCTCCTCTTCAACCTTATCTGTTCAACCCTTCGTGACACCATTGCGATCTAATTCGAGATTAATGAAGCCATACCAAGTACACGGTATTCAACGTTAGAGAGACGAAAAGATTCGGAATGATTACATTTACATATCTCGTTGATATCCAGCGTCGAGGTGTCACTGGGTAAATTATTTCCCGGAAGAAGCCTCTGTGTGCGTCTGTGTGTGTGTGTGTGTGTGAGAGAGAGATAGAGAGAGAGAGAGAGAGAGTGAGAGTGAGAGAGAGATAGGGAAGAAAAGAATAGAAAAGATCGAGAAACGAGCTGCAATGGAGAAAGCAATTTTTGCATCGCGAATCTACGATATTATTTCAACTTTCAACGACTTCCCACCCCTACCCCTACCCCTCCCACTGGAATAAATCCAAAAGACTAACTCTCATCTCTTTTCGCGAGAAACGAAACAAAGTAAATGCCATATTATGCCGCGAGAAAATGTGTCAATCCTGTGAATTACGTTTTCATCTTAACCACGATATATTTTGCTTCGCGGAAAAATAGGTCGAATGCTTTTTGGAATTAATGATTAAAAAGCAAGGACAAAGAAAAAGAAAAAAAAAAAGAACGAAAGAAAAGCAAAAAAGACAAGAGAAGGAATTTGGAATTTCTTTTTATTTTTTTCGACGCAGTGACCGGGACCAAAAGTTTCCAATTTTGTTCTATCTAGAGTTTCTCGGGCTCATAGATTTATAACACGTAACAAACAAAAACCAGAAACATAAAAAAAAGGAAAATACTATTCTAAAAAGTCTCTAAAAGGAAACAAGAAAACGGAACGAAAAGAAAAAGGACGGAGTAATTGATTTTTCAAATTAATTAGAAACTTTTGTTCTGCCCTGCATATACGTATGTACGCAAGCACTCGAGTATTTTTTAAAAATATGTTGGATTATTAATGCGAAACCATTTCTTTTTTTTAAAAGGCTCGTACGAAAGTAAAATATCGTTTTTCTTTTCTTCTTTTTTTTTCTCCTCCCCCGTTTAAATTATTCGCCTACGTGCGTCATGTCAGGCTATTTTTTTACTATGAACTTTTTATCGGCCGATCAATTTTGAACGTATAAACGCTGCGCTCATCGATATCGGGAACACCGAGTGCCAGATAGACAACATGAATTTTGACGACGTCAAATTGTTTTTATCGAATTTTGCTTGTTGCCCGATAGAAATTATTTTTTCTCTGATCGATTTAGATTATCTCGAGGAGAACACGAATTTTTCTTTAATTTAATCGACATACGTTATGTATGCGGCTTAAATTAAATTGTATTTAAAGAGGTAGAGATAGATAGATAGATAGATAGATAGAGAGAGAGAGAGAGAGAGAAGAAAAAAGAAAAGTAAATATTTTTCTAATCTTTCGGAAATGATTGCGCGATTTTTATCCACGGTTTATCTAAGTTACGTTCTTCGTTTTGAAATGAATAATTTCATTATATTTAATATTACGTTAGGACAATGAAAAAGAATGGCGATCACTGACGAGGCGACCATTTTAATTTCGGAATTAGATATTCAAGCTCACGTCTCTATGTTTAATAAGTAAAAGAGAGAAAGAGAAAGAGAGAGAGAGAGAGAGAGAGAGAGAGAGAAAATATCTGTAGGTTCCATGCTTGGAAGATGCTTTTCTAGGCTCGTTATCAGATCGTTTTTATTATTTCCTTCTCTTTCCTTTTCTTTTATTTTCCTCTTTTTTTTATCATCATCTTTGTTAACAGCATCGCATACTTTCTTTCCTCCTATTTCCTTCTTCTTTCATTTTTATTTATTTATTTATTTATTTATTTATTTTATTTTATTTTATTTTATTTTTTATTTATTTATTTATTTTGACCAATTAAATACACAAGTTAACAAAATTGAAATGAATTTAAATGAGAATCAATTTTGAGTGTCCCTTAGTAAGCATCCGTTTCTTGGAATAATACTTATTAACGTTAAAGTCTCATAAATAATTTGATTACATTTCAAACCAACAGCTTTCGACTTCGTTCGAGAGTTGTTGACTATCGGTACTCTAAATCCCTTTTGCTCGAATTACATTTAAAGCACCGTTACCTGTGTTTAATCCATGAAATGGCTCTTACTCCATGTCCTCTAATGCATTCCATGCTCTCTCTCACTCTATCCGTCCGTCCGTCCGTCCGTCTGTCTCTATCCCTCTCTCTCTCTCTCTCTCTCTCTCTCTCTCTCTCTCTCTCTCTCTCCTTCCCTCTCCGACCATCTGTGGGACCATTACTACTTATTGGCGGACATTAAGTGCAGGACGTGACGAGGATCGATAGCTCGTGAGATTGATACGGCTTTACTAATGCGAATATCCATTAGTTTTACGAGGATCATCGTACGATCGAGGACCTTACATCTTCTTCGTCTTGTCCTTTTTGTTTTTTTTTATTTCACTTTATTTATATTTTATATTTTATTTCATTTCATTTGCGTTTTCTTTCATTGTCGTCCCTTTTTCACACGCCCACCCTTCCCCTGCCCATCGTCCTCCTCCTCACCTACCCACTCCCCCAAAAAATAAACAAGTAAATAGGAAACTTTTCAATCATTTCTAATCGACTGGTTCATTAACGTTCGAACATTTATCTTCTATTTCCTTTTTTCTATCGATTTGAAACAAACGATTTATTCCCGACGAAGGAATTCACATGGAGATTTATCATCGTTATCTTAGATATCTGGAAAATTATTCTTAGTTATTGAAATTCGAAGAAATCTTCTTTTTTTCTTTTCTTTTCTTTTTTATCGAATTTATCGAACTTATATCACAAAGCGTATAGACTGACTACTCGCACATAGGAATATTTATTGGAATACTCGACGTTAACGTGTATTAATAAAAATTCTTATACTCATTCCGTAGCACATGTCATACACACACACACACACACACACACACATATATATATATACACACAAACACACATATTTTCAGTATTACAAAATAGGAAGAGACGTGGTTGAAGAATGTAGTTCGTTAGAGGAAAATTCGTTTTAAATTCTTCAAAGGTTTACAAGCAAAATGGTTTTGCGAACACGAGCGATGTTGATTTTACAGAGTTCGTCGTTATTCGAATTCGATGAAGAGAGAGAGAGAGAGAGAGAGAGAAAGAGAGAGAGAATAAAACTAAAAAAGGGACAAAAAAAAATAGAAAAAAAAAGAGAGTAAATAAAAACACACACACAAAAAAAAAAATAGAAAGCAAATTAGAGCAACGACGTGGCCGAGAGTTCGTAAACTTATATCTATCGTTGTGTCACGTTGCCAACTCCAAGTCATAATAACGTTTGTGTAAAAATTTCCTCTGGTCTACGGCAAGAGTGAGATGTTTATTAAAATCTCTGATTACTTTCTAACCCGACGATTGCGTGAATTTTTTTTCCTGTTATTTTTTTTTTTTTCTCTATATTATCCTTTTTCTTCCCCTCTTTAACTTTGTTTCCGATACGACGACTAGGAGAAGAAGAAGATACTTTCGTGCAACGTCGAATCGTATTTGGTGACTATAACCAGTGAGTTTATATAAAGGAGAGGCGGGGGTGGGGAGGGAGGGAGGGGAAGGGAAGAGCAACCAACTGAACTACGAGGTTTAAGGTTTTATATGATTACTCTTAAGGATTATATAGCTAAAGGTATAGGAGGATTAAAGTTGGAAGATTAAAATTTGAGAGAAGAAGCATCTAGTTAGTCGTAAAAAGATGGCGTGGTAGTTGGAGAA
This sequence comes from Dolichovespula saxonica, assembly GCA_911387935.1. Taxonomy (NCBI): domain Eukaryota; kingdom Metazoa; phylum Arthropoda; class Insecta; order Hymenoptera; family Vespidae; genus Dolichovespula; species Dolichovespula saxonica. The sequence continues at coordinate 2,505,294 of OU427016.1, read as the reverse complement.
CGTGGTAGTTGGGACAACAAGTTAGGGATGTAAACGGAGTAAAGCGTGGAAAAGGATACGGCGAGAAGAGTGGACCGAAAGAGGAATGAGGATTATTATCTTACATAGACGCAAATCTTCGGATTCACCTTTCAGATATCCAAAGTTTCTTTAAAGAATTCTTCGAACTTTCCTCTTTGAAAGGAGAAAGGCTATCTATCTTTAAAAGGTGAGTTACCGTGAAAATTCAAATTAATTTCAATTCGTAATTACCCCCTCCTCCTCCACCTCCTCCTCCTCTTCCTCTTTCCCCTTTCCTTTTCCTTTCCCTTCCTTTCTTTTTTCTTTCTCCTATCCTCGAATTTCTCACCACAATCGTATTTCATCCTTACGTTGAAAAATTGTTGTTTATCGCTAAATCATGAAGGACGGTATGACGATGATAACACAGAGCTTGTCAAGAATAAGTTCGCCATTAATATTATACCGTACATAATAAACAGCATTCTATGTTGGATATACAGATGCGTATGTAAATAATGTCAATGTGGAATATTGCGGTAATATTGTCGTCGTCAAGGTTAATACATCTGTTTTGTTTTGATAACGAGATAAGGCACGTTGTGTTCGGTTTCTATGTATTAGGTTTCGTTGCTTTCGTAACGAAAGAAAAAGGAAGAGAGAAAAAAAAACAAAGGAGAAAAGAAAAGAAAGGAAAGGAAACGTAACGTACACGTTGATCATGCGAGAAAGTCCTCAGTCTGATAAAAGCGTTCGACGTAGTAACACGTAGTAGGACGTTTCGTAGTAAACTTACGTTTAATATATTCCGTCTACGTTAATTATGAAGGTAATGAATCCGTTATATTTTCTTACGTATATTTATTATATATATGTATGTATGTATAGGTGTACATAAATTTATTATACACGATTTAAACGATAAACGCCCAGATACATATCGTTAATTAATCGGATTAAATGATAAATTCGTTTCGAACTTGAACAATTTGAAGAACTTTTTACTACTCCGAAAGATAGATAACTTGATTAGAAAGTATTTTCTCTTTTTTTTTTTTTTTTTTTTTTTTTTCTAACAGTAAGATAAGACGACGCCATATACGTTTTCGTTTTCGTATTCGTTTTCGTACGCGATCGAATAAACGTCGGTACATTAAACGTTGTCGATTAGTTCTTCCTTGGAAGGAGCTTAGAGTCAAGGACGCTTCATTGAAGTTACGATTAGCCTAAGGCGAAGCAACCGATCTAAGATCATTCTCTCTGACGTGAGAGTATTGAAACTGGTGCACGCACGCACACGCACGCACACACGCACGCGCACACACCAACGACAGATCCATTCCTAGGCTAATGAATTTCTCGGTGAAATGGCAAATCGAGATCCCAATTGTGGGATATTATTCGAACGATCGATGTGTTTGGTGCTAAGGTAGTTTACAATCATGCTATATATATATCTCTGTGTGTGTGTGTATGTGTGTGTGTATATATGTATGTATGTATGTATGTATATATATATATATATATATATATATATATATATATATATACATACACACATATACACAGGCGAATCGATATTGCGACGTTCGAGGAGATGATTAATTTTCTCTATAAGCTTAGAATAGAATAGATCTATCGATCCTTTTTATCCATGAATTTTCTCCTTTCTTTTCATTTCTTTTCTTTTCTTTTCTTTTCTTTCTTTCTTTCTTTCTTTCTTTCTTTCTTTCTTTCTTTCTTTCTTTCTTTCTTTTTATTCTACTTCCACCTTTTCTGTTCCTTTTTACGAAAGAAAAAAATCATTCTTCTTTCTATTCGCAATGCATTCCTTTGTAAACGTTTAGGCACTCGTTCATGCGATCGGCTACCAGTCACTAAAACTCTTCGATAGAATTTTTTTGCTGATTTTTCGGTATCCATGAAATACCACATCTTCCTTTTTTGATATTGATAGATGAATTTTCTGGATGACGAAGATCTCCACTGATATATATATATATATATATGTGTGTGTGTGTGTGTGTGTAAGTATGTGTATAGATACCTCTATGATAGGTAAGATATGAAAGCCATCGAAATTCATAGAGCCTCGATCAATTTCAAGATCTTAAAGTACGTCATACTGTGTATTGGCACGTTTTATATTCGTCATTTTATTTCCACTCACGGTTAACTCTCTTTACCTCTCTCTCTATCTATCTATTTATCTATATATCTATCTATCTATCTATCTATCTCTATCTCTTTTCCTCTTTCATTTTCTTATTTTTATCCTATCATATTTTCCGTCGAATAACTAGCGTTCATACACCAGATGAATTTCTAACGTATCTATTAAGCAATCGAACAGATATATCTTAAGATATTAAATGCTTAAAAAAAAAAAAAAAATAAATAGATAAATAAATGGAACATCATTAATCGACAAAAATTTATTTATCCTTTTATAAATTATCATTTAATTGCTTTGTCTCATTAATTTCGTATCTCTTATCGTCATTCCATTTATCTCCGAAGTCCTCGTAAATTCAAAGTAACATACTTTTTGATATTTATTAACTGATCAAACACGAATGATACAATAACTTTCTCAGATATTAACTTTTAATATTTATCGTTGAACTATTAAAGAGAAAGTTAGACATTGAGAGTGATATTATTATGAAATTTATGAAATTCGTTAGACGTACGAATGTATATTTTATATCCAATATATTACCGCGTTATATTAAACGGGGACGGTATATTCGAAACAATGGATAATAGATAGTGCGTTATTCCAATTCCATGTTTCATAGCGAGTGTCTCCACGTCCAAGTTCGTGAGAGAACAGAGACCTTAACCTACATTCCCATCACGAAGGTAATTCGAGACGAGAGTGAATTAGACGGTAAACAGGAAGCGCTGATTCAGACATTTGGTAAATCCAATTAGCCATCTGTATTAATAGATACTACTGGTATTTGATTGGCTTTATGTCTTTTGTATGAAATGAATTTTATCGTTTAAACTTATGACTCTTCTCCTTCCCCCCAACCTTCTTTCGTTTTCAACGAACGAAAAACGTTTTCCCAAACGCATTTAGATAATGTTAATCTTTCCGATCAGTACACACTTCGTACGTTGTGTCTATCTAATTTTATTTCTTTTCTAGGACTCGAGTAGATAACGGTAAGCCATGGAGGATGCCTATTCTCTTCGGTTCGATTTGGGGCAAGACGCAGAATAGATAGAGAAGAGAGACAAAGACAGATATATATATATATATATATATATATATATATATATATATATATATATATATATCCTAAGGTGGTACAGTTTCCGATCTGTTCCAAAATGAAATTCTTTCCTTGTATCGAATTCAACTCTCTCTCTCTCTCTTTCTCTCTCTCTCTCTCTCTCTCTCTCTCTCTCCCTCTATCTTTCTCTAGTCTCCTATTTCTTATTCCTGTTTCTCGAAAAAGCAAAGAATTCTTCATCTAAGCTGTTCGTTTCGTTTTCTATCCATCTATCCATCTCAACGAGCTATCACTCAAGGAGGTATCGGACAAAATAGACGAATAGACTATCCTACTATGTAAAAGCGGGAAACTAGCGTGAAATTGAATGGTGAAGTCTAATGGACAAGTATCGTCTTGATCGTTCGACGGAATAGGAATATCGTGATACATCACAGGCTCGCTTGTGTTACGAATATAAATGCCAGAAGTTTCGAATAGATTTAAACGAAAACAAAATAACAAGAATAAAAACAAATAAATAAATTTGCATCAATTGGATACATCCATCGGATGTAAAGGTTGCGTTTGGAGGGAAAGAAAAAAAAAAGAAAAAGAAAATTAAAACCGATCGGATCGAATCCAATTAGATGATAAATTTGATCGATTGAACGATTCAAATTTTTTAGGATAATCATTATTTTGACGGAATAAGATTTAGGACGTGTTCATGAGTAGCACAGACATCCCTATAACGCATTACATACGTTTCAGTATCCCGAGATACCTTGTGTGCACACGCCTTTGGTATTCACGAAGCTATTGTCGCGAAACCGCTTATCATTCCCTACATCCTTAGGGTGTCCCACGAGACATCCTTGGGGCATCTACTGTTCTTGTTTAGAAAGAGAAGACAGAACGGTGATCTCTCTTCTCGTAATGCGACGATAAGACAATTAAACGAGTCGCTAACGATAATATGTTTTTATATAATTTTCCTATGAAAAAATAATTCCTCGTTGTGCACAAAATTTAGCATAAAATTTTTCTACCGTTGATTCTTTTCATTTTGTTTCTCGTCAAAAGACAGAAAAAAGAAATATCTCTCGAACGAACGCGAGAAAATAATTTTTCATTTTAATTTCGTTAGAAATAAATGCAACGTATGATTCGCGTTTCGCGTAATCGAATGAATCGATCGGATGAAACGAATAATCCGTATTCTGATTCGTGTAATTAAATTTTTACGAATAGATCAAGCTTTGTACCATCCCTCGTTACACATAAACGTTACACATAATTTATTTTTGCAAGGATAGAAAACGGAAGGGTCTTCGTGTGATTTATAAATGAGTCAATCGAATGATCGAACGATTTGACGATGCGATTCTTCGAATAAATATAATAACATTCAAGCGTTATTTTTTCTTTTTTCTACCGAATAAATTATTTCTCCGTGTCTTGTCAGAATTGCTCTTACTCTTGAGAAGACATGACCCTTTAACGTGACCCTTCCCTCTCATTGGCTGGTCACCGATACGCGGACTTTGTAGTTGTAGGAAGGTTCAGAGTTTAGATCGACTAACCGTTCTATCTGGAGGACAGTGTAGACACGACGCATGGAAAAGCTGGTGACAATGTTAAAGTTAAAGTTAAAGACGAAGTTAAAGTACTCGATCACTTCCAAGGTAACAAACAGCTCTCGCTTTCGTCTGATACTTTGTAAACATTGTGTGTATCAAGGGGGCGTTTATCAAAATTCCTACAAGTTTCTTAACGTTAGCTCATAGAATAATTTGCAATTTTGTCAAACTGCAAAAGCCACTATGGCAATGGCATAACTTGTTACGTGGATTCACAGCGACTCGAATATATTGTATGGTGTTTGTTTCACGTTGAAAGTTTAATAATTATTGTTACACGGGAGACGATAGAGGGTACAATTTTTTTTTTTTTTTAAGATAAATGCAATAAATCATAAAAGAATATAATTCGGAGGTGGTTGGGTAATGCTATTTTGATTATACAACGAGACAAATGATTTATTTTTTACTCCTTTTAACACCGGGTAAAGTTAAATCCTCGTGACGAGTTGACCCAATTTGTCGTAGCGCGTCAAGAATCAAAATTACATACACAATATGAAAAGTATCATTATATTATACAAATTGTGAAAAAATGAATATTTGAGAGAGCCAATGACAATGACAAGAAAAAAAAAAAATAAAAAAACACAAGAAAAGAAAGGAAAGATCGAAAGAAAGAAAAGAAGTAACAAATAAATTTCGCGTCGATCAAAACGACGAAAAGAAAATTTTAATACTTAAGATCGATAAAGTAAGTTATGGGAGATTTCAAATCGCGTTGATAAAACTAAAGTGTTAACAGAGATCATAGAGAAATATCAAAGAAGGCAGCGATTCGATATCACGAATGAGAATAGGAAAAACAGTCGTGTCGAAACAATGATAAGGCTAGACAGCTGGGGTGGTAGACATAGTAATTGATAATTAAGGGTCTCGTTGCATCGGGCTAGTTGGCGTCAGCATGTTCTCAAGGCTTTGGTATAGCGAGCGGAAAAGGAAAGGATCGTGGAGCTGCTGGTTGGGAGGAGGAGGAGGAGGAGGAGGAAGAGAAAAGCGAAGAGAGAGAGAGAGAGAGAGAGAGAGAGAGAGAGAGAGAGAGAGAAGGGAGGTGGTGCGGTGGTACGGTCGAGAATTAGGGGTTGGTCGGAGGCAGCGTGCGCGGTGGGTGCGCGAGAGGGTTGAGGAGAATACAGAGAGAGAGAGAGAGAGAGGGAGGGAGAATGAGGGAGAGAGGGAGAGAGAGAGAGGGAGAGGGAGAGAGAGTAGATGTAGGGAGGAAAGCTCCCTCCTTTCCGCACTTACAACCCCTCTCGAGCGCGCGGCGAGTCTTCGGGATTCGAGCTGGTGTGGAAACTCGAGCAGACAGCCAGTCGCTCGCCGTTCGTTCACCGACGTGGCCCGAAACTGCCGCTTCTCCGGTTCGAGATAAGCGAGTAAAATTGGACATATAAAGACGATAAAACAACGAGAGACAATTCGTGATCTTCGTTACGAGAGAGAAATTGTTATTATATTGTAATATATAATAGATAAAATATTATCGGTTATCTTTAGATTTTTATACATATATATATATATATACATAAACGTATATGTATATGTATACGTATATGTATATGTATGTATATATTATGTATATATATTTATATATTATATACGTTTCGTGAAAGTCTGATCTGACGATCATCATTACATAAGGTGGAATCCACAGGTACTTCGAGTGTAGAAACTACCTTGCTGGATTACTTCCAAAAAGTTTTTCATTTATTGTCTAATTTATCGAATATATATATATATATATATATATATATATATATATATATATATATATACCCATATATATATATATATTTTTTTTTTATTATGTAAAAATAATTATTGCATTTAATTGGTGTCGTGTCGATCGTTGTGAACTCTTTCATTTTACATTCCCTCTTTCTTTCCGTCTTCATTTTTATTCCCCTCGATTCGTTTCATTTCATTTTCCTTTCCTTCCTTGTTCCTTTGTATTTTTTACTTTTTTTCTTTTTTCTATCGAGTTTCGTTGTTAATAAACTTTTTGAAAAAAAAAAAAAAGGGAATTCGTTCGACGGTAGCGGGAGGATAATGCCGGACGAGGGGAGGATGAAGGAAATTTAGAACAGTAACGCGAGAATGGGATTCCGAAATCGAGAAACTGCTCATCGTTACGAAATGCCGTACGTAACTCCTCGACGTTTCGGCGTATCGGAGTTTTACTATACGTCATGCCGTCGCTTCCGTAAAGCTCGCGAAGCTTTATCGCTCGCAAAATAAGTGAGGGTAAAATTTCCTACTAGGAAATCTCGAATCGTTTCAATTTCGAGAATCGAATTGGATCACGAGGTCGGATCGAATTAATGTCGTCGTCCGACGACGTTTACTTAACCGGTAGTTGTTGGATCATTCGATCGGGTTTACATTCGAGGATCTCATTGAATGAAGAAGAGGAAAGAGAGAGAAAGAGAGAGAGAGAGAGAGAGGGAAATAGTGAAGGAAAGAAGAAATAGAAGAGGAAGAAAAGTGCGGCCTTCCTGCTGTTAAAAGTTTTCATGTGAAATTGCTTAAACATGGTTTAAAACGGTTTCGCGTATTCGATCGAGTAATAGGAAAATATTGAATCGATTTATAGCATATATATATATATATATATATATATATATATATATATATATATATATAGAGAGAGAGAGAGAGAGAGAGAGAGAAAGAGAGAGAGAGAGAGAGTATTCGGAGGGTTGAATGGCAGAGCTTAGGGACGATTTTCTTCTTTTATCGTGACGTTGAACGGTGCTCTTACGGTGAATCCAAGGTTTCCTACGAGTGTACCACACCATTCTTATCATTTTATTCTGTCTCCTCTTAAAGAAGAAAATCAAAGATCGTTTGTCGTCGTACGTTAGGTAGGCGTGAAAATTATGAAGAAGTAAAAGAAATTAAAAAAAAAAAAAGAAGAAAAAAAGAGAAAGGAAAGGAAAGGGAAGGAGCATAGATTAACGAAAAAGAAAAAAAAAAAAAGAGCCTTCCCCAGTATGGACGTCCGACGTTGCATCGATTTTCGAAGGACCCGAATGGCTTCGAAATTGCATCGAAAAGGAAGGAAAAATTATTCTCGTCGACTGTCGTCGTTCTCCTCGATTAGAACGTATTAAGTGCGATCGAAGTTTATCGTTGGACGACTTCTTCCTTTTCGTTTTTTTCTTTTACTTTTATTTTTCTCCTCCCTACCTTCTTCCCCCTCTCTCTCTCTCTCTCTCTCTATCTCTTTCCTGCCTTTCTCCTTTCTTTTCTTTTCTTTTTCTTTTTCTTTTTTCTTTTTTCTTTCGCGTGTTTTCTCGCGAGAGAATGCTGCTACCTACGTACGAAGGTCAAGGAACGACTCTAAACAGCGACAGAGAAAGTTTCGTCTCGTTGAGGACTTGCGTCTAGGGAATAAGAGCTTCGATGATGATCGATGGTAAGTACTTCCCTTTTTCCTTGAGCTACCTATTCGAGGCTAAGGTAAAATCGCGTAGGACTGTAGCACGTGCTATTTGAATTGCTAAGGAGAGAGATAGAAAAAGAGAGAAAGAGAGAGAGAGAGAGAGAGAGAGAAAGGGTTTGACCTCGAACGTCGATAATAATTAAAGCGTGATCCTTTCGAAAAGGTCGTCCAAGATTTATTCGTTCGTTGCGTGTACATTAATCACTATAAAGATCGTAAAAAAGAAAGAGAGATAGAGAGAGAGAGAGAGAAAGAGAAAGAGAAAGTGTGTGTGTGTGTGTTAGAAAATATGGGAGGAGAATTGAGGGGAGGATGAAACCTGCGCAAAGGAATAAACTTCGTAAAAGGAAAAAGGATGGGCCCTTTTGTGATCGAACGTCTTTTTTTTTTTTTTTAACTCGAACATCGGAATTTCGATTCTTTTGAGTTTCGAATTTATATATATATATATATATATATATATATATATATATATATATTTCTTTCCTTGTTGTTTTTTGTTCTATCTTCAATAGCCATTCGAGAAAATATGTTAAAGTTATTTTTGTTATCGTATTCTCCGTACGAATGAACGTGCTCGATAAGAGACTTCCTTCTTCTTCTTCTCCTCCTCCTCTATCTACTTCTTTTTCGAAAAAGAAAGGAAAAGAAAGAAAAATGAAGGAAAGGAGACACCCCGTGAAACTGAATTGCGAGAGAAGAAGGAAGTGTCCTGTGAATTTTTCTTTTCCGAGTGTTTCCATCTCCTCGGGAGGTACGTCTTATTTTTTTCTAAATTGGATTTTAAGAAACACGGAAGATTAATCCTCGATGTTTAGCGGCTTTCAGAAAGACTTTTAGCATTTTATTGTGCGCGTGTGTTTTCTTTTTATTTTTATTTTATCTCATTCTCAAGATTCGAATATTTATGTGAGACCATTTATACGGTTCCCCGCAACGTCACGACAAGCCATTCCTAACGCCTTAACGTTTCGACCTTACGAATTTGGTCCGAGCCATGCTCTCACTAATATTAGAGTTAAACACGCCTAGGGAATAGATATTATACAAGATGCACGAATAAAGATATATGTATGTATCTTCTATGTATATATATATATATGAGAAATTTTTAGTTGGAGAAAGAAAATACATACGGAATACATGGTAAAATTCTTCCTTTGTAAATGTTTCATTCTCATTTAATATCGTTCATAATAATAACGATTATTTATTATTATTATTATTATTAATATTATTATTATTATTAATACGAATAATTGATTGTCACAATTTAAAAAAAAAGAATTAAAGATCGAGAATGTTTCCATGACAGATAATTTTTCAAGATTTATACATTCATTTTCGTTCCAATCGTGCTCGTTCGAACGTTCATCTTACCGATAGATCGATCTAATATAAATTAATTGTATATTCGTTGGTATAAATATATATATATATATATATATATATATATATATACACATGGATATTAGTTTTTAAATTAAATATAATTAACATACGTACGAAATCTTTTACATGTTTGATTATTCATATTACTTTCATGTTGAGTTTCGTTTCTTTTGTTACGAGCTTATTTTAACATACATTAAAGTAACTGAAATACACAGAGAGATTTCAACTTAATTATATATGAATAATAAATATTATTATTCTACATTTTCTCTCTGGAAATCATTTCGTAATTATTTGATATAAATATATATATATATATATATATATATATATATATATATATATATATACATACAATATAACATTTGCATCACTAACTTATTTAAAATGATAACGTGTTTGATACATCCGGAAATTACTAGAATGTAAGATTATTAATAAAGCATGTATTAGATACCTGTTGCACACGAAACTCGAGTACGAAATGCATTTCGACAAAAAAGATGTAGAGGGATACACAAGTTAAAATCGCTTTAAGCCATATCACATTCAATGTGTGTTGGTATTCTTTCTTTCTTTTTTTAATTCTTTTCTTTTGTGTTTTATCTATCTTTCTGTTTTCCTATATTTTTTTTCTACTAATTAAAACATTAAAACGCAATAATTGGATAATAATTATCATGTCGTTTTTATTCTTTTTAATGTTTCCCGAACAAATTATCAAACATATTTAATAATGCGACAATTGTGATAATAAATAATTAACGATATTTCTAAATGATATTCAAACAAGGAGCTGTGGATCAATAACTTTAAAAAAGAAGATTATTTTCAACAATTCATCAAAGTCATTCTTTCTGTTTTAGCACAACCCTAAATCTTTTTTTCTTTATGACAGATATATCGTCTTCCACTTTTCTCCGTTGCAGCTGCAACTACGATAATTCATCTTACGCGCTTCGATTGCATCTTTGAAAAGAGATAGAAAACAAAGAGTGAGAGAGAGAGAGAGAGAGAGAGAGAGAGAGAGAGAGAGAGAAGAAAAAAGATATAAAGAGCGAGAAAATAATAGGACAAAGGGATATCAACTCTTATTGTTAACTATAACTACAGTTTCGAGAGATTACGGTCGAGAATTTCGGAAAAATTTATATTCTTAAAAATACATTATACTTTTCTAATTCGTTACTACATTATATAATTCGATACTATATTATATAACTAATCGCTCGCTCGCGCGCGCGCGCGCGCGCGCGTATGTGTGTGTAAGAAAAAATAGTTCAGCCATTGATAGATTTCTAATCGAGCAAAGTAATATCGTCCATGGATGGAATTTTTATAGGGAAGCAAATCAGTGAGTAAGAGAGAGAGAGAGAGAGAGAGAGAGAGAGAGAGAGAGATGGAAGTTATAACGGCATGGTGGGGGAGGGGAACGGGGTTAGTTCGATATTGGTAAAAGTTCGTAACTTATAGCACAAGCAATAGAGGTGTATCATTTCGGTATAGTGGAGGAGTAATCGATTTGTATAAAAAAAAAAAATATATATATATTCGATCGTATGTCGTTATTTTTAATTATAATGGGCAAATGAAGTCAGTTAGTCGGACGTCATAACCCTTTTCCCTTCCCCAATCAGTAAATCCTTTCTTGGGTCATTTCCTTGAGATGGATTCAAAGTAACCGACCCTCAATTAAGAGAATGGCAAAGCAGATGATGAATTATAAAGGGGCGAGCTTCCCGACGATATTACGTACATATAAATTCATTGTACATTAAGTTAATCTTATCTCAACGAAATCCTTCCTTTTTCTTTTTCTCTTTCTGTTATTCCTTCTCGTTGGAACGAATTAATAGAGAGATGTGATTTAAAGGGAGGAAAAGAAAAAGAAAAAGAAAAAAAAAGAAACAAGAAAACGTTGATCTTTGTTACGTCGGACAACACCGTTATGTACGATTTTGTTCTCTCTTTCTTTTATTTTATTTTATTTTATTTTATCTTTTATTTTTTTTTTTTTGATTGATATAGGTTACATCGAGACAGACAGAAAAGGAGAAACGAATAAAGGAAGGTGAACGTGATTGATGGAAACGTATCCAGCGAAATATAACTTAAATCTACCAGAATTTCTAGACAATACTGTTACAATATGAATCCGACTATTATATTTCCCTATTCTTAAGGAAATAATAGACATCTTATATAGGGAATAATAATAATAATAATAATAATAATAATAATAATAATAATAAAATAATAGAAATTGCATCGAGTTGTAACGTTTCTTCATGGATAACGAGTTACTCTCGTCGTCGAATAATAATAATAATAATAATAATAATAATAATAATAATAATAATAATAATAAAAATAATAATAATAGTAATAATAATAATAATAATAATAATAATTTTCTTAAGCTAATAAATGATGGACGCGTGAGATACATTAACTTTCTTAATATTCCAAGACCGTAATACGCGCGGACTTGCGTCCGCGTCTTATTAATTCAAGAAACTTTCAAAGACCTCAGGCTGCCTTCTGAATAGGAATTTATTAAATTTAACGAGCAGTTTTGAAGTGCGCCCGCGTTAAGTTAGTCTCCGATATAGTTCCTTTCTTTTTCCCTCCAAAATTTTAACGCAACTCAAAGAATTCTCTCCGTTCGGTCGTGCCTTAATGTCTATCCGATCGAATGAATTTTTATTATTCGATTCTCGACGATACCGAGGGAGTGCGCTAAAGGACGGAAGGGAAATCAATGAAATTTATATTTTTGAAGAATTCAGGAGGTTGTATATCGTCGGATGGAAAATCAAATTGGTATTGCAATTTTCTTTTTCCTTTTTTCTTGCTCTTTTTCTTTTTTTTTTTTTTTTTGGAGAAACGTACGAAGTCTTGCGGGACATTGGCACCGCGCGAACGTTTCTCCCGATAAAATTCAATCTCTCCTTTCCGTACGGGCTACCTGTAGGTAGGTAGGGTGGAGGGGTTGGGGGGTTAGGAGGAAAGGTTTCCAACACGTACCTGAGTTAAGGAAAATGCTGAACGACGAAATGATGTGCGTCGAAGGGTATAGGATGTGTGTGTGTATGTGTGTGTGTGTGTGTCGATAAACGGTAGGAAAGAGCCAGGCATGATTGCTTGCTGTATCGTCGTACTATCGTTTATTTTTTTTGTCCTTTTTTCTTTCTTTTTTTTTCTTCTCCCTCTTCGTCGTGTATCACGTTTTTGAGAAACGTCTCGTTCGACTCCCCGTACGCTCTTTTACGCGAATCCTTCGTCAAAGCGTGGAGAACGATCAATTATCAAAATATACTTTCGTATTGTTTTGTATCGACGAATGGTGGTGGCGATTGGTTGAAGGGTTAGGGATTGAAAGGGTTGAAAGAGGTAAAATTGATAAAAAGAAAAAATGAACAGACCACGTGGGTAGATAAAGCGATGGTGTTTGTTGTTAAGTGGGTTTCGAATGAATCTCCCATTGGTTTCTCTCTCTCTCTCTCTCTCTCTCTCTCTCTCTCATTCGCTTTCTTTCTTTCCTTCTTGGAAGAAATTTCTTCGTGAATGTCTTTCCTTTCAAACGAAAGAAATGTTACGGTGACTATTCATCCGTCAATTCGCCTATTCTCTTTCCCTATTATTGTCACTTCGATTCTATTACCACGAAAGGAAAGTGCTATTCCTCGGTTGAATTGAATTTTCTAAATAATAGAATTCACCCTGTTGTCACTCTCTTAATTTTCGCAAATCGATATCACGATAGAACGTAAATTCGCGATTTTCAAAAGCTTTCCTTATAGTTTCGATAATAAAGAAATTCGATAATTTTTCTTCGTGTCAATAACGTACGATAAAGTATTCGTTAAAGTTTCTTACGTATAATCGTTCATTTATCGACGACGATGCGAAAGATTTTGACGGAACGATTTGCACGGGGTAAACCATCTCAGACGTTTGCCAGAATATTTCGGTATTACTTTAGATAAGCGAGGTGGTATGTACGAATAAACCGAGGATTTGGTTTCTCGAGATAATCCTGTAGTTCGTATCGGTAGGAACATTTGAGAGAACCCCGACAAATGACAAGTGAGATTGCAAGCGCGGTTACGTAAGAGATTAAGAAAAAGTGTGTGTGTGTGTGTGTGAGCGACAGAAAGAGATTAGAAGTTAGATATTAATCGATAATAACGAACGTATTTATGGTCGATTGAAGTTATGGCGTTAATTCTATCTTTTTGCAGGAAGAATTACGAGGAGAAGAAAGTAGGAATTATCATTCGCCGTCTCGTTCGGTCTCTTAGTGATCGTTGATCGTCGAGCGCCGATAATAAATCGTGGAAGCGTGGGTAAGATCGGTGATAGTTGTGGCGGACCGGTGGACAGGTAGGAGAGAGAAGTGGAAGAAGACGAAGGGGAGGAGGAGGAGGAAGAGGAGAAGGAGGGGAAGGAGGAGGAGGAGGAAGAGAAGAGAAGAGGGACGAGTACAGTGTAGAGGGAAGAAGAATGAGGGGAGGATCAAAGATCTCGTGATCGGTTTGGGGGTGGCAGAATGGAAGGTGGAAGGGACGACGACGGTTCGTTGTTTCGGTCGATCGTTCGAAAGCTATCGTCGAGGGAGTCGGTGATAAGTAGTGGGGTAGGTGCAGGGGAGGTGGGTGCAACGTCGAGCACGAAGATCGGTAACAGTGTAAGGGGTGTTGTGGTAACACCGGCGAGGAATACGTCGACGACGGATACGACGACCGGCACGACGGTTACGACGGGAACGATAACGACGGCGAGTTCTGACGCAAGGGACGAGTACGAGATCGCGTTCGAGACGATCCTCGAACGTGCGTACGAGATGTCGAGAAACGAGACCGAGGCCGCGGCCACGGCCGCAAGCGGAACCGCTGCGGCGAGCGGGGGAACGGCTACGGGCGTAGTCGTCGTTGAGTCGACCGGTTGGTTCGACGATACCCAAACCCCGACAACGACGGCTAGTTTCGCAACCTCGCCGAATGGTTCCTCGTCTACGTCGAGCTCTACCCTCGTCGACAATTACACCCTCATATCTGATCTATTCGTCTTCGACGATCTCAATGATTACATTAATCGATTGAATTATACCGCGTTCGCGAATCTAACGGCCTATTATGACGGTGGTGGTAGTATGAATTTAAGTGCCCCAGGTAATTGCACGTCCTCGATCTTATCCGGCAATGGCACCGATTGCGATAACGCAGGGATCGACGAAGAAACGAATCCTAACAATTGGTGGGCCCTGATACTGGTTATCGTGCCCTGTCTAACCCTCTTCGGCAACGTCCTAGTTATATTGGCGGTCGTAAGGGAGAGAGCACTTCAGACAGTCACCAATTATTTCATCGTCAGCCTTGCGGTCGCCGATCTACTAGTCGCGGTTCTCGTCATGCCCTTCGCCGTCTACGTATTGGTGAGTCTATCAATGATTATCTAACGGCTCGTTTTCCCTAACGACCGTCTTCTTACCTTAGTCAAATCCCGTTAATTCGCGTTTTAAAGGATAGTTGACATTTAATTGGCACGCCTTCTCTAAGCGGACGATCGATCGATTTAAACGTAGGTATCCATTTAACCTCTGTAATTCGTTTAACCAAAGCGAAAGGGAGACGGTGCTAAGTTGTCAGCGTTTAGGTACGCGTGTATGTCGGTACGTATCTATCCTGATACAAACGTTCGGGGTACCGGTCGAATCGGTAAAGCGTTAGATTCCATTTGGGGAAGGTGAGTGGAAGCGACGAGTTGTCTCGGATAAAACGAAGGAAACGATGCTTTCGTTCGTTCGGTGGTGGGGGGAGAGGGAGGGAGGGAAGGAGGGCCACCTGCTTCGTTTGATTGGGTGAATCAAATGAAAACAGGATTAGTTAATTAAGCTAGTTCGAACGATCTCGCGAGAGGGTGTCGTTGAAAACTCGACTATTGGAGTCGGACTAATTACTACCTACTACCCCCTATAGGTGACCCATTTTTATATATATATATATATAGAACACTCATCCGGGTGTACTGAAATGGCAGATATTTAAACTGCTAAGGAAGATAAACGAAATTAATATCGGTATAACGGTACAACGTAATAGCCTTGCGGCCGAAAGATCCTCGGAAAAGTTGAATCGAATTTTCTTTAAGTTCGCCTTCTTTCTTTCTTTCTTTCTTTCTTTCTTTCTTTCTTTTTTCTTTTTTTTTTTTTCTTAGATATAAGTTGATGAAAAAAATTGTATGAACGGTCCTGGGGAAAGAAAAATGTAACAGCTTTACGATCAAGAAATAACGCGGCCAATAAATATTGTGTCGACATTCTCTATGAAAGTTTTAGTAGAGAATATTGAAAAATAAAAAAAAAATATATATATATATACATATATATACATATATATATATATATATATATATACGTATATACACGTACACAGAATTCTTTACCAAGATATGAAATATAAAAAAATTTCGATATTACTTGGGTAGCAAATTCAACGTTACGTTATATTACATCACAATTTCCAGTAAAAAATATTGAATATATAGTAGTATACGATACGAAACATTGCAAATTTTTGCGACAATACTTATCATTCGGTACCGTACTATATTGCATCAGTATTTTTTTTTTTTGGGGGGGGAAAATAAAACTGAACACGTAGTCGCTTTTATTTGGATACTGAAATATTGGACAAATTTTCGAAAATACTTTTTAAAATAATTTTTTTCGTAAATTACTTTTCCAGAGGAATATTCTCTGGTCCGTCCTCGTAAAGCTTTAAAAAAAAAAAATAAAAGGAAGAAGGGAAAAAAAGCAAAAAAAACAAAAAGAAAAGAGAAGAGAGAGAAGGAAAAAAGAAGAAAAGGATAAAGAAAATAAATAAGTAAAAAAAAAGGAAAACGAGCAAACGAAGATCCGATCGGTAATAAATAGGCTTTTAATAACTTTCGCAAATTTTTGACGTTATTTTCCTTTATCATGAAAGATCGAAAGGATAAGGCATAATGTGACACGAAAAATCGCGTGTCACAGTTCTGACAGGTTTACATGCTCGAAATTATATTCGTTACAATCATTCTCGAGAATGGTAGAGGGTGCAGTAACATGCATCGTTGTTCACGGTGCATAAATCAGAACGTTCCATTGCCGTTCCTCGACGTTTCTCGTTGATATAACTTCGCCTTCGAAATAATAATTACATGATTACGGCATCACGACTAATGGATGAAAGGTAGGGGGGGGGCGGAGGGGCCTATACGAATTAAACGTTGTTAAACATTCCTTCGTATGTAATATCGTACATAACTGAAATGCATATACGTATATAAGTTTAATATAGATTATATGTACACGTGCATGAGTAATAATTGTACATACATAAAATGTATCCCGTATAAAGCCATGTAAATTTAATGTCAGACCATAGCCAAGTTACTTGAAGCGTTTTATCGTTTAAAGAAAAAAAGAAAAAAAAGAAGAAGAAGAAAGAACTCTTCATTCCTACTTTATATCCCGAACAAATTTTTTCATATTCTTTTTAATTATTTAGTTATATCTATTAAGGTATAATAATTCTATTAATAGTATTATTACTTTCGCGATATATAGATTTTTCTTTCTTCTTCTATTTTCTTTTTTTTTGTAAACATGACGAAACATTGGATCGTAAATGAAAAGTTAAAAAGTATTTCTCTCTCTCTCTCTCTCTCTCTCTCTCTCTCTCTTTCTCTCTCTTTGATGACATCTTAATTCTTCGGAACGCGCAATTTATTTAAATAACGCCAAGTTTATTGTACGAACCCGATGAAATTTATAATCGACCGGGTTCGACGTTAATGGTTGAGAATGCCTTTGATAATAATTGGTTCTATGGTTACGTTTTGTAAGGCGTACTCGCGTAGCACCCGCAGTTCATGCCGCATAAAATACGTAGGAAATCAATTGGCACATAGACTCGAATGGCCATTTACGAGGATAGAATGGAGGCAATTTGTCGAACGAAGTAATTGTCCGGTTTCAATTTTCAACTAGACCAACAATTTTCTTTCTTTCTTCTTCTTTCCCTTTTTCTTTTCCTTTTGTTTTCCTTCTTTCTTCTCCTTTCCCCTCTTGTTATTTTTTCTTTCCTTTCTCGTTTTCTTTGTCGACGGGAATGGAAAAGAGTGGAAAATAATGGAACATTAAGCTTTAAATAATCACGTTTAGCTTCGGCACGAGAGAGATAGAGATAGAGATAGATAGATAGAGAGAAAGAGAGAGAGAGAGAGAGAGAGAGAGAGAGAGAGAGAGAGAGAGAGAGAGAGAGAGATAGAACTCTGTCGTCGTCTCTTGCGTTAGGAAGAATTTTCTAGCAGAGCCGCGTAGCTCGCGAATATGGCTTTATAAATTACTCAGCGTCGTTGCTCGTCGATATCTCGATGACTTAGTACACGAGTACACAAGTATGCGAACGACCGAGCGGACGAGCACGTGCTTAGATCGAATCGATAGTAGTAGGATTAGTTAATTAAAGTTGCTCTCGCGGTTCTCTTTGTCGTTGAATTTCATATCGCGGCGCAGTATCTATCCTTTATTTTCGTTCGTAAAATACTTTCATAGATATTATATATATTGGTCCGCGTATTGAATTCTTTTTGTTTCTTTATTTTCTCTATTTATTTATTTTTTTTCTGTTCTTTTTTTCTTTCTTTCTTTCTTTCTTTTTTTACTACGATACGACAAATAATTGTATTATTTTATTTCCCCTCACAGCGATTCGTATTAAGGTCCTTCGGTATTCCGAGCGATCCTTTTAATTATCGTTCGATTCAATAATTTCAGTTTTTCTTTCTTTTCTTTTTTCTTTCTTTTCTTTTTTCTTTTCAGCAAGTATCCGCAAAATTCGTACACGTTAATTTTCTCGATAATTGCCTTGTCCTAAATGTTACACTTTGCGTTACGTCGACAACGGAAAGAGACTCTCCTGTTCTGCAATCGTGGTCAACATAGAAAAAAAAAAAAAAAAAAAGAAAGAAAGAGAAAGGAAAAAGAATAGAAGAGAGAAAAAAACTGCGAAAAAAGGAAAAATAAACAGATAAATAAATAAAATGAAACGAGCGACGAAATATTTGTCGTCGCTAATGTATCAAAGGAACGAGCAAATACTTCGGAGAAAATAGCCGAATACAGGGGGCTAGGTATTCCAATGAGGCATCGATAATCCCTTTTCCTTTTCCGTGTACTATTTTCACGTATCGAACACTGCTGTAGTTTATGGGTATCTACATATATACATTCAAAGGATAAAATCGAGATTCTCTCTTTATATATATATATATATATATATATATATATATATATATATGTATATATATGTGTGTGTGTATGTATGTATGGTATATATATCTCTCTCTCTCTCTCATTTCTCTCTCTCTCCCTCTCCCTTTCCCTCCGTAGGTCGAATGTAAACAAGATGGAACGTGCTAAAACCTCCTTTCGTCCGCTTAACCGGTCGTTCACGAGTTTCGCATTAAACGATTTACCGACACATTCGTGCAAGTAATGCACCACGACGATAATGCCACGACCTAAGCGTCCTGTTTGGTTGGAGCACTTTAGTCTCTTCCTGTCAGTAGTACTGACTCCTCGGTTGTCCTGGACTTTTAAGCATAAGCCTGAGAAATGACTAATGTCTTTGCATATTTTATATCACAAAACTACGTTATCGCTGCTCCTCTTTTCCTTCTTCTTCCTTTCTTTTCTTTTTTCTTTTATTCTCTCCTCTCTCCTTTTTATCATTCCTTTCTTCCCGTTTCTTCGTTCCCCTTTCCCTTTCTCTTTCTTATTTTTTTCTTCTTCTTTTCTTTTTCCTTTCTCTTCTCTCTAAAGCGTCTCGATGCAAAATAATTTCATGGCGAAGTTTCGTGCAGTGTACCACGACGTGACTATACTACACACCATTCGGTAATATTAGCATTATGATTTTGAAAAGAGGCGAGAAGAAATCGTTTGACCCGACCTTCTGCAAAAAAAAAAAAAAAGAAAAGAAAAGGAAAAAGAAGGGAAGAAAAAGAAAAAAGAAAAAAGAAAAAAAAAAGAAACAAGAAAAAAGAAGAGGTTTAGTGCCGGGCGTTATTAGATCAACGCCGATTAAAAGAATTTCTTGCCATTTTTATTTTGCAACCTGATGCGAGCATTTTTCAGTTCTTTTAACTCGAAAGTTGCAAGCACTTGATCCCTCACGATAACGTTTCTCCCTCCGTTTTAACTCGCTCGCCCTTTCCGAACCTCCTCCTCCTCCTCCCCACCACCACCACCACCACCCCGTGACCCCACTCTCACCACCCCACCACCCCACCTGACTGTTCTTCTTTGTGCCAAGGATTTTTACTTTAACACTAGAAGAGAAATTGATACTCCTAGGCGAGTTCGTGCCTTGAATTCCAGTAGAATATTTCCAAGACTTGCGTTGCTTTTTTATTTTTTTCCTTTTTTTCTTTTTCCCTTTTTTTCCTTTTTGCCCTTTTTCCTTTTTCCTTTTTCTTTTTTCTTCTTCCTTTCATTTCAAGCTCTTTCGTGTCAGAAGCCGTTAAAAAAGATTTCTGGCACGTTTGGCACGAACTTTAATGAGAAAGTATGACAAAAGAGATTGGACGATTACGAGACCGATAAATAAATATATTTCATGTATTATTTTAATCGCCCACGTGGATATACATACACGTTTAATGAAAAATCGTTGTTAATTTGTGTTCCTCGAAGGGAATAAAATGCAACTCTTGTTTTTTTTCTTTTTCTTTTTTTTTTTCAACAACACGAGCAATACAAAATATAAAGTATAAAATGAATGTTGTTTGACGATCGTAACGCGATTCGTATCGTTCGTGGAGAATCGAAATTCGTTTGTCACCGATAAAGTGTGTTTTCGCTCGGTTATAACGTTGGTACGCTCTTTTCGATTGGTCAACGAAGAAGGACGACTCGTTGGTTGTCGAAAGAGCGAATAGTAACTACGTGAATACGAGATTAAAATAATAAAATGAGAGAGAGAAAGAGAGAGAGAGAGACTAAAACGAGGTTAAATTTCACACGTTTCCTCTTTTTCAAGTATCGTTCGGGCATCGTTTGTATCTTCATTTTAACTCGTCTCCTTATTCCCGACAGTCGAATAGCATTGAGCCAAGTTACGTTACTATTTCTTATCGATTCTAACACCGTCGGACGAGTTATTTTCAGACATGGTAGAGAATACATGAACGTATAGATGGACGAACACGCATAAACGAGAACACACGCGCGCGTCTGCGTGTGATGAAGAAGTTAAGAAGGGATAAAAGGAAACGTTTAGCGCGTGGAATGATTGTGATGATGGTTATAAGTAGAAAGAAAGGAGAGGGATGGTACGAAAACGGACCAGGAAAAAGGAGTGATCAAGAAAGAGAGAAAAGTAGACAAATTTCAGACGGAGAGAGTAAGAGAGACGGACAGAGAGAAAGAGAGAGAGAGAGAGAGAGAGAGAGAGAGAGAGAGAGAGAGAAGGAAGCATTTAATAGTAACGGGAGAGCGTGACCACAGGTAATTTTGAGTTAAGTCTATACTCTATTCCTTGTTGAGCGATAGGCAGTCGAGCTATCGAAGGTGGTCTCGATCCGAGCGAGTTAAAGCGAGTACTAGGTTAGAATAGGCCAGAGTTAGAGAGAGAGAGAGAGAGAGAGAGAGAGAGAGAGAGAGAGAGAGAGAGAGAGGACAGCAAATCGCTCTGGGGCAAGGTCTATGTTAATAACGGAGATCACCCACTCGATCGCATGCAAGCTTATTACTTTGGGCCAAGCGTGTCTAGGGTTACGTTACTACTTTTGACTGTGCTCTTTGCCTGTGTCGACACGAGCCTTAGCTCGGGCCACGTAACCTCGACGCGTTGTTCTATCCTCGTCGCGTCATCCTTGGAATCGCGCTAAAACAACTTGCCAACAATTTTCAAGCCTTACATGAATATTAATAACTCTTTTCCTTTTCCTTTTTTTTCTTTTCTTTTCCTCGAGCGGGAGAACGCGATCGCCTCTTTCTTTTTTTTTTTTCCTTTTCTTTCTTTTTTTAAATTTTTTCTCTTTTTCTATTTTTTTTTTTTTTACCTTCTTAAGGGATTCCTTACCGTACGTACCAGCGTCGAGAAGAGAGATAAGAGAGAGAGAGAGAGAGAGAGAGAGAGAGGAGGAGGGACAAAAGTTATGTCCTTGAGAGGAGAAGGTTCACGACGCAGTGCAATTCTTTCTTTCTTTTCTTCTTTTTTTTTTGTTCTTTTTTCTTTTTCCTTCCTATCTCTCTCTCTCTCTCTCTTTTTCTCCTTTTTTTTTCCATAACAAAAAAATTCTCCTACAAATCGTAGGGCGTTCCAAGTAAGTATCCATGTCCTTTCCTTCTTTCTTTTTTTCGGCTTAGTTTTCTTTCTTTCTTTCCGTTTATATTTTCTTCCTTTCATTTTGCTTTCGCTTTTTCTTCTCTTTCCTGGTTGGAATAATCCGATCGATAGAAAACGCGAACAACGTCTAGGGGCTCACGGCGTGTTATAAATATAATTAAAGTAGCTGTCTCTGGTCGAGTTGGTAAACGATGCATAAGTCCGTGCACCGTTGAAGAAAACTCTCGTGCATTCCGATTTTGAGATCGGACCAACAACATAGAGAGAAAGAGAGAGAGAGAGAGAGAGAGAGAGAGAGAGAAAATGGGCATTGCCGAGAACGAGCAAGGAAGTGTGCGTTTTCGCACGCTATATATCATCGGGTTTATAGGAGAAGGACCGAGATACTCTTCACGCCAAACGCACACATCCTCGACCATCGAGGAGTCTCCTTTCCCTCTTATCCTACCATTCCCTCCCTTCTTTCCCCTTCCTCCCGTCCTCTTTCCTTTTTTTACCCTTTGCACCTTTACCCGTCATCGATTTTTCTCTCTCTCTCTCTCTCTCTCTCTGCCCGCGCCTCCTCCCCTCACCTGCCTCCACCATCATCCATTATCACTTTCATTTCGGTTTCTTTACTCTACGATCCTACGTGCGTTCGTAATAATACGATCGATATTATAACTTTTGACTTTTATAATTTACGATTTTCTTTGATTTTCTTTTTACTCTTTCTCTCCTCTCTCTCTCTCTTTCTCTCTGTTTCTGTCCTCTTCCTCCTTTATGTATGTCCGTAACTATACGTAAAGACGGTCGTTAAACTCTGGATCTTTGAGAACTTGCCAAGCACCTGTGGAGTCTTGACACTACGCCTATAAAAAGAGGATTACTTCGTGAGAATAGCAAACTTTTCAAAAGCGGACAAGAGAATGATTTGATTTGCAAGGGATTAAGGATTTCTCCGTTACAATGTACCAGTATTATCTCGTCGACGAAAATCGATACGTTGTATCGTATGCGATCTTTTTTTCTTTCTTGTTTTCTTTTAATCGTAATTCACTCGATTGCGTTATATATATATATATATATATATATATATATATATATATATATATATATTTGTGAAAAGTTATAAGAAAATATTCAAACGCTTCAAAGGGTCCATTAAATTTAAATTTCAAATTGTTCGGGTTATAAATATATAAATACGTAATGCATAAATATTTGAAACTTTGCGATAATCATAAATTGAGAATCAGATCGTCTCGTTGAATTCATAACCCAATTATCTCCGACGTAACGTCTCGATGTTATCTTCCGAATAGATCGCACATTTCTCTCGTCTCCACTTCGTTACAATCCCATCGACTACGACGTATAACGTAAAACATTCTTATTATCGTTTAAAAGTAAGGTACGACCGTGAGGAACGCGGAAGTAGTCGTTAATCGTTTTCGAACGACAATCTTGTGAAATGAGGCGGTGGGTGGTATGTTTATAGGTGCCAGAAATGAATCATGAAGGAGGCTGAAACGTCGTTATACACCATTCTCGTCGATCCATGTTCTCTCGATAAAGGGGTTCGAAGGGTAGCAAATTGTCTAGATGATAGGTATCTCATATCTTCTGTACTTGTTATTACCAGAGAGAAATATTTGTCATATATCATATGTGTAAGCTAACCTCCTATATATCCCTTAATGGTTTACGTAGAAATTCGATTACTATCTCCTTGATAAATCGGTGACAAGCATGTACATCAGAGCTAGCACGGACCGATGGTGATTCGATATATATATATATATATATATATATATATATATATATATATATATATACATATCACACGTATATATATATATACATATATATGTATAGCTTAGCGCAGGGAGTTTATCGTGTACCGTTTAAGGGTCAAGTCAAATTGATTTCAAAGCTCGGCTTATCGTAGTGCACCTACCGGGACAGAGGGGAGAGAGGGTGAGGGGCGGGGGGGGGGGGGGGGGGGGAGGGGAAGCTTTACGTTTCCCTTTTCGAATTTCCTGCCGTTAAGAATCGTATCGTATGGAGAACGATTTCGATATTCGCATTCTCCTTGCTTTTACCGATAGAAAGGACATAGGAACCGTTCTGTCTACCGCGTTAAAGGGAGGGAGGGGGGTGGGTGGGAGGGAGCGGGGGCAAAAAAAAAAAGTCGAAGATTTATATACGGACTATTTCACGCTCCGTGCAGCCCCGGTCCATCCTTTACAAGAGTTTTCGGCATTTTCTACGCCGGGAAACGTAGGGGGACTGTTAATGGATCGACTGGAGTTAGGAGGATCGTGTACGTTCGTTTTTCATTCGGTGTATATATATATATATATATATATATATATATATATATGTATATGTATATATATAAAGAAAGAATAATAGATAAAGACAGGAAAGTAAAAGTTACTCCCTTTTCTTTCTATTTCTTTTTTTCTGCATTTTCTTGTTTTTTTTTTTTCTCAATTTTTCTTCCTTTTCCCCGTTCGATTTTGACGACTCAAGAAGAAGAAGAAGGAGAAGAGGAAGAGGAAAAAGAAGATGAATGGAAGGAGACAAAAGGAAGGAAAGAGAGAGAGAGAGAGAGAGAGAGAGAGAGAGAGAGAGAGAGAGAGAGAGAAAGAGATAGAGAAGCCAAAAAAAAACGAAGCAAGAGAAAAAATAGTCGATAGGTCGAAGTTCTCGAAGAAGACGAAGCGGTAGTGATTGAAGAGACGGATTAATATAATCGTTTTTGTCTTGAGGTATTTGATGCCTAAACCCTATATATATATATATGGTGTCCACGGTAAACGGGTGGAGCCATTAACCAACTTGTAATTGAATTCTCTCAACGAATTCATCTATCTAGATTACGTGACCTCCTACCGTATCGGCATTTATATAGAGCTTTTGGATGTTACAACGTGAATTAGGCTTTTCAAGCGGGCATGCTATTCCTAGCACAAACTTCGTTACGTTAACGTTAAATAATTATTTCGTCGAATAGGCGCCTCATTTTCCTGATAGATAATACTGCCGGCCAACGTGAAAGATATTTACGAGTTGACGTCACATAAGTTTCGAATTATACATGCGTTGGTGCAATATTAAACAATCGTGAGCGTCTTGTAACGAAAATTTAAAAAGAAAAGAACGTAGTTTTTTTTTTTATTTATTTATTTACTTTTTTTT
>OU427016.1:2427500-2475000 GCA_911387935.1 Dolichovespula saxonica | reverse complement strand
AAAATAGAAAAAAAAGGGAAGAAGAATGATATATACATATATGCGTGTGTATCGTGTGTGTGTGTGCGCGTGTGTATTCGTATTTAAAACATGCATCAACGTAGATGATATTTTCATTATTCTCTCGAAAATTTTACGCAAAGTCTCAATTTACGGGACATTATTGATCCATTCGATAACCGTGTGCAATGAAGCGAACTCGTTACACGTTGTGCGTACGGTTCGATAAAATATAATATAAAGGATATTAAATGATATATACTCAACCTATACCGTACCGAAATATTGGCCGAAATTAATAGATATAAAAAGATTCAACCTTATAATTAATTATCGGGTCAATAAGTCGATTCAAAGCGGAGAGAATATTTTTAAATTAAAACTTATATTTCTTCTTTTTTTTTTTTTCTCTCGAACGAGCTGCGCGATTAACTTTTCTTTTCCTTTTCTGTTTTTTATATATATATATATATATATATTTTTTTTTTCTTTTTTCTTTTTTGTTAGACGAGAGAATAAAGGATACGTTAGGTAGGAGACATGGTTCTCCTGTAAGTTTAAACGACCGACATACTACATTGGATTTTCTCTCGATGTAGCAAAAAGCGAGGACACGTGGAAAGTGGTTCTTGCTACGATGAAATAGTATAGTAGAGATCTAAGAGGGAAGAGTTCACGCATGAGATGTTCAATCCACAGGAGGAAGGCTCAGCGAGAACTCATTAGATCTATCACTTTCACGCTCCAACCGGTTGGTTTCTTCTAGCAAGAGATGAGGAACTAAAGCGAGAGAATACGTCTATCTACGTATAATAGACATCTCTCTCTCTCTCTCTCTCCATCTATCTCTCTCTCTCTCTGTCTCTCTACCTCTCTTTCTCTCTCTCTCTCTCTCTCTCTCTCTCTCTTGGTCTCGGTCTCGGTCCGTTCTAGCGTGTTATGCGAGTACGATAAGCATATACGCCACATACTGATGATGATTTAGTGGTGGTAGTAGTAAAGTGTGGTAGTCATTAACGACGGATAATCGTGTCGTCGACGATGATGAGTATAGTAGTAGCTACGGTGACGAGCAGACCGACGCGTAATTACTCTTTAACTCGCTAATTGCAACATGGCGACCAGAATGGCTCGTTTGCGTGTTAACCCGTTGATTCTCGTCGATAGAAACTTTCGTTCGATCTTTTTTTTTTCTACTTCCCTTCCTTCCCCCCACCCCACTCAACCCTCTCTTTTCTTCTCTCTATCTCTCTCTTTTATCCTACCTTTTATTGCCAGCACTTTCGTCGCATGGTCTCTCACTTTATTTCCATCTTATTAAGTTGCATCGCTACGGTCTTATCGATTTCACGCGATTACTATAGATTGATATATCCAACGACGTAAAACTCATAAATCTTTCCTTTGACGATCGATCTACACACGCATCGCTCGTTTCGCGAGCCATAATTTGAATCGTCGATTGTGCAGATGAGGAGGGAGGGGCCCGTAACATGCTCGAGAACATTTTCAATAATTTCACGTAAAATTGTATAAATTCGAATGTTTTTTTTTTTTTTTCATATCCTTCGTCGTTCGTTTTCTTCTTATTTTTCCTTTTCTTTTTGTTCTCTTTTTCTTTTTGTCGTTGTACGTTCGCATCACGAGGGATCTATCTTAGAACAGACGTACGTTCGACGAGTTTTTTTTTTTTTTTTTAAGAAACAAATGTCTAGCGTGGCATCGAGAATCATTAACCGAATTACTTTGACATTTGAAATATCGATGTAACTTCTATGGAAAGTATGGTAACAACGTATAAATAAATTTTATAGTTAATCGTATCGGTATATCGTGAAATCGTTGATATAAATCACACCGTTCGCTTAGACACCCTTTTGTAGTAAATCTTCGAGCTTAGCATTAACGAGGTCGTTTCGTTCTTGGCCATCAATTATTTTCAAGGAGCGATACTTAAAACGGAAGATCCGATGTCGTACTCATGAATAATAAAATCAAATGGCCACGTGTTTAACGTTAAATGGGCGTCAATTTAGAACAACTCTTGACGTTCGATCTATGACCACGAAATGATACATATTTCGTCGCGGTACGACCCATTCTTTTTTTTTTTTTATATATATATATATATGGCTTAATTGGGTCAACGAGTTAATAAGATCGATTATTATTATTATCATTATCATCATTATTATTATTATCTGTTATTATTATAAAAAATAGAGGTTTTCATAAAAGGAAAAAAAATTATTGTCGTAAATATCTCGATTCTTTTCTCTTGTAGATACGGTTGGATATTTTTAATCATTTATTTTCCTAATACAAGAAACACATTAAATGAGAGAGAGAGAGAGAGAGAGAGAGAGAGATAATGGGAGAGAAAGTCTCGTAGTCGGAAACAAAACATAGAGAGAGGTTTCTGAGTTTCTCCAAACTGGAATAACAGCAATGAGCTTTCGCGATGTGATAGCATAGGAAAACCACAAGGCGTTAAGGGTGGAAGCTACTTAAAGGTTAGAACTAGATTTGCCGTAATGCGAGTAGGTATATTCTCGTGCTAATTGGCCGTTATATTATTTCCGGGCGAACTCGCTTAGGTGAAAAAAAAAAGAAAGAAAGAAAAGAAAAGAAAAAAAAAAGGAAAAAGAAAAAACAATAATTTCATCGATGACGATAATAATAAACAATGAAATTACTCTTCCGATAGAAAATTTAGGGAAGAAAATATGGAAGAGTTCGTTCGATATAAGCCTTTCGCGTACGCTTTAATTTTGTATTTATTTATTTCCAGTCGGATACGTTACGGTGAGAAAAGGGAAGGCAAAAACAAATAATTTCATCGATGTTGATAATAATAAACAATTATTCTTCCGGATAGAAAATTTGGGAAGAAAATATGGAAGAGCTCGTTCGATATAAGCCTTTCCCGTACGCTTCGATTTTCTATTTGTTTATTTCCAGTCGAATTCGCTGAGGTGAGAATGAGAAAGAAAATAAAAAGAAAAAAAATAATAATAATTTCATCGACGATGATGACGATAATAACAAACGATTACTCTTTCGGATAGAAAATTTGGGTAGAAAATATGTAGGAGTTTGTTCGATAAAACCTATCGCATACACCTTGTTGGTTAACTTCGAAAGAGCAAAGTGGATAAAAAGGTAAAACCCGAGATAGGACGTTCGGCCGATTATTTACGTACGATGAAAAGTTACAAATAGGATGGCACAATGTATCTTCACTTTCGCCAATAGGGGAACAAGTTTTTTTCCTTAGCGAGGAAAGATTAAAGGGAAGTCTTTAAAAAGCCCTTAGGGAAGTTTTCGTGGAAATTATTGATATGCCTTATATGTACGTACATATATGGTGTCTGTGACTCGAACGTTATTGGATCGGTCGTCGAACGTAGAGTAGGTAGGTAGGTGGGTAGGTAGGTAGGTAGGTAGGTAGGTAGGTAGGTAGGTAGGTAGGTAGGTACGTACGTACGTTCATACATACATACATACATACAATACATAGATAGGTAGAGTTTCCTCTTCGGAATATTTTCGAGGGAAGGTGAACGTGATAGCACGTGGATGTCGTCGATCAATGCGCGTCTAATTTTACAAAATATTCTTGCGCTATCGAGCATACGTAGTGTTGCTTGTTCGCTACATATTTATATATATATATATATATATATATATATATATATATATATATATATATACACAAACACACACATATATATACGTACGTACGTACGTACACATATATGTCTCTCTCTCTCTCTCTCTCTTTTTCTGTGTGTGTGTGTGTGTGTGTATGTATGTATATATAGACATATACACGTACACGTATACTTATTTGTAGAGTGACACAGTACACCTAGACGGCTCGACTTGGCTAATACTTTATGGTAGAATAAATATTTTAGCATAATCGCGTAAGCTTTAACGGCATAGACCTTTCGCACCTCGCCTCTTACAAAACACCCTTTGTATCTCTATTTCACGCTCGCGTTACTCACGTCTACCGTCCCGTTCTCCACCAATTACCCTAGGATAAGGCTATAACATAAGAACAAAAGCAAAGACGATCTTTATTATATTTATGGGAATGAGACGAAAAACGGGGAAGGGGTAGGGGGTTGGAACGAACTAAATATATATATATATATATATATATATATATATATATGTATACATATAGACTAATTATTATCTTTTATGATGTTTATTCTCTTCGTTTCCTTTTTGTCTCTTGCTTTTTTTTTCTTCCTCTTCTTCTTCTTCTTCTTTTTTTTCCCTTCTTATTTCAAGGCGGAGGGAAAAATACGTCGACCCAGTTTCGAAACAACTACGACGAACCAGAGGACAACCCTTCTCATTATCGTGGCTTTTATGTTGGAACAAAGCCAAAGTAGCACTCGGAATGTACGAAACGCTCAAATCGAAACTTTCTGCATTATCTTGTTTGGGTTTCCGAAAGCTAAAGGTTTTTACCGGAGGAGGATGGAATCGTCATCGTTAATAACGTTTTCCTCGAGATCTCACGACCTTGATAAAAGTCTTATTTCACGAAGGAGAGTCTATAATCTAGTTTGACCAAAAGACCGTAAAGCTAACTTTCGAATAAAAATTCGAAACTGCTCGCTCGGAGGTTTCTTTTCGTTCTCGGATACCCCATCCCACACTCATTCCCCCCCCCCGCCTCCTCCCAACCAACGAACCCATTGGAAATGTGTCCTCTTTGCTTCTTGACCCTCTCAGCTTTGTCTTTTTTTTCTTTTACTGTTTCTCTTTTCTTTTTCTTTCACTTCGGTCTGTTACTTTCTTTCTCTTTCTTTCTCTCTCTCTCTCTCTTAACCGACCTACGATGTCCAACAGACCATTTCGGATTTGTTTTTCACTTTTGTCGGAGGAGAGACGAGTGGTAATCGTGAAACTTGTTAGATTTACTGTCTCAATTCGCAACGGTCTTAGTTGCTTTCGACTCTTAACTATATAGTTTTCGAATTCCATTTGTCTGAACTCGTGAGAACAAGTTAAGTCTTTTATTCTCAGTCTAAAAGATACAAGTAATTGCATTTTATTTACGAAACAAAAATTGTATATATATATATATACCTTTTTTAAATAATAATATATAAATGTATTTATTGTCGAAAAGAAAATAATAATAATAATAATAATGATAATGACAATATTTAAGCAAAGTTGATGAGAGAGAGAAAGCTTACGGTAGAAAAGGAACAAAATAAAATGATTGCACAATGATAAGAAATGTAAACGTTCACGCTATACTTTCTCGTGCATTTTCACTGATAACGCTTTTCGTATGATGAATGAGACACCAAATAGCTTTCGTACGGTAAGAAGTACTCGGTAAACTTTGACCTCTGATGGATGGAAAAACATTTTGCGAAAACCCCTCAGATACGTTCTGCTTCGTACTCCTCCATACCTCCTCCTCCTCCTTCCTCTCTCTTCCCATTACTAAAACTCTCTTGACTTCGACCGTTCGATTAATTAAATCTCGATAATCGAACGGCGCTATCTTATCGTTAAGTTTAATATCGAAGAATTCTGGTTTGGACTTGGGAGAGAAAACGGAGGGAAAGAAAAAGGAACAAGAAAAAAAAAAAGAGGAAAGAGAAAAGTTTCACCTTTCCCTTTTATCCCATAAGAATATATTACGCAGTTAACGACAGTTTGATGTGTTTCGGAAAGAAAGAAAGAACATAAAAAAAGGAGAAAAGAAAAAATTCGAGATCATAAACGAAACAAGATCACGAACGTGATGTGTTACACGGTGATCGAAAATAATAACTACTTATGAGACTTTATGTGTGGTCATACGAATGAGATGTGTGGTTATACGAATGAGAGAAAAAGAAGAAGGAAAAAAGAGAAAAGGAAAATTATTTGGATTCGATCTAATCGCGAACCTTTTGTCACGGGATACGCCCTCACGAAGGGTGCTGCTGACTTATCGGGTTTTACTGCTTTCGCTCTCTGGGGATATAAATCGTCGTTTATTTACGAGACCTTTCGACTGCGAGGACGGGAAATAATTTGGTTTGGAGCTTCGAGCTTCTCGCGGCGAATGAAGTTTCTTGAATGTAGATTATGAGCGGAGTTTAAAGAAAAAGAAAAAAAGAGAACTAAAAAAAAAAAAAGAAAATAATAAAATA
Organism: Dolichovespula saxonica; assembly: GCA_911387935.1. Lineage (NCBI taxonomy): Eukaryota > Metazoa > Arthropoda > Insecta > Hymenoptera > Vespidae > Dolichovespula > Dolichovespula saxonica. Next base: position 2,468,821 of record OU427016.1, on the reverse strand, counting down.
AATAAAAAGATGAAAGAAGGAAATAGAAAAAAAAAAGAAGAAAACAAAAATGTGCATCCCTCGTTCGTAAGTCGAAACTTTCGTGTCCCGTCATGAAGAATCGATCGATCTGATGTTTTCGTCGAACATATCGGACCTAATTATTTATTAAGTAAATTTTATTTAATTATTCATGGCAATGGGTGGAGGGAGAGGGGAGAGGACAGGGGAAAGCCGTCATTAATAATTATATTTATCTCTTACATTTCTATGCAATTTTGAATTAATAATTACAATCATTATTATGATCAATATATTTGAATTGTGATTAATAATTATAATAATTCGATCGCATATTATAACATATTATGGCGTATATTTTAATATAATATATTGCTCGATAATTATGATCAATAAATATTATCGAGTCCATATCCATCAGTTACTCGGATCATTATAAATGTATGGTATCCCTGAGGGAAAAGAAAGTAAAAAAAGAAAAAAAGAAATAAAAATAGGAAGATAAACTGTAGGAAGTAGGAATACCCCGGAAAGATATTTAGATAGGTTTGAAAAAATTAATAATATTACAAAAAAGTTATCTCGATGACGGGTCCGTTGTTTTTCTTTTTGCTCCTTTTTTTCTCTCTCTCTCTCTCTCTTTACAGGATGAACGACGATAAAAATAACTTGACACGTCCGTGTTGTTTTATCCAAACGCTTGATCCACATATTTGCAATAAAATTTCATTACACGACGCACTGATCGATAATTATCGTCGACAAAAGAACGGTCTATAATCGGTACTCGGATCATTATAAAAAGTACGATAACCCTGAGGGAAAAGAGAAAAAAGGACGGAAGAAAAAAAGAGACAAAGTATGAATACCTCGGAAGGTGTATAGATAGGTTTGGTCTTTGGTAAATTGGTAAGGTGACACATACATTATCTCGATAAGGGTCCATTGTCTTTTTTTATTTTATTATTATTATTTTTTTTTTCCAGGATGATGATAAAAATAACTTGACACGTCGAAGTTTGCCTATTCAACGGGTCGTCCCTTACCGACTTCTTCGTTATATACAATGTGTGACCGTGTTGTGTGTGTGTGTGTGTGTGTGTGTGTGTGTGTGAGAGAGAGAGAGAGAATGTGTCTCGCTCACCTGTTGATGGTAGAGTTCCGCCTACGGGATCAAAGAGATTCCGAGCCGATGTCAAAAGGGCTCCCACGGGAAGTGTTCGCAACTACCGAAGAAAAAAGGAAGCCCTGTGCTCCCACACGTCCTCTTCCCTTTCAAAGGACGTCTTCTCTTTATCATAAGTCCTCTTCGAAGGACGCGAGAAGACTTTGTCCTATCCTTTTTTTTTCTCTCTCTCCCCTTACCCAATCTCATTTTACGTAGAAAATTGGTTCAATTTGGACCTATCATACAAGATCGATAGAAAGAAATACATTATATACGATTATTTTAAACGTTTTCATACATGGACTTTTTAATGTAATTTTTATTAAGTATCATCGGATGGAATGTTATAGTTTTATTTTGCGTTTTTCTCTTCTATTATTTTTTTTTTTTTGATAACGCACGTGTCTCCGTCTCGTTAAATATGAGAAACATTGAAATCCTTTTGGTTCGTTCGTAGGGTTTTTTTATTTTTATTTTTTATTTTTTTTGTTATTTTTATACTCTTAATAACGTAGTGTTAATCTAATTAAATACTCGTAATGGAGAAATTTTTTTACCCGAGCAAATCAATGGTACGAGATTAAATTCGTCGAACGTCCGAACATATCGCACGAATAAAATGTGAACAGTTGTAGGGGATGAGGAGGTGGTGGCGACTGAGAGAGAGAGAGAGAGAGAGAGAGAGAGAGAGAGAGAGAGAGAGAGAGAGAGAGAGAGAGAGAGAGAGAGAGAGAGAGAGAGAGAAAGAACGAGCACACACACACACACACGCACGTACTGACCAGTTGCTACGTGTTAAACCGTGAAAAACGAATATGAAAAAAGCTCCGCCTCGTTTTGTTCGTGATCACTCGATCGAGCGAGTTGAAAAATTTGAAAAGTGAAAAAGTATCGGCTTGAAATTTGGCCCGGTGCCGTTGTAAATGTAATTAAAAATACGTGACCGTATACGGAAGAGGGGAAAAAGGAGAGAAGAGGATATTTAAAAGTGGAATTGACTTTAGAATAATCGACGAAGACAAAGAGAAAATATTATTCGAAGGACGAGAAAGAATTCTTTCTAATATTTTTTCTTTCTTTCTTTCTTTTTTTTTTCTTTTTTATTTACTTTTACTTTATTTTATTCATTCATTTGTTCGTTTGTTTGTCGCTTTATTTTCAATCTTCTTATTCGAGGTAGTTTTTCGTCGACGAGGAAGGCGAGAATGGGAGGACGATTCGATCGTGTTGAATTAGAAGGTGAACGTAGAGACAATCGCATTATCATTTTCGCGTAAACTGTTGGAAAAGTTTTTAATGGGAATGTTAGAGATAGAGAATGGAGTTTTAAGACGCTTGGACATTGTAAGATCCTTAGGAACGTTTTTACGCTGATGCTTCTCGATATTGTTTCTTGACGAGCCCTCGCAAAACTTTTCCCATGCAATCAACTTAAACGTCTTTCCGCAAAAATGAGAAAAAGAAAAAAAAAAAAGAACAAAAAACCAGATGAAAATTAAATCGAACTGTACGTAACACGTGTTATGTTACGATACGGAAAATCCGTATAAAAGATTGGCATCCTTTACGTGAATTAAATATGTTTTATGCGTGGTGAGTAGAATCTAAAAAAAAAAAAAAAAAAAGAAAATAAATAAATGAATTAATAAAGAAATAAAAACGGGAGAGAGAAATTCACTTTTTTATTAATCCCGTACAACTGTCATGTTATTCCGAAGTGACACGTTTATATTTCAGTATTTGTATATTTGTTCAGTTTTTATGTTTGCTTTTTTGTCACAAAAGTAATCGTTAGTTGTTGTCAATGAAGAGTACATGAGCAAACGGTATAAATAATACCAGTATGGTAATAGTATACATAGTGCAATAGTATAAAATGTATCATACATATATTTGATATATCATACAAATTATTTGATATATATATAAAAAGACAATCTATAATATATATTCGTCAATAAGCGATGACAATTTTCAAATTTCGAGTAATTTTGTCGATGAAACGAAAAAGAAAAATAAAAGTAATTAAATCAGAGAGAGAGAGAGAGAGAGAGAGAGAGAGAGAGAGAGAGAGAGTTTCAACGAAGCTTTTATTTTGAAAAAGAAAAGTATACATGTATAATATATATTTCGGTCCACGTAACAAAGTAATTAACATTTTGAGAAGATTTTTAACAAAGTATCTACGATGTTTTCACCTCGTTAGAGATTCTCAACGTGCTCCTTTTTCATGGACTTCTCTAAAAGCGGATTCAAAAGAGAAAGAGAGAGCCGTGATTCATCCGTCATGGATTAAACCAAGCCCGATCTCTAATGCCACCTAATGCCATTCCGGAGAAGTTCAACAACGTGACCGTATCTCTTGCGGTTCCAGTTACGTTTCAGGAATGCCCAAGAAACATAGTGATCGTCATTTTCCATATTCCTACTTTATAAAGCGTGCAAAAATCAAACCTGTGTTAGCTGTCATACATAAATATATATATATATATATATATAAATATATAACTTATTTTTATGATTAGAACACCGCTTACGTTATTATATATCATAGAAACGAGCGTGAAAGTATTAGAGTTGATAAAAGATTGATCAAAATCGATTTGATTTAACGTATAAGTTATTGGAAAGCCGATGACGTCACGATTCCCATTTTGACGAAACTTTTAGTTGAGCTACCTGGTACCTCGTTACAAGGTTCTCAGTAGCAACGTTATGCGGCTTTGGCGACATGGCTGTACACTTCGTTAGAAACTAAATACGTACACCGTGTTATACGATATACGATATCACGTTGGCCGACCAGCAGCATTCGTACATTTATCCGTTGAAACAAATTTTCTCATCTTTCTCTCGTTTTATATAAATTTTCATTGAAAGTTCGGTCCCTCTTTTCCCCACTCATCTCCGAATAAAATTCTTTTTTTTTTCTTGTACTTTTTTTTTCGCATAGTTTGTCATTTCGTATAAAGGATATATATATATATATATATATATATATATATATATATATATACACCTTTCGTTTAAACGTGATATTAATAGAAAATAAGATTATCCAATGAAATCTATTACAATAATTATTATAAATATTATAATTGAGGATTATCTCGTCTGATCGTACGACGATATCGTTAGATCGTTAGATCATACACTTATATGTCATAAAGTCGTATGTATAAAGTTATGTATAAAGTTATACACATAAATATCATTCCACTTCGTAGAGACGCGTGCGCGTTTGAAGTGATACGAATTTTTTCCTTCTTTTTCTTTCTTTTTTTTTTTTTTTCTTAACTGTCACAATTATCGTATCGGAATAATTATTGAAAGTATTATGATTGAAAATTGTCGTACGTTCATAAAATGTGAATTTGTTGGATCGCGTTCTTCTCAATCAATACGGGCCGTTAAGTTGGCAAACGAATCACGCTCGTGGTTCCCAAATTTTGTGGGAAAAGGAAAGGAAAATAAAATGGGCCGAGAGACTTTCAGTACCTATATCGAAACGTGAAATAAGTTCTTTTACTTTCTTCCCTTCCTTCTCTTTTCTCTTCTTTTCTTCTTTTCTTTTTTTTTCTTTTTTTGCCTCGTTCTTTCCCTCACATTTATCTTTTCCTTCATCCAGATATTTTCCTTCTCAGCACGAATTCGAAAAGCTTCCACGAGAACATCCTTCGGGTTTGAGCTGGCTACGACTTATTACGGTATACGTGAATTCAAAGGATTCACAAATATAAACGTAAAACTCGTGCACGTTCGGTTGTACGCGCATGCATAATTCGATGCTGGGACGAAACACTTCCTTCTATGTATATATATATGTTATATGCACATGCATGAATAAATCTTACACCGCAAAAATAGTTTATGAAATCAAACAAAAGTTTAATTAAAAAGAATTGATTTGATATACAGTTCCGGTAGAAGAAAGAAATACAAATTACAAATACCGAGTTAAGTTGATTGATAAATAAATTGAAAATTAATTATTATTAAATTAAAATTGAAATATTAAAATAGATCTCTCCATTATATAAGTCTTCGTAAAAATAATATATGTATATATATATATATATATATAAATATATGTAAAAAGTGGAATATGTTTCGACGTTTGACGCATTCGATCGTCCTATCTATCCTTCCGAACGATCTTTTATTTTTGTCTATTTTTCGTTTAAGAGAGAAAAAGAGAAAGAAGAAGAAGAAGAAGGAGAAGAAATAAAAAAGAAACAAGAAAAAGAAAAAAGGATCGATGAAAGTCTGGAAAAAATTATCTCGTCGTAGAGATAAGATTGGATGTTTACTCGGTTTTCGTTTGCAAATCGGTAAGCTTTATGCTTTATGACGTGCTAGCTTCTCGTCATTTTTTGCGAACCACTTGGGAACGTTTCTTAACGGCGTGGCATTCTTCGTCACTCGACGTCAGTGACGTAAAACGACGTGCTTTGTCGAGCGACATAAATTTATCGAACTGCGAAGAAAGAAAATTTTTTCGTATTTTTCTCTAAACCCCACCTCGATATCCTCCTTCGTCTACCTACCCTACCTCTTTAGCATCGCTCGCTCTCCGTGACTTGCTTTTTATATATTGAATATTTCGAGTGACGTCTTCGTGGTGGGGGAATGGATGAGGGGGAGGAGAGGAAAGAAGAATAAAAAAGATAAAAAAGAAGAAACTCTAATACAAGCCACACGAAGGTAAATGCTACGAGAGAAAGGTAAGAATCGATGTGAGATATATATTTTTTTTTAATGGTTAATGACGTCGTTAAACGCGAACGAGAACATATTTCTATCGACGCTTTCGTCGAAATCGATAACAAAGACGATTTACGTGGGACAGAGGTTTCATCTTCTTTCTTCCCCTTATTACAATTAATTAACACTAAAAATTATATAACTATCGTGTAATCATTACAATTATATACGTTTACAATTATATTTACAGTTACGATTATAGCTATTTAAATATTAATTATTACCAATACATTTATTAAACTGTTAGAAATTCTAATCGTACTCGTTTTCAATTTATCGCGAATTGAACACGAACTAGCACGTTCCTACGATTAAAATTAGTATACGTTTGAGATTATTTTTGACAATGATATTCGTTTTATTTCGAATTTTTCAAAGTTTCACGGTGCTTTCAATCGAAAGCATTACGTAATTGCAATTTCTCTTTTTAACAGCTTTCTCATTTACTGCGAAAGAAACAGGTACTTGTTTTATCTTTTCTTTTCTTCCTTTTATTTTCTTTCTTTCCTTCTTCCTTTATTTCTTCTCTTATCGTTCTCTAACTCTTTCCTTTGACTTTTTCCTTCTCCCTCTCTCTCTCTCTCTCTCTCTCTCTCTCTCTCTCTCTTGCTTTTCCTCTTTGTACAACCATTCGTTTTCCATTCCATTGTAACTTCAGGTAGAAACGATAGAATTTGTGGTAGACTTTGTGTGTAACTACTTGTACCATGTACGGTTCATTCGATAAAACAAATTTTCTCATTGTTCACCAGCTTTCCGACTGAAAATACGATCTTCGAAAAGAAACGAATTGAAGAAAAGCAAAGTCTCGTGCACGGGTATCAGGAAAGTTGGAGGAAAAAAAGAAGAAAAAGAAAATAAGAAAGTAAGAAGGAGTAAGGAAATAGAAATAATCCTCGTGATGAGAGACAAATTGCGAGATACAATTCGAATAGCTACGATTGAATAACTTTTTCGTGAATTAACATGGCGAAGAGTTTATGTCAAAAGGGAAATTTAATTAAAAACTTTCGTTGCTTTGTAATGACGTTGAAAGGAAGATTCTGGATCTGTGGGAGTCAACAGGAGACAAGTAATTAATAGAACGTATAACGGATGTGTACGTCTTTGAACGATACAATATATCTATATAATAGTTGCTCGTATTTCAGAATATATTTTTTTATTTATATTGAAAATAAAAGAGAGAATAAACGATAGAAATTATCGTATTACCATTAGTGTATACGTACGATGATATACAATTTAAATATAAAGATTTATATTCAATCCGATAAATACAATTAATTTTTAATTGTACTAAAAATTTCTCTGTATGGATACATAGACGAGGATTTTTAATAATTGAGGAGCTTATTAATCTCGACGAGGAGCAATTATGACGCATTAAAAAGTTGAAGAAAAATTCGATGCGTTTGCAGTATTTGATCATTTGTGAAAGAAATACGTACGTATATATATATATATATATATATATATATATATATATATATATATATATATATATATATATATATAAACTTGCTAATTAAATATGAAAGTGAGTTAAATCTGATAGCATCGAATTCATTTCTACGCCTAATACGAGCCGGCGATTATAAAAGTGGTCTAAGTCATTTGAGATATCAATAGATATATTCTCTCTCTCTCTCTCTCTCTCTCTCTCACGCTATTTCAAAAATAATAAAATTATATAAAAGAATTATTTTTCAATATTAAATGTTTATATTCCTTTATATTTCCTTTTCATCGATTATAAAAAAAAAATCATTTTTAAATAATTTACATCGAAATCTTTACAAGGAAACATATACACGTCTTAGTAAACATTCATAACATTCAAAAGAGTCATATAAATGTGGAATGAGTGAATGTAAACGTATAGATATCGATTTTAACCTTGTTTAGATATCTCTCTCTCTCTCTCTCTCTCTCTCTCTCTCGTATTTACGTAAAACTTTATTGTTATATACATACATTTACGAAGAGTATCAAAATACAATCTTAGTGTGTCCTTCGAAGTTAGTACAAAGCGAGCAACCGAAGAGGTAGGATCTCCCGTTGGAAGAGAAGTTTGTTAAAATTATGGGAATAGAAATAACGAGAAATAAATGTACGTATTATTTCGTTTGATTTATAACATAAGAATACATCGCGTATTAATGAACGTGGGAGAGTTCACGTACGTTTCAGTTCAAATATATTAGCGAACCGTATCAAATTTAACAATACGAAGCTTCACGTCAGTATGTATAGATCTAATTACGCTGAACGAAGAGAAAACGATCATCAAATCGCGTGTATTCAATGTCTGCGGCTGCCACATTCGGATTCGCATTAATGGAACGTTTATAATCGCGAATGAATGAATGTAGAAAATCGTCGATCGTTCATCAATTCTCTCAGTTTAACATGTCGTCCATGCGATTAGGGTTAACGTAATTTTGAAAAGTTATAGGAAACGATTTAGTGGAATCGGAAGGATCGAATGAAAACAGAGCGTAATTAATTTTTACGTCGCTACTATTTTTTTTTTTTTTTTTAATTCGCGGTTTATGAACGTTCGAAAAAAGACGGGGAATAGAAAAAAGAAAAAAAGAAAAATCCCTAAAGAAATCGTAAGACGTAGGGCAGCTGGCGATATTTGGCGATAGTAGGATAAGCTGGATCTCTCACGAATAAACGTTTGTACGGTCGGTCCCCTTACGCTTTCATCATAACTCCCACGAGAGAATATCGAATATCATAGAGTCGGCAAACATACGAGATTGTCAGAAAACACGGGCCAAGAAGTCTGACATTTTTTGGTTGATTCTTCGGTCGGAGAAGCGAGATGGAAGAGATAGAAGAAAAAAGAGAAGAAAAGAAAGGCAAATAAAAGAAGGAAAAGGATAAATCGAACGTTGAAAATATATTTCGATAATGTAGAGATTCACTTTTCAAATCAAAATCTTCAACTAGGCATGGAAAGAAATTTTATTTTCGCTTAAGGAAATGATATGAGTATCAAGAATCTTTAAAAAAAAAAAAAAGAAGAGAAGTATGAAACTGCCTAACGATCGAAGTCGGAGTAAAAAGTGGAAAATTGAAAATGGAATAGTTATGAAATAAGATTTCTTTTTTCTTTTCCTATATATATATATATATAGGAAAACATGCTTCTAAATATAGAAATACTTTTTAGGTCATATTTTTATTTATTCGGGTTGGTTTTTATTTTTTCGAACGAGATACTTCTTTAAAACATCTATTATTTTATCGTTTCATTTCCATAGTACATATATACATATATACATATCGTTATTTTTATTACAATGATACCGAAAGGATATAAAAGCACACACGAGAGTATTTATTATATCATAAAACAATTCCGTTCATTTTTGTTTACAATAGCAGCGAATAATTTCGAGATTTGTCAACGATATTGTATATATATATATATATATATATATATATATATATATATATATATATATATATATATATATATATATATATAAAATGATAAAATTATACGACGCATTAATTCTTTTCATTTTTTGATAAGTTTACATAAATATATATATATATATATATATATATATATATATATATATATATATATATAGAGAGAGAGAGAGAGAGGTAAATGAAAAAGAAAAAAGAACGGAAAAACTTCATTTTATCACTCGTTAAGTTTTTGCCTTTATCGTCACCTTTGTTATTTATATTCTCGTGCATTTACTCGACGTGAAAAAAGGAAATTGACGTCGGTTCGCGTATCACGTGTATTAGATTATATTAATGCGCATCGTTTAATACTATCGTAAAGACTCACGAGGTGTTCGCGTTTAAGAGAGTTTTAATTGCATGATCAAGTTAAAACCGACTTCTTCGAAAGTTCGATATCGTTATACGACTGATACCGCACATAATGCGATATAATATCTGTATACGACGAAATATATTTAATTATCGAAGGTTATAGAAGTTTCGTTAGAACGAAATAATATTATACGAAATAATATATTTATATATATTTATATATATGTGTATACGAATACATATTTATAGTAGTAGTATATATATATATATACGAAATAATATATTTATATATTTATATGAATTACATAGAATGACCGAATAAAATTATGAGTCGCGTTTTGAAATATTTTCATTTTTTTTGTTTTTTCAGTCGCGAAGAAAGGGATTGCATTAAATTAAAAGTTAATGTACATTATTTGTGATGTAAAAAAAAAAAAAAAAGGAAGAAACAATCAACGGGACGAGCTGTTAGTATCGAAAGGATATGTAAATATAATCGAGATTTTGTGGGACGGCTGAGCAATTACATCTCCGGTTAACGAACGAACACTTTCATCGATTCAGAGAATTCCTCGCGCTTTTGGTGCCGTTGAAAATGACCAAGTGACCGAAATGTTCATTCAATCGTGAAACATATATACAAGCGCGACGAAACGTTCCGATGACGAATATTCATCGTCGACCAACTCGCAACCCTATATGACCGCGCATTTATCAAACTGCGACCATTTTTTTCAGATTAACGATATCTCTCTCTCTCTCTCTCTCTCTCTCTCTCTATACTCGTACGTCAAGGAATTATAAACTAATGGCAAATAAATATTTTTCTCTTCAATGATACAAATCGAAAAATATTTTTCAAAGTTTTACGATAATATCGATCAACAAATAGATTTCGAATGATCTTTAAATCGAGTCGATATTTTTATACGAGTACGAAATATCCTCGAATTATATTACGATACGGTAGATCGATTTTACATTGATTTCGAATCATTTTTTAAATTGATTTTTTACTACGATTAGTTTCGAATGTCACGAAAGTGAAAAGATATAACGAGAGAGAGAGAGAGAGAGAGAGAGAGAGAGAGAGAGAGAGAGAGAGAGAGAGAGAGAGGGTGCTTCTTGAGCCGACCTGATTACGCGCTTGTTAGCACAGATATCGTGCCAATTTGCGCCATTCTTGGCTCCCTCGTCTCAACTTTCAGTCCTGCGCGACAGAAGCCATGAACGAAAGGAATGCGAGGAGGAGTAGGAGAAGAAGGAGGAGGAGGAGGAGGAGGAGGAGGAGGAGGAAAAGGTGGAGGAGAAGGAGGAGCGAAGGCAGCTCGAGAAAGCTTTGTAAAAGCCATACTTTGGACCCTTACCGACACACCCTCGGCGATTGTAGCTCAGCACCTTCAGCGATTCTTGCAATTTAGCAGAACCTTAACGATTATCATTTTAGGGAGTAAGAAATAGGGAAGTTCGTCTCTTATTCTTTTTTGATGAAAGAAGGAAAAAAAAAGAAATCATAACTTTTTAATCTTTTTTTTTCTTTTTTTCTTTTCCTCGTCGAATATCGGTTCGTACGTGTTATTTCGAAAAATGGAGATAAGATTTATGGAACGATGGATATCTGTGAGAAAAGAATTAACAAGTGATTCGCTAACTTATTTTTCTTTTTCGTTTCACTTTTGTTTTGTTTGTTTATTCGTCGTCACTTTTCGTTGATTCAATTTCGCGTTAATGAATTTAAAAAATAAAAAAAAAGCGATACTCGTAATTAACATCATTCGAATAATTATAATTTCGGTAAATTTAATAAAATTTCGTCGTTTCGTGTGGCTCGATAATTCGAATGCTAATAATTAAGTTTCGACGCATATATATATATATATATATATATATATATATATATATATATATATATATTTATATGTGTTGTATATAAAAACTTGATGTGTATTTTTTATCTCTTAAAAATTTCCATTCAATCCCGGTTAAAGAGAATTCGTTAAGAAAGTAAACGTTTCACAGTATAACGAAACCGTTGATTTTCCAAAGTAAGTCTCTCAAGCAAACGGTATTCTCTCGTACACATAGTAAGAGTATAACGATCAAAGACACTTTGCAAACGAAATAACCTTACTTTTTTCTCCTTTCTTTTTTTTTTTTATTTGAATTGAGCAAAAGGGAGGGCTACTTCAGGTACTACTAGTGCAGCAGCCACGAGAGCAACCACTCGTAACCGCTTTGCAAGAGCGAAAAGGCCGCCTCCGCCACCTCTCCGAAGTTACACTTGTTGCGCTTTTAAGTCTAGACATCGCGAATTCGATACATCCGTTGGTTAGTAGTATCGCCTATTATATATACTCGAATTAATCGTAAATAAGCGAAGTTAAAGCAACGCACAACTATTTGAAGCTATACAAGTTATACGAGCGTATCGAAGGTAAAAAAAAAGAAAAAAAAAAAAAAAAGTAAAAACGCGTCAGACACGGTTCTACGTTCGACGTCGTGAAATCTTTATCGTTGTTGAAACTTCTCGCGTTATATCTCGAAAGTATTAGAATCGTCGAATATCACATCGATTGCCCCGTACGTCAAGTCACGCGTATAAAAGTTAAAATTTTATTCTATATGACGCAATGAATATATTGGAATATAATCGAACGTTAATAATATAATTAACTTCATTATTTTGACGTTATACAATTTCTCCGTTTAAAATAGTTAATTAACTTAATGTACAGTTGTGTTTCTAACGTTTCGACTAATAATATTTCCTCGTAGCTCTTAACGTTAAAGCAAAGAGAAATAGAGGAGAAAGAGAGAGAGAGAGAGAGAGAGAGAGAGAGAGAGAGAGAGAGAGAGAGAGAGAGAGAAAGAGCGTACGTAATTGGATAATTTTAATTATCGAGAATAATGGAATTAACGAAGATATACATTAAATCTTGTTTACGTTGAAGTATAACCAAAGAAGTAATAGAATCCCGTTAGATATTTACATGGTTACATACGAGAAGATGTTATTCGCTCGATTAACCAGACTACTAACGACTGGATAAACGTGTGCGCTCCAGCGAGACCACGAAGAACGAGAGAAGTCGAGAACGAATTCACGAATTCGTTGGTGTTCCATACGATAACGTATACATATACATATACATATATATATATATATATATATATATATATATATATATATATATATATATATATGATGAACAAAGAGGGGAAACGTCGAGTAAACTGGCACATGGCTGCTCGATACTTGTTGAATTCTCTGCATTGTTGAATCAAAACTCTCGTACGTCAGGTAAAACTACGTAAAACGTTATCGCGGTTGACGCGTACGAACTTAACGATACACTCGAACTATTATAAATATGTTACTTATTTGCTATTACGTTAGAACGGAAACACACATTCATATTTTCCTTGCGTTTTATAGTTTTATCATCTATCATCGTTCATTATATCGTAATATAATGACACAGTGGGTTATGATGAATATAGGAGATTCTACGTATCGGAAAAGCGACGCGCATTCGTTTTTGTACAACTTTTAAACGATGCGTTTTATTAAAAAAAAAAAAAAAAAAAATAAATAAATAAATAAATAAATTCCTCTATACGAAAGTTACGTGGTTATTTGTGGATGCAGATGGAAGATTATCGGAGTTTCGAAAAATTTATTGCGGATTAAACAAATTCCGTTGGGGGAAAAAGTTTATTAAATTTTATTGATTATAAAATGTAATTGGCGACATAACGTGTCATTTAGTTTCGCAAAAGTTGGCTTTATCTTTTTTTTGTATATGTATATATATATATTTTTTTTGTACTCTCTATCCTCTTTATTCACTATTGTTCTTTTTTTTTCTTTCTCTCTTTCTTTTTTTTTTTCATTTGTTCGCCAGGAAAAAATGATTAATTTTGTTCAAGAGACATGGGACATATTCGTTATTAAATTTTATATATGTCGTATATGTATATATATATATATATATATATATATATATATATTTATTTATTTATAAGGATAATAAAATATATAGGAACTAGCGTTATAATTAAAAAAGAAAAAAAAAGGAAAAAGTGATATTGCAAATGTCGAGGCAAATTGAAATAGATTTCGTTTAAATGTTATGTGGATTTAATATCGTTCGAAAATTTCAATAAGTCACGGTTACGTTGATAAGAAATTATCCGTCATATAACGCGAATGATTTGGAAATCGTTGATAGTGCTTCGATGGAAATATTTCGCGTTTAATATGAACCTAACTCGTACTTTTGATAATCTTCTAAAAAGGGGGTGGGTAATAAAACGTAATCGTTACGGTAGGGGGATTATCGGTCGAGGTCAATCGCAACCATTCTAGGAAACTTCTGCTAATATTACCTAGAGTTTGCTGTCTCCGCAAAATCGAATTCAATTTACATAACGTTAGGTTAGATTATAGTTCGTCGTTCGAACAAGGAACGAGAGACGTTCGTACGTAAACCTCGTTGCTCTATTTGAAATAAACGCGAAATCGTTTTTCTTTTTTTTTTTTTTTTTATATCGTGCGGTATATAAAAGGAAAGAGAAAAATAAAAATTAGAAGAAGGATAATAGAAGAAGAGGATGAAGAAGAAGATGAAGAAGAAGAAATAAAATAAAACTCGCCGATCGAATAGAATCGCGTTTTCGGGCACGCCTTTGGTAGATCGTCGAAGAAGATTTCTTTTTCCTTCGATTCTTTGATTCCTTAGCACCCCCATAAAGCATTTCGAAGCGATTTACTACTCTCAGCGCAACGTGCAGCCCACGGGTAGTTTAACAATCCCTTCTTCGTTCCTTTTCTTCCTTTTTTCTTTTTTTTTTTTTATAGAAAGCCAAGCTCTTTCTCTTTCCGACAGAGATTATTTCCTCCTATCGTGGCTCCGAAGAGATAACTAGAGTCGATACGTGAAAGAAAGAAAGAAAGAAAGAAAGAAAAAAGATTTATCCCGTAAAATCGTAGGAAAATAGAAGATAAGGACGTGGTAAAATTTTGATTAAATTAATTCGTAACGACAGCTATTGTAGTACGTTCGATACTAATTCAAAAACTATATCCTTATTTTATCGATCGTATTTCATAACGATATCGAAACAATTTATGTACATTTATGTACATTTTTCCAATTATGTTGGAAAACGTATGCGTAATCGTAAAGAAAACGGAGTAATCAAATGAAACGTATAGATAATTCTTATAACCTCGTGACCATAGAGATCTTCTCGAGCGACGATAGAACCCGACCTCCCCTCTTACCCCGACCGCCCACCCGTTCCTCTCACCATAAACGATTGATATATCTATAGATATGGACACCTAAATACCACGGAATTCAACACGAGAGAGAGAGAGAGAGAGAGAGAGAGAGAGAGGTATTTTCGATAAAGCATCGTACTCGCACGTGATGTAATCCGATTTCAATCGGTCGACAGTTCGATGACGTAATCCTTCGGGATTAACCCTCTCCCCCTGTTTTCCCCCAAGTATTTCCCCCTTTCATGGACGCGGGAGGGGAGGGAGGGGGTATGCGACGAATCATCGGTTCGTTGGTTAGATGGGAAAACATGAAAAATCTGTCGAATGATTTGACAATTCGACCGGAAATGCAAAAAAAAAAAAAAAAAAAACAAGAAAAAGAAGAAAAAAAGAAGAGAACGAAAGGAAATATAATCCCGACGTAGTTAAACCTGAACGAAACTGGGAATACGAGATCAGTAGTAAGTCGATAAGATTGGATCATACGACGAATTTTTTCAACGTGATTGCGATCTCTCTCTCTCTCTCTCTCTCTCTCTAATTTTTTAGGAAATATCTTTTCGTTCCGTAAAATTTTCTTTGACGCAACAATTAAACGTACGAGAGCGAAAGAGTTTAAATATTCTCAGTAGAAAAATTCCGAATACGGGATATATTTTTACTGTGCTTGAGATAAAGAAGCTAAATTAGAGAGAAAGAGAGACAGAGAGAGAGAGAGAGAGAGAGAGAGAGAGAGAGAGAGAAAGAGAGAGAGAGAGAGAGAGAGATGATTGTACTGAAAAGGTGGGAAGCCGAATTGCACGACACACACCGACCGAAAAAGTGTATCCGAAAGAGGGAATTGCGAAGAGCCGACACATACGGAAAGAGTGACAGAGAGAGAGAGAGAGAGAGAGAGAGAGAAGAGACAGAAAGCTCACTTGGTCGTAGAACGAGAGGAGAAATTGAGTTCGCTAAATTTTGCATAGAGAGAGAGAGAGAGAGAGAGAGAGGGAGGAGTTTCGTTCGAAGGCGTGTGCACGTGGTTTCATCGAGAGAATCGTAGCGCCATGTTCGTTTACACAAGAATTGTTCACCTATACCTTTGTTTCGGTTTAACAAAAAATGCTACCGACGTCAGGGCGGTGGTAGCCAAACGACCGCATATTTTTTTCAAACTACCACTCCACCGCCTCATCCCACCCCACCTCACCCCACTGCAACGTACTCTTTAACTGTTCTATTCCGAATTTCATTTTTATCTTTCTCCACTTACGTTATCTTCCTTTTTCCTTTTTTTTTTTCTTTTTCTTTTTTATTTTATTTTTTTTTCCTTTTCCTTTTACCTCCTCGTTTCTTTGTTTTTCATTTTTCGTTTCTCTTGTTTTTTTTCCTGTTCGTTCGTTTTTCTTTTCTCTTTTTTTTCTTTTTTTTTTTGTTTTAATCGTTCTCACCTTCAACGCTAATTTAATGCGCGTTTACATCTAATTCACCCTTTATCGTTTCTCTTGGATTCATTTATCTTTTCGCCCGTAATCAACGATTCGTTAGGTTCGACCGAGATTCGCGTCGAATATTAGAAATCGAATAATGAAATTGAAATCCGACGTGCGATCTAACGTACATCCACGACGTTTCGTTATTCCGCTCGTCTTGTGCCGTACGATTGAACATGAAAATAAAATGTTACAATTCGTTGCTCATTAATTAAATCTTTTATACTTTAATTCACCCGTATTTTCGTACAATTAACGATCCGTAAGTTCGAAAAGAAAAACGATATATTACGGGCGAATGAAATTTCTAGACATAGAAGTATCGGAGATAAAATAATATTGTTGGAAAATCCAACAAAGCGATATTACGTACATACGTTTGACGCGTTTTTTTTTATTTCCTTTTCATTTCTTTTTTCTTCTTCCTCTTCTCTTTTATTTTTCGTTAGATACGTTTATCCCCGATATAAATGGAAAAGATAAATGACATTACGCGGAGAAATTTTCTTGACAAAAGCATCGGAGATAATATAATATCGTTGAATCCACGAAGTAATATATACATCGTACGTTTCAAACCTTTTTACTATTTTTTTTTCGTGTCATCTTTTTTTTCTATCTTCTTCTTCTTCCTTTCTCTCTCTCTCTCTCTCTCTCTCTCTCTCTCTCTCTCTTTTGGACGCTCTTTGTCGTGTCGTACAATTAAAAAAAAAAAAAAAAGAAAACAGAAAAAAAATCCAAGCGA
Source organism: Dolichovespula saxonica (assembly GCA_911387935.1). Taxonomy (NCBI): domain Eukaryota; kingdom Metazoa; phylum Arthropoda; class Insecta; order Hymenoptera; family Vespidae; genus Dolichovespula; species Dolichovespula saxonica. The sequence goes on along the minus strand of OU427016.1, from coordinate 2,451,575 downwards.
AGATTTTGCGAAGGGAGGACGTTGTCATTTGATAAGTTGAAAATTTATACGTAAGAAAAGACGGCTGTGTTATGTCGGAAAATATCCCGTCTTGTTTTCCGTAGCGTTCCCGTTCAGAACAATAAACGTTCATCTCTCGTTGAATAAGAGTCACCGGAGATATTGCGGTGTATGGAAGTAAAAAAAGAAAAAAAAAAAAAAAAGAAGAAAGAAAGAAAGAAAGAGAAAAGAAAAAGTTGGAAAAAAAGGGAAGAAGGAACAAAAAATAAACGTTTTTCTTGTTGACTTATACCTACCCCTTCCCCCCCTCCTGCGCCGTTTCATGCGAGTTCAGCGAAATCGTATCACCATGCTGTGTCGTCATGGGTGCCATAGTTCGAAACGACATGTTGCGCGAAATACCGTAAAACAGTATTCCGCCATGTGTCGTTGTACACTCGTGTGGGGTGGGAAAGGGGGATGGGGTAGGGACGAGGGGTGTTTTGGCCGCGTTTAATATTTCCCGGTAGTTTTATTACCCGAATTCAAAGAAATGATATACGCTTCGGAGAGCACCGTGTACGCATACCAAAAAACACACACTCGCGCGCGCGCGAACGACTTTCGTTCAATCCTCCCACCCTTAACCCCCTCAACCAACCCCCTGCGTTCTTTGTCACGTTTCATTTTAAAAGGGGATGAATTTTTGCAAATAGTAAGTATCCATTCCCCTCTCCTTTGAAATTTCAATAAGCTGTCAAATGAAATTAAACGTTTCTTTGTCTTTCTTTTTGTTCCTCCTTTTCTTCTCTCTCTTTCTCTCTCTCTCTCTCTCTCTCTCTCTCTCTCTCTCTCTTTTTCTCTTTTAAACATTTTCTAGATTCCTCCTTTGGTATCACAGAACGCACAGAGAATTCTTTCATTCCATTATGTATTTCCTTTCCGACAGTTTTTTTTCCTCCTTTTTCTTTTTCCTTCCTTCTTTTTTCTTTTTTTCTTTTTTTCATTTTCATTTTATTTACTTCGTACAAAGTTAACGTGAAAACGAAAAGAAATTTGCATTTTCACCGTTACGGAAGGGTGATTTAATAAAACGGAATGATTTCCAGAGGCAGCTCGATCGCGATGCCTTTTCTCGTTAAATAGATTCGTTTGATTCTTCTCTACGTATTTTTGTCGAACTATATATAGTATATATATATACATATACATATATATATATATATATATATATATATATGCACACACAAATGTACACATGTGTGTATAAAGGATATTCCATTGTACGAGCGATACAATAGAACTATGCGAATTCTTCTCTCTCTTTTTTTATCTCTCTCTCTCTCTCTCTCTCTCTCTCTCTCTCTGTCTCTTTCTCTCGCTCACGTTGAACTTCTGTTGCGAAAAGATTCACCATCGAGCTATCGAACTCGATTATCAGTATTATTTCTACGTCGAGCACAGAGGAAAGAATTTTTTTTTCCTTTTTTTCTCTCTTTCCCTCTCCCTCCCACCCTCTGTCTCTGTCTCTCTCTCTCTCTCTCTTTCTCTCTCTTGTTTTACCCTTTCTTTTCATCCATTCTTTCGTTCAGCATTTGGTAAAAAGAAAAAAGGTTGATGTGCTCTGCGAAATAATAATAGAAGAAAACAAGGGGGAATTCGCAAAGTGTTTTCGGTGGGATTTCATACCTTGAAGGTTTCCTTATCGAAGCCACAAAGGCACCAGCCGTTACTAAAACCAAAACCGCGCAGCTGCTCTCGGGATGATTAATGGCCGAATAAACGATGATAGCAGTTTGTTCGAGCGGCCTAACAAACGAGCCGAGCGTACCACCAAACGCGAAATCGTTTTATCAAAACGATGCATTCGGAGGAAACGTACGCGCGACCCTGCTCGTGTCATTCCTTTTTCTTTTTTTTTTCTTTCCTTTTTATTTGTTTTATATCCTTTATTTTATCTCTTCTTTTTATCCTTACGTACATATATATATATATATATATATATATATATATATATATATATATCCTATTCGTTTCTTTTTTCTTTTATTCGTAAAAATTCTGCGTATCTTTTATTTTATTTTTTTTTTCTTTATTATTCTCTCTCTCTCTCTCTCTCTCTCTCATTCTCTCATTCTCTCTTTCTATCTTTCTATCTATCTTTCCGTCTTTGTTTATCGACTATTGCACGATACTCCTTAATATAAGACCCGGTTCCAGATTTATTACATTCCTACGGCGATATTTGATTATATCGTTTGAATCCTTTTTCGTTCCTTTTTTTATTTTTTATTTTTTTTGATAAAGAAATAAAAGAATATATATATATATATATATATATATATATATATATATATTCATTTATTTCTTCTATTTTATACTAACCGGATAAGTTGCTTTACCGAACTATTATTATAGATGGGAATTGCACATTTCGAATTTACTGCTAAGACGATTAGAAGTTCTTTGAAAGGGGGAGGATGGAGGGGCGGAGGAGGCAGGGGTATGGCGTCGCGTGTCGCGATTTCATTGGATGGCAACTCCTTCCAAGTATCTCACTTCCCTCGAGTGTTCTTACTTTCTCGTTGCAATTAGTACAAAGTAAGCTACTAGCCCGAGTAACCGAAACGGTTCGTCGAGGCAGAATATTACGGTCGAACAAATCGATTCTCGAAAGTAACGAGTTTCCCCAATAAAATTTTCTCGAGGCATTTAACGTGACTCCTCGTAAATAGTTACCTTTTCTTTTTTCATTCTTATGTTTATTTATTTTTATTGTTTTTTCCTTCTATGTGCTTCGTCACCGGCTTCGATTATCTTTTATATAAACCGATAGTTCGTACGAGTATATTTTACGTTTAGAATTAAGAAAGAAAAAAAAAATATTGCGACTGCGATTGCAACACGTCAATAATGTCGTATATTTTAAAAAACTCGATACTACAATAATAATTTGGATATAACGATCATACAAAAGTATCGTTATTTAAATGTTATCAAAATTAACGTTGTCCCGACATGTACGTGTACGCGTTGATATCATAATTACGAATAACGTAATTGTTCATTCGAAGATAAGTATTGTTATGACAATAATTATTGTGATAATAATAGTAATAGTGTGTGCGAAGGTGATGGAGTGGAACATAACAAGCACCCGGTACAGTTGAACGCGCATTTCCAAGCGGTCGCATCTTCGACATTCACGGAAGCATTAAGGGAAAGATACGGTCGGACGAATTTACTCGAACAATAGATTTCACCAAAGGAAGGGAAAAGAGGGCGCCCGTCTTTCCGCGTTTTGGGCCTTTTTTTTTACCATCATATACCTTCTTTTCCGTCCACTCTCCCTCTCTCTCTCTCTCTCTCTCTCTCTCGTTTCTTATCGAACGTCGTCGTTACGAAAAATAATTTCTCTCGCTCTTTTTCCCTCCTCCATCTTCTCTCTCTTTCTAACTTTTCTTTCTCTTTTTTCTTTCCCTTTACTCTTTCACCCGGTATAAGTCGTTCATATTTCTATCTATTTTTCATATCGCCAAACATAAAATGCATTTTGCGAAAAGAAACATAGATCTAAGTAAAGTGCACGACACGAGCGTTTGATATTTCTTATGTCGATAAGATACAGCCTCGAGGATAGTTCTCCAGGATATATATATATATATATATATATATATATGTGTGTGTGTGTGTGTGTGTGTGTATTTCAGTCTGGATCTCTAGAATCGACTAGAACCTAAGCGATTCCCTTTTACTTTGGCCTTCAATAACAGTATACGTATCTCAAGGATCGATCTATAGTTCAAAGCGAACCATCCCAGAATGTGCTACTAACGTTTAGGCGAGTTCATTATGCGGGTATAATGCACAGGGATACTACGCTTTGTCGGATACATGAGCTTTCGTAGAAAGGAAATGTTCGGGATGGATTTCGTAAGATCGTTCGTTAAATTTTCCGTTTGTTGACGTATCACATAGATAATTATTAATGATAATTATACGAAGCGTCGTATTGTCGATGACAACGTGTTAGCATATACATTCGTCTTCTTGCGTTTTTCGTTTTGTTTTTTTTGTTTCCTTTTTTTCTCTCCCTCGTTTTCCATTGAACGCACTTCTTCGATCGAGTGCTCGTAAAAATGTTGTACGTCGAAAATGAAGTATATAAATATTTATATGTGTGTATAAATACCTACGAGCGTGTGTGCGTGCGTGCGTGTGTGCGTGTGTGTATTACAATAGGTCGAAGCCACGTAATGAAAAAAGTCATGTGTCGTCTCGTCGTACGAAAGAAAAGGGCAATAGCGTCAACAAAGTCGAAAGATGGGTGTGTTCTCGTGACAAGGACGAGTAAAGACACGAGACATGCGAGCTTTTCACGTTTACGTCTCTGTTGAGAAGAGCTCGTGAAAGTTCGACTTGCGGCAGCCTCTCTATCTCGTCGATATTCGACGAACATCTTGTTTATTTCCTTTTGTCGAGAAAACTATTCTACACCATATATATATATATATATATATATATATATATATATATATATATATATATATGTGTGTGTGTGTACACGTACGTACGAATTTGGAGATAAAAAAAAATATTTCGGGACTTTCTCGGAAAAGAAATTTCTTATTAAACGTATCGTTTCTTTGTTCTCTTTCTTTCTCTCTCTCTCTCTCTCTCTCTCTCTCTACTCTCATCGTGTGTTTGTGTTATTGTGTGTGTGTGTGTGTGTGTGCATTACAAATGTTCTTTCAATGCCCATCCAACATGAAACATTGCTCGCCATACTTTCGGGTCAATGCACATATGCATCTGTAATAATTAACGTAGAAATATCGAACTGCATTTGTCGAATGCGGTTCCCAAATAAATTTTCACCGCAATTTGAGAATGTTCGGAAGCGCTTGCGAAATTGAGATCGTAGATATTTTGAATTTTCACGTGGTTACGTAATATTACTTTTAACGCGGTTGAATATAAATGCGGATGTCTCTCCCTCCCTCTCTCTCTCTCTCTCTCTCTTTCTCTCTCTCTGACGTTGCTAAAAATGATCCCCGATGCGTAATATTTATATATGACGTTTAATTAAATATCGTTTGTAAACTTTCGATTGAAATAAACCGACAAGTAAACGCGAGTATTACGTTTGTTATCGCACTTAACATCTCCAATCGAGATTCTTTTTCAAATCGTATCGTATCGATTATTAACGCGCTCGACTCGATTATTTATTTATCGTAATTAAATATTAATTTCGAGATAATATCAAACGTACGCATTGTTCGTAAATAAAGTTTATTTTAAACGTCGTGAATTTAAAGATGAAACGAGAAAGAGAGAGAGAGAGAGAGAGAGAGAGAGAGAGAGAGAGAGAGAGAGAGAGAGAAACAGACAGACACACAGAAAGAGGGACAGACGGAAAGAGAGATCGATGTTTCGGAACGACCGAATTGAAGAGTACAAAGAGCATAGCGAACTTCATTCTGGTTGGATGGTTCCGTTGGGTGAAAGAAGAAGAAATCAAACGGACTTATCTCAAAATCCGATTACATCGAGCTCGTCGATCTCCTTTCTCAAACGTTTTCTACCTTCTATGGTACGGATCACGTACGGAAACGCCGCACCTTTTTCTCGAAGAAAATCGTATTCGATGGCGAGTCTAACGCGTGAAATCGAGAGAGGACCCGTTTGTGGTCGAACTGAATTCTGGCGTGTCTTTGAAATTCCTGCGGGCGTTTTAGGGAGAGAGATAGGACCTCTCTCGAGATAGGATTTATCAAGAATATTTACTGCTACGTTTCCTTGATCTTCCTTCTTTATCGTTCGAATGAAAGAGAAAGGAAGATTTATTACATTTCGTTGGTTATACTATACGTATACATTATTAAATGGTTATTGTTCGAACGAATTTAATCATTGTCATTCCAATTATCATTGATACCGTCGATAGCATAATTTTTTTCTATATGTATATATACGTTTACGTATTTATAGACAAATTTTTCTATCGAACTAATAATTTCGTGATATAAAAACGTTTCAACCTATTCTCCTCGGCACGTTATAATTCAGAATATTATTATTATTATTATTTTTTTTTTTTTTTTTTTATAGCGATACCTATAGTGTACTAAAACAAAAGCGACAAAAAATTATCTCTCAACGATTTCGATCGATTAACCATCGTAAATATTTCGTCGCGCGATTGGAATTATCATCCATAAATATTAGTCGCATAAATTTCTCGAAACGTTTTCTCCCTTTCATTTTTTATTATTAAACACAGAAAAATGGTATAATTGTTTAGGTTTACATTGATCTCGGGATTAGTTTCAGGTAAAGATTTCCCTCGAGAACGATGTTGTATAACGTATATTACCTAGCAGAGTGAGATACGACCATATTCAGGGTGTTCCTTTTATTCTTTATCTAACTTTTTCTCGGACTCGAATATTTGCATAAACTTTATTGTCGTTCCTATCCTACACGCTCATCATTTATTATACCGTACTATTAAATTCGAATAGACAAAATATTTCCATTCGATTTGCGATATACATATCATACATACATACATACATACATACATACATACGTGCATACATTTATTTGCTTGAACATTGAGAATAGCAGTTAACAGACGTGCGAGTTCTTGGTGATACCACCTAAAGACAAAGTGAACAAAGACCAATAGTAATATTTCTCCCTTGTGCGATATAACTCAGAGTTAACAGAACCATTGGACGTTCAGCATACTCTCTAGTTTAGACATATATTAACGACTTAATGCGACACGTTATAAGATTCCGCAAGGTAATTTCTCACGGTAATATATATACATACATACATACATACATACATATATATATATATCGTACGATCTCGTATTATGTACTTAAAGATCTCAATGGAACAAAGATTTAGAAAGTCGAAAGTTCCTTTACGATTAGAAGAAAAGTCATTTATTTTATTCCAACGACACATATTCGAGACTCAAAATCGATATTCACATTATTATTATCATCATCATCATCTGCCGCGGTATAATGGAACGTCTTAAGGATAGCTGGAAGGTGAGAACGGGGGGGAGGAGGGCGGGGGAGAGGGGGGGGTGGATAAACGGTGAGAGGTGAGTTAAGTTCGAGAATAGAGGTCGAAGAGAGAGTTATTCACCGGTTTTCTCGGCTAAAAGATAAAATTTATCTGAGAAAGTGAGAGAAGATCGAAATCGCGGAATAATAGCTTGTAATTGAGTTCTAATCAGTGTCCCTTGGAGGAGGATGAGGAGGAGGGACGGGGTGGTGGTGGTTTAACGACTGTAGCCATTAATCTTACTTGCTATTTGTTAGACGAAGAGGTCTTTCGTTCTTTCTAACTATTTCTATCCATCGTGTCGTGGTTCGCAAGAATGGCAGAGAGAGAGAAAGAGAGATGGAGAGAGAGAGAGAGAGAGAGTACCGACATACGAATCCTTGGAAAATTAATCCTGCGCGAGGTCTAACGGTGGCATAGGTTAGGCTTGAGTAACAAGAGTAGTAACTATTCAATTTACCCATTGCAATTATCGCCTCATAGTAACCGATTTCGCCTTCGTATGGCATTATCCATTCGAAAGTTCCAATCAATTTGCGACTTTACGCGAGTTACGCGGTTACCGTTAACAGATTAACAGGGAAATGCTTCTAACGAGACTTTTCTTCCTTTCTCCTTGCTTCTTTGTTTTCTCTCTCTCTCTCTCTCTCTCTCTCTCTCTCTCTCTCTTTCTCTAACGAAACGCAACCACCTACGCGTTATCGTAAATTTTCTATCCAATCGTCGTTGTCCCTTCTCGAACGATCCAAAGTGAACTGGCTTTCGTTCAACTATTTCGGGCATAGTGACAAACGTATAAAAGAACTCATCTGTTTTATTCTGGTATATTCTATGGACCGTGTGAAAATTTATAGCTCTTCGATATGCAATCAAAATGGTGTTCTTACACTTGCATACACGGATATGTATGCATATATGTTATGTTATGTATGTATGTATGTATGTATGTATGTATGTATGTATGTATGTATGTATGTATGTATGTATGTATGTATGTATGTATGTATGTATGTACGTACGTGGATATATATGTAAAATTGAACTAGTCGGATACGATACGCACAAACTCGTCGTAGAAAGCAATCGATAAAACGTCGAAGCCCGTTGCACGAGATTCTCGATTAATAATCCTTTACGTAGCTTCGACGTAATCGAAAATACCATTTGAAATGTGCTAGATATCGACCGATGAAAAGTTATTTGTAAAGTAATTACGATGGAAAGGGGGGGCTTCTCTCTCTCTCTCTCTCTCTCTCTCTCTCTCTCTCTCTCTCTCTCTCTCTCTGGAGAAGTATTACCGATTAACTTTCCGCGCGAAACTTTCCTCTTGTCGTTTCTACTTCAACGGTGTTAAAGTATCGAATTCATTTGCAAGAACCCGTTTGATTTATGATCGTTACAAGGGATTATATGTATGTATGTATGTATATGTATGTATGTATGTATATACGTTGCGTTGATTCAAAGAGAAAACTCTGGGCAGGAGGAACGGCATAAGGTAAATGTTTTCCCTCGTGAGAATGGCAAATCCAAGGAGCATTTGGTTTGGTTGACAATTACATTTCAAATTACCTTCCAAATTGGTCCGCGTAATTGCCATCTCGAGATGTAATTAAACCGATAGCCGTTTTCGCGGGTCACCAGAAGAGCCACCGTTAGTTTCGCTCTAACGTCGAGTTGCCGTGGCCCTCAACTTTGATCTCCTGCGCGTGAAGCGAGAAGGCGAGTGAGATGAAATGGGACTCACAAAGCGCGCACGAGCGAGAGAGAGAAAGAGAGATAGAGAGAGAGATGGAGGGGGAGGGAAGGGGTTGAAGGAGATGAGCCAAGCCCAGCTGTTTTAGCTACAAGACCATTTCAATTTTGTTTTCCGCTTCAAAAGGACGTGCAAATGTGGAATCTCTGAGAAAATTGGACACGAAATATAAAAGATTCGTTACTTTTTCATTTTATTTTATTTTTTTTATGCTATACGACGACGACGACGACGACGATGACGACGACGATGATGATGATAATAATAATGATAAAAAGGAAACAGAAGAGTCCGTGCGAGATAAGGATTATGAGAAATGGAGTAGGACGAATGATGAAGGAGTTGTAAAAGTGGATATACCTATGATATTTCTTGAAAAAGAAATAAGAGAATGTAAAGGAGAGGGATAAGTTGAAATATACGATTTTAATGAAATGGCAAAAAAAAAATAACACATCGTGAAGGAAACGTAATAGAACGAGAGAGAGAGAGAGAGAGAGAGAGAGGGGGGGGGGGAAAGGAATAGGAAAGAGTGAAAAATATGAAACTCTTTTGGAAAGTGCAAGAAGGTTTGAAAGATTTGCGTCTGTGGCTTGGTTCTTTGTGATAAAAGGAGAAAATCTTTCACGCAGAAAGAAAACGAAGGGAAATTACGAGAAAGAGATCAAGACAGGCGAAACGAAACGCTTTATTGGAATCCGCGAAGAAAAATGGGAAGGTAGAAAAAGAAATGCGCTTGGATAGAGGATTACCTGGATATAATGCTTTATGAATTCTGGACAGTTTACTTGGAACGCCGATAAAACAGAAAGCTCCGAAACGAAAGTTTATAAAATCTTAATAAAAAGAAAGAGAGGGAGAGAGAGGGAGAGAGGGGGAGAAATAAGGGAGGAAACAAGAGAAAAGTAGTAGGAGATAAAAAGAATGAAAATCTTTACTTAATGGAATACTAAATCTGATTTAAGATTTTTTTTCTATCTTTTCTTTTTTCCTTTTTCCTTCGAATCTGCAAATTTTAATATTCGTTCTTTCAATGAAACACAGTTATGATGGCATTGAGAATTGTAATAATATCGAAGATTCGAATTAGAACAGGTTTCTGGATGGTATTTGAGATAATCGCGTGATAATGTGTCTTTTGAACAGACTCGAAAAGCATTTGTTTGTTAAAGCGATGTATACAAACGAGCGTATCAATGCGACGATAAACATACTTAGAGCGAATAGGCGTGTGTGTGCGTATGTGTGTGTGTGTGTGTGTGTGTGTGTGTACATCCTATCTCGATACCTCGAACCCTATCATCGATCGGTCATTTACGTCAACGTAAAAGATCCATTGATCTAATTCGATCATCGCTTTGCAAAACGTATTATGAATCATCGAACAATGCATAGCCAATAGACGAAAGAGATTCGAACAATATGCTTATGGTTGGATTAAGGATCTATCGCTTTGTTTTCGATTACGTATGATCGAGGATTCGATATAACGTATGCTTACAATTCGTCAATTTATAAATTAGTATTATGACGTTAATCTGTCAGACTTGCATATCAATGAATACATATCTTTGATCTAATCTATATCATTAGATATATCACTAAAAATGCGCGAATAATGTTACTAGATTGAATAAAATAATAATTTTATTTATTGCTACATATTTTTTTCTATTTCATATTTAGATGTATTAAGTGGAAATATTTTTTTGCCGCGTGATAAAAATTTCAGAACATTATGTGACAGCCTTTCTCGTAGTTTTACCTTAGATAAGATATGTGATTAGATATAATTTTAATTCAAGGTTCAGGAATACATGTTAACGACGATCGATATTATTAAAGGTGCGAGAAGGATCGGGGTCTTTCAATGTGTTTTCGAAGGTTCCAACACACACTCATTGGCTAAGTCATTGTAGCGTGTTAATACTTGCTAAAGATAAACACGAGTTTTGATCCTCCATTACCGTATTAATCGTGATCCGAGCAAAAGCAACTCTCCGTATGACTTCTCATGTACGATCATTGACACGTGGAATCGTTTGATCGCCGTATAATAATATTATTTACAAGCGTATATAATAATATTTTATTTTGTAACGATACCCAATAAGATCACGGACAAATGTTTCATTGTAAATAAATGCAAATCAATTTTACGAAAATGGAAAATATTATCTGCGCGTATAAATAAATATTTTATATATGGGCGTGTGTGTGGGCGCGTGTAAGTGAGTATAGATATGTGTATGAAAAGATCAAATAAACGCGTAGCTCGCTCGAGTCACGTTGATTGCTGGTTTTCAGTTTCATATCTCACTGATATCGCACGTTTACGCGTGCCTGACTTAATCGACTCCAATTAGTGCATTAGTATTGCGTAGTACGAAGTCGCTTCTAGTTAGGCTCCTATTCATAACGACGGGCGTACCTGATTTCAGCTTTTCATTCTGTAGCTTGTTTGTTGTAGCAACAGTGGTACTTCCCGGTTGTTGCTTTTATATATATATATATATAGAGAGAGAGAGAGAGAGAGAGAGAGAGAGAGAAATAAAAAAAAAGAGAAAGAGAGAGAGAGAGAGAGAGAGAGAGAGAGAGTGCGACACACCGATTTTGGACGATATCGAAACAAAACCTCGTATCACTTTATCTTTACTTTATTTTTATTCTTTCTCTCTCTTTTTTTTTTTTTTTTTGATTTCCTTTTTCTCTTTTACACCTAACACCTACGAAAATAGAAAACTCGAATAATCTTTCGGTTGAGCGCATTCATTTTTTTGGGTTTCCTATTGTTTCTCCTTCTTTCTTTTTTTCTTTTTTGTGCGTTTTATTTTTTCTTTTTTTCCTTCTAATTCCTTTGTTCGTCCCGACGACATCGATGAATCCGGATCACGTTGGTAGAGCGTTGATAGAAACGAGAGAACTCTATTTTCATTCTAATATTTCATTCATACCCATTCGATCTTTATCCTTTAACTAATGATCGTCCAAGCGCGTAGACGTAATTGGAATATTGAAGCACTATAATTAACAGAAAGTCTATTGAGTATGCCTATCAGAAAATCGTACCGACGACGATTGGTGGGCGGGTGGGTGGGTGGGGTTGTGATAGGACAATGTGAAGCAGCATGCGACGTCGATTTTAAATCCTGTCTCATGAATATCGCATTATGGAAATGGCCCAAAAAAATACGATTTATAGTAGTAATGACGGTGGGTATACATAACGATCGTTTACGTTAATACGTGAGATTATATCGCGATGAACGCTGCCACTCAATTTCGATTGTGGACATGCTATATTCGTACGCCTACGTATTCGTACATACGTTGAAACGATATATATATATATATATATATATATATATATATGCACGTATACGTGTATAATATCGTTCGAATTAACGTGAAAATTTTCTTGTCATTTTATTTAATTTTTATTTTTTTATTTTTTCTTTCTTTTATTATCTTCAAAAATCAATACGTTAATTCGACCGATATTATACACGTATACATACATACATACATACATAAATACATATATATATATATATATATATATATATATATATACACATATTTATATACACGTATACGCGTATAATATTGGTCGAATTGACGTGAAAATTTTCTTGTCATTTTATTTAATTTTTTTTTCAAATTCTTTTTTTTTTTTTTATTGTTTTCAAAAATCAACATCATTTTGTCGTGAAGTCCTGTAATCACCGCGGTCACGTGCCATTGTCCATTCGTTCAAGATGAGGAGGCTCCGCGTAAACAAGGGCAGACGTGTCTCGTGGAAAATCTCGTTACTCAGCAGCTTTCTATCTCTCTTGGTTTCTCTCTTTCTATCTCTCTCTCTCTCTCTTTCTCTTTCTCTTTCTCCTTTTCTTTTTCTCTTTCTCTTTATCACGTATACGAGGGCACAGAAGATATATATGTACATACATATACCTACTCTAGGTATCGTACAGGATTGGCTGTACTTCGTTAGCAGTTTGTGAAATTGCGTTTCTCCAGATGATATACGTGTGTGTATGTGTGTGTGTGTGTGTGTATGTAGTACAGTGTTAGCTTTTCCTATCCATCGATTCGAATCTACTTGAACGTGAGAAGATAAAAATATCAAAAGAATCGACTTCTTCTTCAAAGAAAATTTATCGGATATTATCGATCTTGATACTTTAATAAACAAAAAAAAAATTATGTATATATATATATACGTATACACTCTTTTCTTTCTCTCCGTTTTTTTCTTCTTCTCTCAATCATATATTTCAATTAGGATATCGAAACATTATGGAAAATTAATACTTCTCCGATAATAATTATGAAAGGTAATTAAACAAGTAGTAATTAATATGATAGTATCGAACATCGAAGAGGCCAATGTTCTTCACTTCGATCCTGATCGACGATTTAATATATATACATATACATATACATATATATATATATATATATATATATATATATATATATATATATGTATGATGTTTTAATAGACAGATATATCATAGTGAAGATCGATAGAGTTTGAAAAATATTTATTCACGATTATTTTAACGCAACTCGTTTTATTCTATGCATATAAATGTAATGATTTTATTATGAATGTACATTTCATTATGTTGGCAAACAATACTTGATCGATTTTTGGGAGGAAATGTGATTGGATATAAATGAAGTATATCCGAGTGTATATCGTATCAATGTCTGCGATAAAGGGTGCTTTTGATTGGTTAGAGAAAAGAGATGGAATAAAGAAAAAGAAAAGAGGATATATATATATATATATATATATATATATATATATATATATATATATATATATATATAGATTAACTAACCGTACTCGTATTATATCGGGGTCTCTTCGAAAGGAAGAAATCGTTACATTTTTCTTATAAAATCTTAATGCGAATCGGCTCTCGGAGGAAAACGAAAACCAATCAGTTTCATTTCGATAATCGAATTCTGATTTGATATCTTAAATTTGAAAACATTTAAAGACAATGATTTTAAACGGAGTTTCGAAACGTAACAATTTTTAATTTTGGTTATATCTGTTTTGTTTAAATTGTTCTTTTCTCTATTTTTATTTATTTATTTTTTTTTTAATTCATAAAGTAATTGCTTTTCTGTTCTCGTTATCCCATAATCCTCACGACTTTTCGTATAAAAATTAAGGAGACGATTAATGTACAAGAAGAAGAAAAGAACATGTCATCATCTCGTAAGATTTAAGAAGAAGATCGAATTGAAGTTTAAGAAAGGAAGGGAAAAATTTGCCAAGATGTGCGAATGATTTTGTTGGGATAATAATCGTCGATAATTTATCAAAGAAAATGTCATTTATGTATAATCTCCCTTTTTAAAAAATTATCCTCAAAACGAAGTTACATTTCTGAGATAAGAGAAACTAAAGAGATAGCCTCGGGCACGAACGTTTCAACCACGTTTTCCTTTAACGACCAAAATGTCTCCTGAAAAGTGCATACGTTCTTTGTGTTCGCTTTCTTCGTGTCCTTTAACGATCCGAAATTCATCTTAAAAGGAGACAGTTCTCTCTCTTTCTCTCTCTCTTTCTCTTTTTCTCTGTCCTCATTCCTGCTTAGACGTTTGTGTGAGCTTGTGTGTGTGTGTGTGTGTTTGTCTAAATGTGTGCGAGCGCATTTCCGCGTCTGTCTTTTTCAATGTACACAGTCACGTAAAATCACTCCTTTGAAACTTCAATCGTTTTTCCGAGGAAAAGATTTTGGACGGATATTTTCATGAAACGGAAACAATAAAGGCAATGAAATAGCAGAAAAGTAGCAGCCGACTGTTCGTGATTTTTAACTTTATCGTGTCGTCACTTCGCTCGTTCGATTCGTCAAATAGCTCGAGAAAATGTCAAGTAAACCATGAAGAAAATTATTTATTATAATTTTTTTTTATTTCTCTCTCTCTCTCTCTCTCTCTCTCTCTCTCTCTCTCACATCAGTAAAAAAACTTCGATGATTGTGCGAATAAAATTCTTAATAAAGATGATATTTTTTTCCGACTCGAAAATACTTCAGAATTTTTTCTCTCTTTTTTTTTTTTAAATGATCTACGCGCATCGAATAATGGAATAAGTCAACTTTTATGAAATTACGGAAAAAGTATGTTAACCCTGGTTGCTTTGAAGAATTCAAAAGAGATGGAGCAGAGAGAGAGAGAGAGAGAGAGAGAGAGAGAGAGAGAGGGAAGAATGCTGGTACTCTCGTTGTGGACGTAAAAAACGTACGTCTCGGACGAGAATAAAATATTAGATTCGAGAAACGAGTTCAAAGCGTAGAAATGTGACAAACGAAATAACGCGAAAATGATGAGGATTGGAGTTGGGAGTGTGTGGGTGGGTGGGGGAGGGGCGAAATATGAAGGATAAACTCGGTTAATTACGGTGAATATATCATTATTCGCAATGGTAAAATAGATATAAACGTAAACACTGTTATCTAACTGAATTTCGCGTTGAGATATTAAAGCGCGCATTCTACGAAAGTTTATTTCGCCGAATATAATTGCGTTCGTTTGCTAGGGGAAAATCTAAGGACTTGCATAGTACAAGTATGTACGTAAGACAAAATTAAAAAAAAGAAAAAAATGAAATTGCGAGAATGAGAAACGAAACAAAAATAAAAAAAAAAAAAAAAAGAGGGAAATATAAAGTAAAGAAGAAAAAGAAAAGCGGAATAATGAGAACGGATGAGAGGGGTAGTTTATCGCGAGGAAGAATTGTGGAAATCTTTTTTTTTCTTTTTTTTTTTATTTTCTTCTAACGTGGATAGATCGGCAATGGGAATGAAACAATTTATAGGTCGATCGATATTCCATTTTGTATAAATGGTATCTTTTATTACGGAGAAAATTGTATCGAGTTGGGAAAAATCATACATGAAACATTTATTGTCACGATTTTCTCCAGATGAAATATCTAACTTAGCTCGAGATTTTCTTGCCTGGAAAGACGTCGGTGATGGTGGTCCAGCGTTGTATTTGATTTATTGCCAAGGAGAACCGTGCCATCGTGCCGTGTGACAAAACCTACGTACGTCATACATACATACATACATACATACATACATACATGCATATATATATATATATATATATATATATATATATACACGTGTGTATGCTCGTGCGTCTGCGTGTGTGTGTGTGTGTGTGTGTGTGTGTGTGTGTGTGCGCGCGAACGAAAAAATCTCTGAAGGTAGGTAGATAAGAAGAAGCTAATAACTCTTTGTTCTTTCTCGGATATTTTTCTCGATGTATCGAAATAAAAGAAAAAAAGAAGAAGAGCTCGCGCCAAAGTAGCGGAAGAAGCAAAATCGTTCTCACGATCGGTTCTCCTCCTATCATCTCTTGCTTGGGAACGAAAATAAAAAGTAAAAAAAGAAAAAAAAAGGGGGGGGGGGGAAGAGAAAAGCACGACGGAAAGAAAGAAAGAAGGAAAGAAAGGGAAGAGAAAAAGAGAGAAAGGTAAAGTTAAGATAGAGAAACTTTTCTTTGCCCGTCACCCGTAGCCCGTCGAAACCATAAATTACATGACGCTTACGGATTCTCCTCCTGTTATTTTCTTCTTACTCTCTAATGTTCTTTCTAGTTTCTTTTCTCGGCGTTCGCGCGAAACTACCTTTTCGTGCTATCATTTTCTTTCGAAACTCTTTCTACCAACTTCAAAGTATTCTTACTTCTCGAAATGGAGTCATTATATTCTATACGATTTAACCTTATTTTTATCTATTTCTCTATTCGTCTCTCTCTCTCTCTCTCTCTCTCACACACACACGCGCGCGCGCGCACGCGTAAGAACGTAAACGATGTGTTCATAGATTTAAAGTATTTTTCGAAATTTTTTTTCCTTCGATCCTTTCTATTCCTCTTTATTATTCTTTTACTTCGGAAAATCTCTCATATATTGTCGTCTATCACGTACACAAGAACGAAATAGAAACTAGCAAGTGTAGAAGAATCTATTCAATTAATTTTTAGATCATCCCTTTTTATCTCTTTACGATCGAACCTTTCGAACGGATTGAACGTATCCTCGGAAAGTGCTCTCAATCTTTCTCTTTATTTTTAGTTTACGTGCGTTTACCTTCGACGGTGGTACAGCCGT
This sequence comes from Dolichovespula saxonica, assembly GCA_911387935.1. Lineage (NCBI taxonomy): Eukaryota > Metazoa > Arthropoda > Insecta > Hymenoptera > Vespidae > Dolichovespula > Dolichovespula saxonica. Next base: position 2,434,599 of record OU427016.1, on the reverse strand, counting down.
AAAATTGGTTTCAGTCGTAAAGACAAGTATAAAAGAGATTCTCCTTTCGTTTTCCCTTGGGATATCGAGATATCGAATGATGGTTCGTTGTTGTTGCTACGTCATACGAATGATGTTACGACAAATTTCTAGATATTTATAAGTGTGAAAAGATCATAATAAGAGAAAGAGAAAGAGAGAGAGAGAGAGAGATGTAAATATTAATCGGTTGAACGGAGATAATATACGTGAATTGTTTAGTAATTCGATTACGTGTCCGAGATCATGAGACTATAATTTTATGCAGATCAGATTTAGTGCGTTTCGATGCTTGTAAATGGTTGCCAGATTTCTCTCTCTCTCTCTCTCTCTCTCTCTCTCTCTCTCTCTCTCTATTTCTATCTCTATTTGTTTCACACATTTCTTGCGCGCGTGTGTGTGTGTGTGTGCATGCATACAACTAAAATCCTTTCGACATATAATCGTTATATATGCATTTTTCTTTTCATATTTTTATATTTTACATTTATATATTTTCCATTTTCCCTTTTACCTTTTCCACTCGAACGCATTTTGATTAATAGTCAATTACAGAATTATCTCACCGGAATTACGAATTTTTTCGTATTAAATATGATCTTGGATCGTATTGATGAGATCGGAAATTAGACGATATGAAGCATAAATCGTGAACGTGGATAAAACCTTTTCAAGATTAACTCGGTATGTGAGTTAAGAGAGAAAGAGAGAGAAAGGAAGAGGGATAATGGAAAAGAAAAAGAGAGATAGAGAGAGAAATAGAGAAAGAAATTCTCCGGAGGGTCTCTCCTATCGATATCCGAATGAATTCTCCTCTTGTTCCATCTTCGATGGACACGAGAAACGAGCTTGAAATTCGTGTAAGATTCATCCGAATGGCGTAAAACAGGGATAAAAAAAAAAGAAAGGAGAGAGAGCGAGAGAGAGAGAGAGAGAGAGAGAGAGAGAGAAGAAAGAAAGGAAGGAAGGAAGGAAGGAAGGAACTCGGTATCGAAAAATTGAAGGGTCGATCGGAACGTGGGACATGGACACGTGGTATGGGAATGATAAGAAAAAACTAAACCAAAAAAAGAGAAAAACGAGAGGGAAAAAAAGGAAAGAAGAGAAGACGAAGAGGCGAGTGGGGAGGGGAGGGGAGGGGAGGAAATGACGAAGAGATTAGACCGAGTGTGTCGTTTCACGTAGCAAAAGTGCCAGCTCGAAAACTCGATTATAAGCACGTGTGAACGGAATAACGATGAATCCTGATTTTCGTGGAGAGGAAGTAAAATAAGGAGGTTAAAATGAGAGAGAGAGAGAAAGAGAGAGAGAGAGAGAGAAAGAATGGAAAAAAAGAAGGATGGAAGTGTCTGACCGTGTATGCGCACGCACGCGTTTAAAGCTGTTTTAACTGCGCACGATCGAAAATACATACATCGACGTCGCGGGGTTGAGAATCGATAATACGTTTTTAACCGTGATAACGTTGGCGCGTACATGAAATTCGTCCTTTTCAAATTGATCCGTGACACCTTTATTTTGAGTTAAACGACGTACGAGAGAGCATATAAAATGTCATATTCGGCGAGTACGCGTTCGAACGTAATAACCATTCTCAATGACGTTAATGGCTTATGGATTCGCAGATGCGTTACTTTATGACGTTCGTATACGTCCCACGGTGTTTTTTTTAATTCGACGTTTATAAATAATAATAGAGACTGAAACAAAACAAGACAAGAATAGGAAAAAAAGGATAACAAAAAAGAAAAAGAAAAAAGGAAGAAGAGAAAACGAAAATAAAAGTAAAAAAGAACGTAGGTATCGACGTGGACATTTATATAATTCTACGCTTCGAGTTCGCGATGATAAATTATGACGTGGAGGAAGTGGATTTCATATTCCCACGTACATGCATACACGTGTACACACACACACACACACACACGCACGCACTCATATATATTTTATATACATGCGCATGTACATATATCGTAACTGACTCGAAATGATCTATAGAAAAATCGATCGATCTTTCTCTATTCTCGTGATCGTAAGCAAGCATAGTTGGTCCATTCTATGTAAGAGCTGAGCGACCCCGCTGAGCGACGACGTTGCACTTTGCGGACTCGTTTCGTAACTAACACGCAAGCCGCATTAAACTGATTACAATTTACGAGTGCGCACCGCCTCTCTTGTTACGCCGTATTAAAGTGCGCCCGAGAGAAATTTATTATCTTCGCCCGGCCCTGTCTCAGTTGAATTCACGCCTTGGACGTTAGATACCTGCCCGCATTATTTTCCTTTATATTGTCTCGAACAGCTAGTCGAAAGAATAGTTTCTCCTTCTTCTTCACCTTTGAAATATTTACCACGGCTTGGTTTATCATCTAATAAGAAAAATAGTCCATCCTAACTTGAATTATATTAACATAATGGTTACCCATTTTCATATTTCTTCGTTACATTTCTTAATAACAACAATGTCTTCTTTTTCTTTTTTGTTATTTTATTTTTTTTTTTTTGACGTTGCGAGCGAAACAAAAAAAAATTTTTTCTCTTTCGTTGTTGCTCCCTTAAACATCCTCTCTACGATCAATCACGAGAATTAACGTGATTGCGCATCATTTATTTGACGAGAGGGAGAGAACAATAAAATCTTTCCTAACGATCGTCCCTTCGACGATTTTTTTTTTTTTCTTTTATATATATATTTAATATATTTATTCGCCTGTATGGACGATTGTGTTAATTATTTATCGGCCGGTTTGTTTCCTAGAAAATAGTATGTCCTCCGAGCGATTATCGATGCGGTTAAGCGGTTAATGCACAAGGCTTAAACAATGTTACAAGGTAACAAAACTCGACTGCGTGTAGTAGTAAATGTAGCGGTTTGGTCAGGCCAGCTGAAAGGCACGAAACGATAGGACGACATTGATGAAACTATAAAGCCCCTTGCGACTGTATATCTATGTCCAATTATGGGTAATATATTCCGGCGGTGGGCGACGAAAATCATAAATAACGCGGTTAATATTTCTACATATGTATGTATGTATGTATGTGTCTACGAGGAATGAAACCCGTACAGATGTTTATGTACGATAAATAAGATATTACATTCGAGATATAATGTTCTTCCAAATTAGTCGGCTAATGAACTGCATCGTAATTAACTCCTGAATAATGATACGCGTCCCGTGTGTTAATCTAGATTTCTACGAAAGCGAAAGAATATTCTTTTAAATAAATGCTTAAAGCGTAGAGACAGACAGACAGACAAACAGACAGAGATAGAGAGAGAGAGAGAGAGAGAGAGAGAGAGAGAGAGAGAGAGAGAGAGAGAACATATAATTACTGTAACAAATCATTGGACCGCGAGAATTTCTAGTTCGCAATGCAAATCCGGTATCGCTTGCCTGGTCTCCGTCGTCGTCGCACCGACAAACCTCACCGAAATGGCAAACCTCACCTCCGATGTTATTCTCAAAGGGTTTCAGCCCCGGAAGTTAGCCGGCACAATGCGTGGCCAGATATGTGACCGTATTTAACTATGTTCAACGCGTTGTTGTTAGTATTGGATTTGTACGGTAACCACTAGGTAAATCCATTCCTGGTCTACGCTCTAATCGCTCATCCACTTATATCCAGCTAACGCGTGGGAATGATAAATGGCGATTGCTTTATGGGGGTTAATACCTCGGTTGATCTCCGAGAGAATTGCTCGTAACTACAGGTAAACCCTGTTATCGGACACCGTGCTGGATGTAGTTTAGTTTCTTCGATAATCCTAAGAACCATTAGTATGTAACTAATACACGCTGCCTGTATAACCCACCCACCAACTTACCCTAAGCGTCGTCGTTAAATTTTGATCTTGAGAATAATTGAAATTTCGTAACTCTTAGAGAGTAAGTAGTCCGATCAGGAGGGGGCAGGGGCGGGGCGGGGGGGGGGGGGGGGGGGGTGTTGGGTCGATCGTGGGAAAGATCGATGATAAACTTCGATCGTCTTGCGCTCGGAGTTCGCGGTACTTCGGCTACCGGATTGTCGAATATAATTCAGTTATGTCGAGCTCATACCAGGTCCGAGGCGTTGACGCGTCGTACTGTAACGTGAAGTTGACACATTCTCGATCAATCAAGCGTCAGATGCAGCTGCCTTTGGGTCGCCTGTTAATTCTGTAGTACGAGCGAGCCAACCATCCCTTCCTCGGCCTCCCAACCTCCCCCCCGTCCTCCTCCTCCTCCTCCTCCTCTTCGCCACCACCGATACCGCCACCATCGCCACCATCACCATCGTCACCGACGCAGTTGGGTTCCCTCTCCCTCCCTCTCCCTCCCTCTCACTCTCTCTCTCCACCACTATCATCCCCTTACCCCCCCCTGATTTTCGTAGCACCGGTTGTGCGTAGGACTCTACGCACGGGATTATGGTAAAAGGACCAACGGGTTTTAAAAACAGCCACGATTATTGGGACGATTTGGTACGATACGGTGCCACGTTGCTCGACATTTCGGCCAGGAACAGTTTGGAACTGGTCCCTTTTCCCTCCCCCCCTCCCCTCCCCCTCCCCTCCCCTCCTCCCCCCTCTACCCATTGCCGCGCCATAAAGTTACGGCTCGAAACATTCCCGGATATGGGACACTTCCGAAAGATTTTCTCCGATCAAATATCTCTCGATCGAAATAAGGGGTTTGGGTTTGAGCGGTGCAGCGGGGTCGTGGGGCAGTGGGGTGGGGGTGAGTGGGGTCGGGGAAACGGGGAAAAAAAGAGAAACGGAGAAGGATCTAGAGGTGTATCTCATAGGCTACGGGTAAAGTGTTATATCGACGGAATTTATGTTAACGTATATGTAATAATCTCAAAAAATTATTGCGATAACGTATGTGGAAAGTTTTCTAAACTTGGAGTGTCACAAATCTCATGGTTTATCTTTCCAGTAAAATAAATATAACCGGCTCTAATATATATGTGTGTGTGTGTGTGTGTGTGTGTATTTATGTATATATCGGTCAAAAAGTTTCAGTAAATCTCGTTTTATCAGGAATAACGGTATATCCAAAGAAAGTATGGTACATATCATCGTGCGTCCATGTTTATTATCATAAGCAATATAAACGTCGATGTTTGTAAACGTTCGTAAAATCGTACGCGTTCGAACAGCATTAGTTATATGTGCATTACGACGTTACGAACGATTTCGTAATCACGTAAAATACCGTTTCCCCTTTTATCATGATTTTTAATAATTTATTAAAATCGACGAACCTTGTTAAAAGATATTGAATAATTATAGGGATAAATATATATATATATTTTATCGGTGAGCTTAGAACGACGAGACCGTCGTTATTATCGCATAGGATTTTCGTCGGATAACAAATGCATCTCTTATCATTCTTGCCAATGCAGTAAAGGAAGTATTACAACGATAAGAAAATATAAGAAAAGCTCGGTGCTTTCGTACTATGTTATTTTTCTTACTCTCTCTCTCTCTCTCTCTCTCTCTCTCTATCTCTATCTCCCTCTTTCTCTCCACATGTGATCGAGAAAGTAGCTGATTAATATTACATACGAAGAGAAAGGAGTAACATTTTCCTTGGTATTCGATATTTTTGTTTTTTTTTTTTGTTGTAAAAATAGTAGTCTGTTTTCAGTCCTTATACTATCGTTTTGTTACGAGGTATATGAGTATCTTTTCGTGAGGATCGAAGATAGGAAGAAAGAATGAAAGAAAGAGAAAAGGTAAAGAAAAAATAAGAATATGAAAATGAGAGGATAGAAGTGGTGGAAGAAGAAGAAGAAGAAGAAGAAGGAGAAGAAGACGAAGAAGAAGAAGCGAGGTGGACGCAGGATTGCTTTTATGACATAAGTTCGTCTATGAATAAAATATCAAGCGACTTTTGCGCTCCTGGTCGTTCTTACCAACAAACTTTATCTACTGGTAAAGCCTTCCAGGTTACTGTGCCAAGCACTACCAACCTATCTACCTACCTACCTACTTACTTACTTACCTGATGGCCATCCTTGAGAATCCCCTAAAGATTGCTGCATGCTTCCTCGCATGCTTCCCTTTGCATCCCTCTACATCGTATGATCATTCTTTACCGCGTCCTCGAAACAACTTTTTCATAATACTTATCTCCGAGAGTATACGTGGCTTTCCTCGCAACTTAAATAAATTCACTTGTCGATAATCGATAAGAATCGTTTTTTATTTTTCCTTTTTTTTTTATTTATTCGTTTATTTATTTATTTATTTTAAACATCGCCTTGAATAATTCATGTACACGTTATCGGGAAAAAGTTATGTCATATCCACATCCATTATCATTCATGCGCTCCAGATTTACGTGATAAGTACTTTTATTTTCTTCTCTCTCTCTCTCTCTCTCTCTCTCTCTCTCTCTCTCTCTCTCTCTCTCTCTCTCTTTCTTTTTCTCTATCTTCTTTGCTTCGAACCATCGAAAGAAAGGATAACGTAAGCGAATTATTTTTTTTTTCCTTAGCAAGATTTTACTAAATCCCCGAGGATTTGTAACTGGGATCCCCTAAACTCCGTAATTCTTTCATGCAAATTACACGCGGTGGCATCTACGAATTATCATCTACTCTCTCGTTTCGTTGATTATACGAGAGCGCGATATATTTCGATATATTTGTATGCGTATATTTCAATGTACGTTTCGGTTACGATCGATGGGAACTGTCGATCCAGAAATGTCTGATTTTATCGCGAGTCAATTTCTACCTTTAAGAAGCTTTCCGACGATATCGATACTACTGGCAGAATTACCATTAGAAACGGGAAACCCATGATCGATGAAGCTTTTCCCTTATGAGAATAACAAGATACTTTGCCGAAAGTAAATCATACGTCTTGGAGTCGCTTAACTTTAAGCATCGATCCTCTTGAGGGAATCACATCGAAGTATCGATACTAAAACGAAAAATTTCATCTCGATTAGTTCATAAATTTGTCCTTACGTACGCGCGTAAGCAAGTTATACACGATATGTTAGATCCTCTTTATGACGTTTCAAATCGATTTGCAATTTCGAGTTGAACATTTTTACGGTTTCGCGATATAATTATTCGA
>OU427016.1:2407500-2420000 GCA_911387935.1 Dolichovespula saxonica | reverse complement strand
GGAAAAGATAGATTTAGAAGATCGAAATTACTTTTCGAACGTTTCGATAAGAGGAGGAATAATAATAAATAATATAGAAGGTGTGGATGTATACGTGATAATCTAAACAGTGTTTACATATCTCGTTTATCTTACTTAGTGTGACACAGACAAGATCAGCGTATCCCGTTTTGTTTACTCGTGACCTTTTCGTATATACGCGTACCTATCGTCCAAGGACAATCATTCCGTCTTCTGCTTTCGGTGTATCAAGACCACGAATTCGATCTGTTAAGCTTCATTCTTCGATCTTAATTAAATATGTAAGTATAATAACGTAATTTTTACATTGATTAATATCAATCCTATACAATGCTATGTAATTTTTGATGTCGCAAATATATTTTTAAGTGCGTATATATATATTATGTATGTTAAAATTTCGTTTCATTATATTAACTCTAAATTAATTGTTATTTCATTCCATTAATAGTTATCCTATGGCACCGAACGCATTTTGTTGTTGTTATTTATTTCTATTTTCAAGTATAAATAATGTAATAACTTTTACATTACAGAATTTCTGCGTAATACACGATTTTGTTGGAGATCGTTAAATACTATAAAAAAAAAAAAAAAATTAGTAATATCGTTTTAATTTATTTATAATCTTATCGTGTATAATCCCCATTTTCTCTCTCTCACACACACACACACACTCTTTCTCTTTCTCTTTATTTTTCTCTAGAACGTTGTTTGTCATATTTCGAAAAATATGACGTTTTAATTAATTTCACAACCAATACGGGTTGAACGAATAATGAAAAAAAAAGAAAAATAAAAGAAAAAAAATAAAATAAAACACATAGAAAATAAAAAAAAAAGAAAGAAACGAGCCGGTACGTGATAGTAAAATGATGTATCGTGAGCCAAAGCAAGGTAAAATTAATTTTTAAATTAAATTCGACGGAGAGAGAGAGAGAGAGAGAGAGAGAGAGAGAGAGAGAGAGACACTCGTAGTTTCTACCAACGTTCTCTTTCAAAGGAGTAAAAGAAGAAAAAGAAAATAAAGTTAAAGTTTTATTTCCTCTACGTTGCGTGTTATGACGACATTACTAACAGAAAATATTTACTACAGTTTATTACGGTTATTATCGTTGAAAAATAACACGAGATGATACGAGAATATAAGAAGTAATAATTTTCTACTATATATATATGTATATGTATATATATTTTTTTTCTTATTTATTTTTTTTATAAAATAGTTCAGCGAAATGAAAACAAGGAACCTATTGTTTTTTTCGTCGTTCGTTCAGCGGCGTGTTACGAGAGAAAAAAAAACCGGAGAACGAGTCTTTGTGAAACCCGAATGAAACGTAAAAGTTAGAGGACGCTTATTTTAAGAAGAAAAAAAAAAGAAAAAACGAAAAAAAAACCATTAGATATAGTTTTACAAAGACATTATTTTAATTCAAGGATTTTAATATACCTGCGTTTCGTTGAAAATTATACAATGATCAAGCAAAAGAACGATAATCCTTTTTTCTTCTACTACTTCACTTACGAGTCTTTTAATTTATTTATTTTTTCTCTTTCTTTTTTCTCCTTTTTTTCTTTCTTTACAATACCGCGCCGTATTCGTTCGTCTTGATAGTTTTCATTTTGAGATTTTGTTTCGTCCGTCAGATTTTTGTGAAACTACCTTCCATATTATTTATCTTATTCGGATAAAGGAAATACGTGAGAAGGAACGTTGACGAACAATCGACGGAATCTTTTATGTAACATTTTCACAAAAATGAGAGAACGCGAGAGAACGCAATAAAGATTTCACGAATCCTATTTGAAATTAATGGGGCGAACAGGAGTGCGATAGGAGCAGCTAGAATACGTTGAGATAAGAATATTTCCAGGTTTGTCCTATATTACGATTGTATCGTATTTCTTTTTAAGATCAAGTTGGAACAAAGGGGATAAGTGATTCCGCATGTCAGAGAGTGCATTATTCCGACTAAAATGTATTCGTCGAATTCCATTGCAAATCGATTTACCCAAACAAAAATTTATCAATGAAAATTATCTCTCTTTCTTTTTTCTGTTCTTACCCATTCGGTTACCTCGTAAATCAAGAAGAAGAAGAAAAATATTACGAATAATAGGATCAACACGATTTTTTTCTTGTTTTTTTTTTTTTTTTTAATACTTCAAATCTTTATTAAAAAAAAAAAGAAAGAAAGAAACAAAACTTTTTTAAACTCGAGATGTTTTAATAATTTTTTTCTTTCTTTTTCTTTTATTGCAAGAGTTTTTAAATTAAAAATTTTTAATGTATTACGAGTGTGTGGATTCAATTTTACCCTTTAAATTTAAAACAATATTTGTTTCGTGCTTTTAGGACCTCTCGTTCTGAAGATATTCGTATTTAAAAGATGAGAAATTTATAATACTTGTATAAACGATTGGAGGGAGAGTTAGTTCATGTGTATGTGCGTGTGCACGCACGTACGTATGTGTGAATGAAAACTTGAGTGAAAAAACGTGGTGGTAAAAAGAAAAAAAAAAGAAAGAAAAACGAAAAACCGGTTTACCAGTCGACCCAATTTAATTCCAGGAATTATGTCGGTCAGCATTATTTCGTATATGGAAAAATACTCATTTTCTTTCTTTTTCTTTCTCTCCTTCTCCTTCTCCTCCTTCTTCTTCTTCAACGAGATACGATTTAATCCCCAAGGTATCGTACTATACATTGATAGTCGACTGAATCAAGCAGCTGTTTTTTTGTTTACTTACGAAAGTGTCCACTTGAAAAGGACGAATATATCTTTGAAACGAAACGATGGTAGAGTTCGAGACGTCGAACAAAGATCATTTCGAAGCTCGTAACATCAGCTATCCTCCTCTTCTCGTAATATTTATTTTTATTGTAAATAGTCGAAGGGAACGAGAGGACCAAAAAAAAATTGTTTCCTTTGATATCTTTACTCCCGTACGAAGTTAAAATATACTTGCGTGTTATTTTCTTTATTCTTCTTCTTATTCTTCTTCTTCTTCCTTTTTCTTTCGTTTCTTTTATCCTTGCTCTACCCGAAAGATTTAAGGTGTACGCGCGTTATATTTTGTTGATATAAAGGGTGAAAAATTGTTAAGTATTTTTTCTTACTATATATATATATATATATATATATGCGTGTGTGTATGTGTGTTTGTGTATGCGGGTGTAGAAAAACATTGTGAAGGGGAAAGAGACTCGCTATTGTTTGTTTTGCAATAAAACGGTGAAATAAACAACAAGTGCCGTATAAGCTTTCAGAAACTCCGCCGAGAAGGATGCTTCACGCATTTCTTGCCGAGGAAATCGAGAAAGTCGTTGGAAGGAGAACGCGGACAAAGCTAATCCACGAGAGACGTTCGTTCGTTCGTTCTCAGCTTTCATCTCTCGCTTCGCTGAATTGCAGAGGTATCGTTTTGAAGTCAGTGAAATTCATAATTCATAACTTCTTCTTTAGAATTCTAACAGCTAATTCGACTGTCTGGATAAATTTCTACAAGTCTCCATGATAAAGCAAGAATTATCTCTTTCAATTTTATATAATTAAAAGAATATAAATTATATATATATATATATAACATTTCTAGATCTTAATCTTCCTTTTTATTTCGTTCATTACGTTTCATTATACGTGATTTAATATATATATATATTTTTTTTCTCTCTCCCTTTTTGTCTTTTTTCTTTTTGTTTGTGTGTTTTCTTTAAGATATACCCGGTATATTGAGAAATAATTTATCGAGGAAGATTTAATGAAACTTTGCCGTTTATATTTTCTGTATTTTTTAAACACCGGTAACGTTTAGTATATTTATGTGTTTATCGAGAGACCTGAGAGAGAGAGAGAGAGAGAGAGAGAGAGAGAATAACAGCAGGGGGTGGGGGCGATTCGAGACAGTTAGTGGTGAAAAAGATTGGCTTAACTTTGTCGGCTCATATTTCATCGATTATCAACTGACTTCTTTATTATCTTTCTTTTTATCTCTTTTTCCTCGTTTTAGTAATAAAAAGAAAAAGAAACCTTTATATAGACGCGCGCTATGTATCGTCTTATTCTTCCCCCGCCCCTCCCCACCCCCTCCGTCGAGGAAATCGCAATATTCGCGTTAAATAAACTCCGTAATTCTTTTAATAAAATCATCATCTCTTCTTAGTTTATTTTATCGATTATTAGGAAGATGAAGTTTCGTAGTTTCGTTAATTAATTTTTTGTAATTTTATTTCCAAGAGAATGTACGCAAACTCTCTCTCTCTCTCTCTCTTTCTCCTTCTTATACTCTCTTTCTTAAAGTATCGATACATTTGCAATTCGAAAAAATGACAAAAAGAAGAGAAATGAAGAAAAAGAAAAGTGTAAATAATAACTCATCCTGGTGTTGCTATCGTGTCCATGTCAGATGACATTAAAGTTAGTTCGGGTCAAGTTTAATCCTATGTCACAGTTAACTCCTAAACATCAAAGTTTCTACAATGAGATATATATATATATATATATATATATATATATATATATATATATATATATATATATATATAGAGAGAGAGAGAGAGAGAGAGAGAGAGAGAGAAAGAAAGATAGAAAAGTTCTATGCAGGAAATTACAAAACTTCATTTGGTTAAAAGGTGATTACCATGCGCATTGTTATCTTCATTTATTTTGATCGAATGAGAAAATTCATGACTAATAACTTTCTAACAATAATTTTCCATGATAATCGGATAACAGATTGTAATATTATACAATTTAAACCGTGGTGCGTTTACGTTACGATACAACAAGACTCCCCATTGCATTCGTATCCATTTAAATCCCACTTACGTGTATGATAATTTCACTTATCTATGTATGCGAAGTAATTTACTTTAAGTGGATCGAACCAATACGGACTTATTTGAAGAAGGAGAATAAGTAGAAAATCGTTCGCGTACCTGCAGTTGCGCTGGTGTCGTAATTCATCCGATAAATTTTCCTCCATGTATTCGTTACTATATTTACGTGCGTACGTATCGATCTATCGAGAAATTTCTGATGGAGGGATCGATGAAAGTATTTTACGAGCCGTTCGTTTTACGCGAGACGTATCGTAAAAATCAATCGTCAAGGAAAATAAAGTTGTAACTCGTCGACGGATATTACGATTTATTCGCATTGAGAGAGAAGTTAAATAGTGTGAAAAACAAAGAAAAAGAAAAAAACTTAGTCACCACAGTCGAAAGTGATGTGAAAAAGAGAGAAGACGAACAAAAAAGAAACTAAGTATCCTAATTTGAGATCGTTTTTACTTTATCGTTTAAATTTCTCCCCCAACTCTCTCTCTCTCTCTCTCTCTCTCTCTCTCTCTCTCTCTCTCTCTCTCTCTCTCTCTTGCAATTATGTTTTCTTACGCTACTACTAGACTTATTAATCTCTCATTTTATCGTCTTAAAGAGAACAAACAAAGTTTCACTCGGTTAATGAAAGAAGGTTATGGATAAGGGGACAAAGATTCGACTTTCTTCGTTTAGAGCTTTGAAAAGGCAAACTCGATTTCGATTAGCAAGGGGGAGTGAGAGAGAGAGAGAGAGAGAGAGAGAGAGAGAGAGAGAGAGAGAAAGAGAGAGAGAGAGAGAGAGTATGCCGTTCCGTTTCGACGTTAATATCGTTCGACTTGTTTCATGATCGTTTGCTCGAACGTGGGAACTCTAACGATGACCGTGGTCTCGTGTTCGAACAAAATCGATTAAAATATAATGTAATCTATTATTCCCAATAGAGAATTATAATGCTTTAGCGAATTAACGCGCGTGGGGCATTACGTTTCCTATTAGAAAATTGATTAAATCTCTCCTCTAGTTATAATCGGTTTCGAATGATCATTTGGGATAATATTTTTCGTAAATGTTAATAATATTCAATCGATTTATATTCGTACCGTTTAATGAGTATTATACGGTTATCTCATATTATATTAGATTATGTTATTATATCTTTTATAGAATTTAAATTGACAAAAGAATATATATGTGTGTGTGTGTGTGTGTGTGTATCTATGGAAACTATATATATATACGAGTATGTATAAACGAGTTTCTATGAAGACTATGAAAAATGTGTATCGTATCAAATTGAATCTCTCTCTTTTTCTCTTTCTCTTTCCCTCTGATTGCAAACGTGAAAATCCTTTAAAATTACAAAACAATGGATCGTCGTTCCGTTATAATCCGTAAACTGAAAACCCGATTCCGGTTTAGATTGTTTAGTCTATTTTTCACTTCGTTATATTCGACACAGAGAGAGAGAGAGAGAGAGTGTGTTTATAGTTTAACGGTCAAACAAAGCAAAGGATTTAAGTAAACAAAGCGAACTATCATTTTCGATACGTCGGATTTGATAAAGAAAAAAAATTTTCCTACGAATAATATCGGACAGGAAAGAGAGAGAGAAAGAGAGAGAAAGAGAGAGAGAGAGAGAGAGAGAGAGAGGATAGATCGAAAGGAGAATATGATTTGTATTTTTTTTGTTTTGTCTTTTCTCTCTTTCTCTTTTCTTTTTGTACTTTCATCGTCGTAAAAAGCAGTGAAAGTAAATATATACATATACACACACACACATATATATATATATATATATATATATATATATATATATATATTTATTCGACGATATAATACAATATTTTTTTAATTAGCAGCAACGAATCATTCCTCCTGCCGTCATTTATTTTTCGATAGAAATTGTTTATTTATTTGTAAGAGGGCCAATTTAATTGGTAGGTCTGTTCGTAATTTAATTCTCTCTCTTTTTTCTTTTCGTTTCGTTCTTTCGAACGTTAGGAATGCTCTCGTTCTTTTTTTTTTCATTTCCTCCCACCCCTTTTTTTTTTTTTTTGTTATCAACGAAGTAAAACTCGAGCAAATATCTCGTAGATATTACAATGCGGTTCCGGTGGTGTTAACGAAGTAAGGCGTAGTGATGTACTTACAAAGCTGGTCAACAAGTATCTCACGGACTACGAAGTAGTAATTAAGCTTGTGAAATGGGAGCGTGTTTAAGCTAGTGTATTTAATTTAACTGTTGCCGACAGATAGGAGAAGTAAACGAGAAGAGTGACGACTATAATCTCAGAACCTGTTTTACTCTCGTTTCGATTAATCATCTTCCTTTCTCTCTCTCTCTCTCTCTCTCTCCCCTCCTCTCCTCTCCCCCCCCCCACCCCTCTCTCTCTTTCTCTCTCAAACGGATTAAGAATAAATTTTCCTTTATTTCAAAAAAGGGAAACAAATAATACAAATTTCTAACTTCGTTAACGCAAGGAGATTATCGTAATTTTCTTCACGTCTCACGCAGATATTTTCTTTGATTTTCTTCTTCCTTTAATTTCTTTCATTCTTTCTTTCTTTCTTTCTTTCTTTATGGGGTTTACGTTTTCTAACATTTCCGTGGAGATATACACAAGTATAGATGGATATAATCAACTCCTGCATCCGGCACCGGAAATTACCGCTTGCGGCGTTCTCCGGAAATTCGAGCTTACATCTCTAATAGTAATAAGCGGATCACTTGCTTACTAATCCATTTCGCTGCCAGCTGTTACGGACTTCAGTAACGTCTAAATTATCCTTTTGTGAAGTAACGCTTTATTAGAAATGCTTAGTATTTATATTAATTCCCATATTGAATATATAAATGAAAAACATAAAAAAAATAAATATATATATTTATATAAATATGTATGTATGTACGTATGTAGAAAAGAATACGATATTCGATTCGTACAAAACGAAAATTTCATTTTTGTTTTCTTCCTTTCTTTCATTTTGTATTACCTGCGAGCGTTTTTTCTATTTCATTTATTTATTTCTTTTTGGTCGAAAGAGTCCTCTATTGACATTATCTTTCGTTTGCTCGTTAAAATGAAAATCGTTGACGTTTGATGAGGAGGAGGGGAAAAGAAGAGGAAGAAGAAATAATAATAAACGAAAGAGAAAGGATAAGAGAAGTTAGAAAAAAAAGTAAATAAATAAAAAGGGATAGAGGAAATATTTATTCGACAAGAAAAATGGTCATTCTTGTTTTTAGCAGATGAAAAAAAAAAAAAAAGAAAGATAAAAGAAAAAAAACAAAAAGGAAAAGTTAGCTATAAGATCCATGGTAGAGTATTATAACGTTATTACGTGTCTCGGGAAAGGGAGAAAAGTAGTAGGTAGTCTGATGTGGTGATAACGTGGTCGCAAGGTATTAGAGGGGTAGTAAAGTGTGGAGAGAAGAAAAGGGTATGGCAGATGGGGAACGATGATATCGTAGAGAAAGATAGACGAACAGAGAGAGAGAGAGAGAGAGAGAGAGAGAGAGAGAGCAAAGTAAAGAATCGTCGTACTGCGAGTCGATGCCGGCGTAATTAAATTCAACAAAACCTCGTTAGCAATCGGGACCTTTCGATCCGTTCACGTTTCTACGAAGACGATTGAGAAAAAGAAGTAAAGCAATCAGGAAAACTCATAGTTTGTATATACGTACTGTCTCAAAAAGCTACGTCGAACGCACGTATATACGTATATATATTTATCTACAAATAGTACAATTTTATTCGATGAATCATAATGAAATTTACAATGTCAAATGTAGTATCGTTAAGTAAGAATTTTTAGAATTTATATTTTCATAATAACAAAGGAAGACATCGTCGATGTGATCAATCGATTTTTATCTTAAGACAAATGAACTTCACTCGGACGCGAAAAGAATTGTATGCATCATAGAACAAAAAATTAAATAAATAAATAAATAAAACTTGACAAAGTTCTTTAGCAAAATTTTGCACAGAAAAAAGAAACGAGAAATTTTCACGTCCGTCGATTTGTCTGTCACGACATGAAGGAGGTCGTATCATTTGATTTTTCTTTTTTCTTTTCTTTTCTTTTCCCAATACAATCAATCGTCAATCTTTAGTTATAAATTTTAACCAAAACGTTGTACGTTCGGACGCGAAAAGAAAATCAGGTTAAAGGGGAGAATCAAAGTGAACGTTTCGAAAGTCCGTTTAATTGGTATTATCTTGGAGGTATTACCGAGAATTTGGTCTCGTTACTATAGCTTTATCGATCGTAACGAACCAGTTGCACGAAGTAAAGGTAGGAATCCGATACTTATTTGATCCCTTTTTTTTCTTTCTATTTCTCTCTCTCTCTCTCTCTCTCTTAATTTTCCTAACCATTATGTTAGCAATTAATCGTAAATATATATATATATAGGTCGTATATTCCCTTGATGTTTTGATATTAACTCGATAGAATATTCCTAGTTGCTCGCGAACGAATGAAATCTTGACCATTATATTGAAATAGTAGAAACTGCATACACTGTGAGAGGACACACATACGAAATGCATACACTTGAGATAGGGCGGCCCTTTCTGCAAGCCCTTTTAACGTTTCGTTGGTGTTCGAAGTTAGCAAGCTGTGAGGAATATTGTATAACCATGTGACACACGCGGTACGAAACCCGTCACGAATACCACGTTCAAAGTGACGTACGTGTCCTGGAGTGCGGTTTATCGAAACCACGAGTCATAGAGCAACGTAAATAGGCACGTGACCCGAATTCACGCTGTTTGCGATAGTATCGTGCCATCCGATTGCCACTTGAAATGCTCGCCATGTTCGGTTAATCTTTCGTTGGGTATCTGTAAACCGAAATATAATTTTACATATCGTTTTGCACATCCTCCGTGCATTTTCTACACGTTGTATACTTAACTGTTCATATATGCGTTATATTATATAAATTTCAATTTTAATTTTTTAATTCAATTCTTTATCATCTCAATCGTACGTACACGCACGCATATCTGATGATCGGTGTTATTGAAGTTACAAAGTCGCGTACGCTCGTATAAGCTCGTCGCAATTTCACTCATTTTATTTTTTAATAATAACGAATAGAATGGGTTGTCTTGGATGAACGTAATTACGGATTTAATGGTATGAGTTTATCGACGTAAACCGATCTTCGAAACGTTCATGCACATCACGTCTCGTCCCGTCCCTTCCGTTACTTTAAGGAAGCTGCGAAATACGTTCGGGCCGAACGTTTGCACGGTCAATCACACGTTCCTGCATCGGTAGACGAGGTAAATGAGTGTACATATTAACAGTGTGCCGTGTAAACGAACCACGAGTCCTTTCGTAAACAAGAGTAACACGGAGGTGTGCCTATCCGTAGACATCAAACGTCATGGCGTCTATTACATTCTTGTTAAGTGCAAACAACATCACCGCGAAATAATGTATTCATTCGTTCGTATCGTTTGTATTTTACACGGATATTGTTATTAAAAAATAAAAAAAAAAAAAAAGAGAGAAACAAAAAAACAAAAGAAAGAAAGAAAGAAAGAAAGACAAAGAAAGTAAGAGAAGAAGAAGATTGAAAAATAGTTAAAGTATTGTAATAAATATTTCATTTTAAATCGAGTTAACTCGCATTAATCATTCCTCTTCGAAGTTTCTGATTGAATTTAAGATAAAGGACGACACATCTGTTCTAAGTTTAAGAGAAATATATATCTGTGTGTATGTGTGCGTATGCGTGCGCGCGTGTGTGTGTGTATGTGTATGTCTGGAAAGGGATAGAAGAAAGAGATTCGTATTTGACGGTATAGTTCGGTACGATAGTTCGATAGTATCTTAGATGCAAAAGGGGTAAGAACGTTAGCTTGTTTCAAAGGGTGACAACTAATTTCATCGAGTATCAGAGACGGATGTAAGATTACACCTGACGAGGAGAGAAACTCAAAGTTTCGGAATTATTTCCACGAAAGAGAGAGAGAGAGAGAGAGAGAGAGAGAGAGAGAGAGAAGTAAGTTCGTTCGAGGCGTTCGACTTTGATTTACGAATCGAGTTGCGAATTGCTTTTCTCGAGAAGTATATAGAATATCAAATGATATTTGACGTAGACAAATTTTTCGTAAAACTTATTTCCGTTTCGCTCTAGTTTACAATATTCACAGGATGAAGGGACTTGCGAGATATCGAAAGAATAGAGAACAAGTAGGAAATCGTCGTTTTTTCGATTAACGAAACGAAAATTTGAGATGAAACGAAACGAGTGAGGTACTTGTACTCGCGCTTCGCTTGATTCTTACACTCGAGGAAAGAAACAAAACAAAAAAAAAAAAAAAAGAAGAGAAAGTAAACAAAAGCCACGGAAAACAAAATTCGTTCGAGTTAATAATTAGATTTAAGTGGAATTTAAATTCGTAGAACATCAACTAACAGCAATTCAATTTTGTTTGACCGTAAGCAAGACGTCCGGGAAGTGTAACAGCTGTTAACGAGCACGGAGAATATATTGGAGTCGGGCAAGCGAAATTGTAAAATCCTATTTCTTGGAAGTTGCAACATTCGAATGGCAGCTTTACCATTGAATTCTCGTTATTAAGGTTTTACGTTTGGTTACTTAACTCTTTACCATTGTACCACAATTGCGTCAACATTGATTACTTAAAATAAAGTACTTATGACGAAACTTTGATACTGGGACAATTTCCAAATAGCGAGTTTGGTGATATTTAAGTTAGATAAAAACCTGCAGTAATATGCATATATATTTATATATGAACTTTAGAATCATTTATCTCTCTTTCTCTTCTTTACTCTATAAATCCAGTGCGTTGAGGTCAACTTGTTGAACGTGTTTTATGATAAAATACAATATATGACTATACGATTGTCGATGAATCGACTTTTTCTCTCTTTTTCTCCGTTATCCTTGTTTTTTTTTTTTTACTTCGCAATCGATTCCAATGTGACTATTACTTAGCTAGTTAATTAGAGAGGGTTATACATGAATCATTCAATTATGGATCCCAATAAGAACTTTACAAAGAACGAATTGAAATCAATGAACAAGCAAGTATGATGTCATATAGATATGTAGATAGATAGATAGATATATAGAGAGAGATAGAGAGAGAGAGAGAGAGAGAGAGAAATAGAGAGAAGATACGTCCAGTTTTACTTCAATGCCTGGAATCTGAGCTTCGAATCTCGATAATTGATGAATGGTAATTACCGCTTAAGCCGGAAGCATATCTCTCGGAGTTTCCATTCAAGTAGATAGTTTCTAATAACGAGAGAGAAAGAGATAAATAGATGGATGGATGGATGGATGGATGGATGGATAGATAGATAGAGAGAGAGAGAGAGAGAGAGAGAGAGAGAGAGAAATCTTTAATAACGCATAAACCGAGCTCGTTAATTATAAGCTAATTAATTATAAACCAGTTCTGGGAAAGGCTAAGATACAAAGGACAATATTCTCCAGGAGATACGGATTAATAAAAATATGTTGAGCTTGTTAAGAAGTAAAAAAAAAAAAAGAAGAAAAAAGCAAATAAATATATATAGACAAATAGAGATACATTGAGATCGTGTTTGTTACCTATAAGATACTTAATTATAAGCGAGTTTTATTAGAAAATTTAACAACAGG
>OU427016.1:2147500-2405000 GCA_911387935.1 Dolichovespula saxonica | reverse complement strand
CAAGAACACACACACACACACACACACACACACACACATATATATATATATATATATATATATATATATCGTATAGTATCTCTGCATATAGAAGCTCTATAAAGCTATAAAGTAAGGCGAGCACGTAAATAACGAGCTTAAAGGTGGGTCGTCGTACTCGTCGTGATATGCATTTTCAGACGAGGGTTATCGTTAACGAACATAATTCCTAAGCCCAATTCGTCATTTATCGTATTAGTACGGAATTAGAAATTATTAGATATATATATATATATATATATATATATATATATGTACGTATGTATATATATAAAATACGTGTTAATTCATAAAACATTTATAAGGTAAAAAGACGTATACCCCGATACTCGTTTATTATAATATTCGTAACGTTAACGTGCGTGAAATATCACAGGTAATATACTTTTAGATACTACGGAATAAATTATAATTGATCGAACGTACCGTAGCTAGCTCGGTAAGAACGTATTTCAGTTTAGCGAGAACGTCGTCGTGCGAGTGGCATGTCTCAAAGCCATTACTTCAGGGCAAAATCACTTGGCAAGACTCTGAAACGAGAATACGTATTGTTCCATAAAGTTTACTTGTCCTCGGTCTCTCTATCTCTCTCTCTCTCTCTTTCTCTTTCTCTGTTTATGTAGCAGTGGTCACGAGATGCGAATTGTCCGTGCATCCGTTAAATGTGAAAAGAAAAATGTATCGAAGATCTTGACGATTAGATAATTGTTTTATATGAATTTTCTTTCTTTATATATGATATGAAAGAACGGCAGAAATTATCTCACGTATAATTGAATCATTTATCGAAGAATTGATCGAGATCCATGCTGTATATGTCAATTACGAAAGACGATTTAATAAAGTAAGGAGAAATTCTTTCTTCTTGGTATAACGTGGTGCGTACGTGCGTGTATGCGTCTGTTTGTTTGTGCGCGTAATTATATTAAAAAAGAGAAAAGAGAAGAAAATAAGTTTGGCAGGTTTTTAGCGCGTAGATATAATATCTAACGAATGACGAGGGTACGATCTATCAAGTAAAAATTTAAAACTAGCACTCATTTTCTATCCCATGGACGGGAAGAATCTTCTCGCCTGGTAAAGGAGTAACGCAGTAAACGAGGACTTTTAATTAAGGACCTGCACGCCTGGCGTAGATGGCAATTTCCCTCGGCTACGAGTAACGACGTTTCTTTGCCGAAGAGGAGAAGAAGAAGAGAGAGAGAAAGAGAGAGAGAGAGAGAGAGAGAATGTAGAGAGAGAACAGGAAAGAAAAAGAAACCTTGTGGTCCTTGTGCTTGTAGCCATGTTCTTTGCAACGCTATTGCTCCTTTTTACCCTGTTTTTCTTGTTTTCGTTTTCTCTCTCCTCTCAAAAAGAATAAAATACGAACATTTCGTACCCGCGGCCAAGATTTTAGATTGACGAAACAGTTAGAGAGAGAAACAAAATTGACACGGGGGAAAAAAAAAGAAAAGAAAGGAAAAAGAAGAAAAGGGAGAAAAAAGAGCCTGGTGAATGTGATATTAGAGATGAATACGTAAAATCAACACGACCTTATTTTAAATTGATAGACGTGTGCAATTTTTATCAGCTTGCATTTTAAAATCTCGAAAAAGAGAACTTTTCTACTCTCTTCTCTTTTGCCATTTTACTCCCCTTCTCTCCAAGCCCACATCCCCGCCCCCGCCCCCACCTCCCGAACCGCTCGTCGACCAGGAGAGAAAAAAGGAAGAGGAAAAAAATTTTGAAAAAGAAAAAGAAAGAGGCGGTAGAAAAAGCGAAAGGTCCAACGTGGTTTTCGGACGAATTGTCGGAACGTTGCCGTTCGTATTCCCTGCGCTTGGTTTGCTTAGAGACGAAAAGGGAGGCAAAAAGGAATATTTGAAAATTCACGAAGTATGCACTTGAAGGATTCGATCTTGAAAAGGAATGACGCAAGTTGTATACTTCGAGGAAGCATATACCTTTGGAGAATAGTATTGTATTGCTCACGGTAAAAGGAGTAAAAATTTCTTTGCTCTCTCTTTCTCTCTCTCTCTCTCTCTCTCTCACTCTCTTACTCACTTTCTCTGTGTATCTGTATTTCTCTCTCTCTCTCTTTCTCTCTTACGAAAGAATAAGCGATATCGACTATGGAGAAAAGAAAAGCATCACATTTTCATGATAAAAGTGTACCAGGACGTCGTAGACTTTGCCTATGAAAGATCAAATTGCAGCATCTCTCTCTCTCTCTCTCTCTCTCTCTCTCTCTCTCTCTCTCTCTCTCTCTCTGTGTGTCTCTCGTATTCAACTCTTTATTTGTCACTTTTCCTTTCCGTTTCGTTTCTTTTTCGAACTAAAGACAGAAATTCTTCCAAAGGCCATGGGAACGCGAAAACGCGTGAAATACAAGAAAAGAGAGAGAGAGAGACAGATAGAGATAGAGGAGCGGAGTTAGGGGGGGGGGTAAAAGCAATAAAGAGAGAGAGAGAGAGAGAGAGAGAGAGAGAGAGAGAAATAAAAAGATAGAAGAAGATATAGGTGGTAGTAGCATCAGAAGAAAATTCGTCGCTTGAATTCCAAAGCATTTGACCGAACTTCCGGACGTATCCTTCCAGGTACTCGAAATCTTTTCCTTTTATTTTCATTCTTTTGGGCTCCTTCGTGACTGCGTTTTATTTCCTCTTCGGCCAAGACTTCCGTCTATCCTTTCCTCACTTTTTCTCCCCTCCCCCCCTTCACCCACCCCCCTTTCCTTCTCTTTCTTTCTCTCTCCGTTTCTCGTACCCGCGAACGCTTTTACTTTTTCTCCTTTCACGTTTCCCGCAGTACTTCTATCTCTCTATCTTATTTCTTTTCTTTATCCCTCTTTCCACGGTACTCCCCGTTCAATAATGTCCTCTCCAACGTACCGTACCAAACCGTATACTCTCTCCGTGAGCTGGTCATCGAAAACCAATTTAACAGAATTCGTGCTACCGATTGTAAACGTCGTCAACTCCACCAATCCTTGCGTCCGCAAACCACGCCAGGAAAACTTTTACCTTCCTTTTTCTTTTTCCCCCCCTCTCTCTTTCTCTCTCTCTCTAACTCTAACTCTATCTCTATCTATCCATCTATCTTTCTCTCTCTCTCTCTCTCTCTCTCTCTCTCTCTGTTCTTCATCTACGAAGGCAATACCATCCGTTCCCCGTGAATTCCTTCCGTTCTATTTTCAGTATATCTCTATATCCCATGTTTGTGCGTCTTTTTCGTGGCCGGAAAAGCGGACTGGGAGCAACAGAGATGAAAACTATTTCGTTTTCAGGCGGGGAACGAGTGCAATGTCTACATTTATCGTGCCGCTTCGTCATATCGAGAGTCAGAGTATATCGGGAACGATGAGACGTAAGAAACTCATCGACTGTGAGATCTCGATGGGAATCACTCTCGACATGAGATACCTTTTATCTGTTTATTTACCTGTTTTTCCTCCTCCTCTTTTTCTTCTCTCTCTCTCTCTCTCTCTCTCTCTCTTTTCTTTTTTTTTGTTTGGTAAATCCGATGTAACACGGATTTAACGTTAATAGTTGTAATTGAGATTACTGTTGATTCGGTCTGACGTCGAGCTTCTTTTACAACGAATATACGTGTGTGTGCGTGTGTGTGTGTGCGCGTAGATTTACATACATAACTTGGTAGATATCTAGCTTTACCTGACGGAGAATTAGATTTAAATTGGAAAAATTACTCGGTCCGATTGCAAATCGTATTTCCATTTCGAACTCTTTTGCGGTCGCTGTGACGACCCGACTCATTTGCATCGACGCGATCTACGTGGATCCACGGACGTGGAATTATAGTCGAGTGTGATTCCATTTGAACGAATGAAAAATTTGCCTCGGAGTGCACGTTTCTGTACGATTAATAGGAAAGCCATTCTTTCGAGAGGCAGAAAACAATCAGTGGAGAATTAAACGGTGGTATTTTAGATACTTAATTTGAGCGTTCAATGTGGAAAAATCACTAAAGGAAAAAAAAAAAATAAATAAAAGAAACAAAACCCTATTCGTCTTTTAATTTATTATTTATTGTATATATGTATATATATATATGTATGGATATATTTATTGTATTGAATGTATACGCGCGCGCGCTCTCTTTTGTATAAAAAAAAAAAATATTATATCTTGTAATTTATAAATTCGAATCCTGAAAGGTTAAAAATCGTAGGAAGTATGTGATCGCTTAGGACAGATAAATACACGAGAGAAAAGGAATAATACTTCGAGAATTAATATATCCAGCGAACTTGTGAGGTTTATCTAGCGAATTACTAACGACCGCGAGGACACGCAAACGCTAGCCGAGCTAGCCGTACTGAACTCGGCTTTGAAGTTAGGAAAAGCGTAGAAGCTTTTAATTAAAACTTACTTCCTTGCGCTGCATGAGTTGAAAGTGTTTTTCAAACGAAAGTACTTACTAACGTTTTGTATTTTCTCTGAGGTTCTGTCGTTTGAACATCGTGAATTTTCGTGAGATCGGAACTTTGAGAATTCACATTACAGTTCATACGCGATAGGGTTTTATCTCTTATCCTTTTTCCTTTCTTGTGTTTTTTGTTGATCCTATCAATTAAATAAAGAAAGAAAAAAATAAGAGAGAGAGAGAGAGAGAGAGAAGGAAAAGAAAAATGAACGAACGAAAATGATGAGGATAAATGGTATTGATCGAAAATCCACATTGTCCGCGCTATACGTACATGCATGTAACTAAAAATATAATTTTCTTTAATTTAAAACAATGTCGCGCTTGACTCGTCATCGCGGTTGTATCTACCATAGACTTTCGACTCGACATTACACGATCTATGGATAATTAAAAATATAGAAAAATAATCTATGAGCTTGATAAGGCAAATAGATAGGATTAATTTCAATAATTAAAAGAAATTACTATCGTGATTGTGATTAAGAAATCGACGTTACAATTAATAACATTAAATGTCGTTTTATAATGATATTTTCGTTGTAATTTCTTCTTACAGAGAAAATGTATATAATGTAAACTGTATATATGATTATTGATTGTGTCGTCCAATCACA
Organism: Dolichovespula saxonica; assembly: GCA_911387935.1. Classification (NCBI taxonomy): domain Eukaryota; kingdom Metazoa; phylum Arthropoda; class Insecta; order Hymenoptera; family Vespidae; genus Dolichovespula; species Dolichovespula saxonica. The sequence continues at coordinate 2,399,916 of OU427016.1, read as the reverse complement.
ACGAAAATATCATTGTAAACATACGTATGTTCGGTTTTACTCTTTTCCCTTTTCCTCATTTTCATTCTTCTTCTTAAATAATAATCCATTGATCGAATCCATCAATGGCAAATTTCAAATCAAATCCAAATGAGACAAACCATCGGATGACAAAATTTTATTTATTATATTTATTTATTATATATATATATATATATATATATATATATATATATATATATAATAAATTTCCATTAGTCCTGATATCCGAGCTTGTATACTTGTACGAAAGTTTCCATCTATATCTATGTACGTTAAATTCCGACGACGAGTTACGTGGAAGGAATCCACGATAAGACGATACGCCGAAATGCGGTAGACTCTGCAGATCTGCGGAATCATCGTGCGGATCCTTCCTAAAACAAACTCTGTTTGGCACGACTACGAACTGTTTAAATTATGAGAACTTCCTTTCTCTCTTTCTCTCTCTTCGTATTCGAGTCTGCATATTTACGATACATCTACGACTTTTTCATGAACGCTATTTTATCCGTAGTAGAAGCACGAAATTCGAATAGCAATGGCCGACGTTCAACTTTAAAGTTTAATCGGACGATCTAAAAAAAAAAAGAAAGTCCTTCGTAAGAATCAGTTATCTATCCGGTTATGCACTATTTGTCTCCTCGGTTATCTAAGTTTCCTCGTAAAAATTCTTTACTCAGACAATCGCGTGTATCTTCCTTTCTAACGTTCCTTCTCTCCCCCTCCACCCCATCCCGGGGCACCCTACGTACGCTCAGCCGTTCCTCCTCCTCCTCCTCCTCCTCCTCCTCCTCCACTTTCTCGCTATGCTTCGCAAAGTACTCGCATTATTTCTTCTTCTTCTTTTTCTTTCTCTCTCTCTCTCTCTCTCTCTCCTCTCTTCTCTCTACATCGTTTCACTTTTAATTTCCCGAACTGCTCGTTCCTTTTGGTATAACGTCGCTCGGATTTACAGTGCACGGTTGGCAATTTCATTCTTTAATTTAAAACAGACGTTTCTTCCACATTCCTTCTGGATAGACAGAGAAAGATAAAGAGAGTGAGAGAAAGATAAAGAGAGTGAGAGAGAGAGAGAGAGAGAGAGAGAGAGAGAGAGAGTGCCACTTATCTATCTTGTGTGTTTCTGTTTGCTTTTATACAATTTCTATTTTCTATGGTTAGCAAAGTGCACACTCCAATGTAGTATATCGTGAAGTATAATAAATCAGTTGTTCGTCTCTCTCTCTCTCTATCTCTCTCTCTTTCTCTTTTTTTTTCCCTATAATTCTTCTGGTTCTTCCTCTCTTCGCTATCCAACTTCCATAGTTCATCGTCTTCGATAATTCCTTTTTATTTCGAATGATGGGTAATTAAAAGGAACGAACGAATGTAGAGTTTTAAAAGATATTTGGCGAAAAAGTTAATTCAATTTAAACGTAACTTCTATGATGCAACTCCCCTAATTAGTAGTAATTTTATGTAATTAGACCCATCTGAAAGTTCTGGTTTACAGTTTCGACAGGTCGTTGGTTGGTGGTGTGCATACCCATCCTCATAAATTCAAATGAGAAAACATCGTTTTCGACGTACATGCGTGTGCGTATATAGAAAAGAAAAAGGAAAAACAAAAAAAAAACAAAAAAAAAAAACACAGAAAAAAATGAGTGAAACCTTTTCATTCTTGGTCTTTTAACTCGTTGTATCGTATATTTCCAATATTTTCCTCGAGTTATACTGGATTAATTTGATCGAAAGATCGATTTTTATTTGTTCGTAATCGTTTATCGTGGAACGGAACGTTTTTGAAAAGATAAAGCGATCGATAGGAGAAAGGAGAAAAAGTAAAAGAAAAATAGAAACAAAAAAGAAAAAGGTAAAAGAGAGAGAGGAGAGAGAGAGAGAGAGAGAGAGAGAGAGACAGAGAGAGGGAGAAAAAACAAGGAAGAAAATGAAATTAACGTTGGTGCAAGGGTGGCGAAGAATTGCGTGAGTTGCGTTGGTGGATTACAATTTGCCTCAATTACGGCGATGTCCAACCGTATAATTAGAGCATTTGCGAGACGTAAAATCAAAAGCTGAGAAATATTCTTGACTCGTTTTAACTTGGTAAAGGTTAAAAAGTAATACGTGATAAAAGCGAGAGACGAGTGACTCGTATACGACAGTACACCGTGCTATGTAACGGGTACGATTAATTATAAACTCGTAAGAACGACAAGACGTCGATCGTTGTCATTCTTTCGTTACAGGGGTCTACAAAAAGAAAGAAAATTGGCGAAAACGTAAACGAAGGAAGAAATATTTTTCGATAGGGTGGGGGGGGCGGGGGATCATAACATCATTTCGTGAATTTGCATTTAATATTAAACTTTTTAATATCGAATGAGACAAATCTCTCGTTAAAACTATAAAACGAAACATTTGCGAAAATTTCCTAAGACATATTTTGTTGAACGGGGGTAGGTGAGTTGCGTTAAGGTATTCCACGAGGTAGATATTGCTCCAGACAACGACGTTATAATTTTGATTGAAACGAGGATCCAGTCCTCGTATGCTAGTAGGGCTGTGTAACGAGTAATGGGAGTATCATATGACAAAAGGTTGCGTATAGTGTAGAGAGAGAAAGACAGAGATAATGTTTGTGTGTGTATGTGTGTGTCAATGTGTGTATATATATATATATATATATATATATATATATATATATGCGGATTCATGTCGTGCCTTCCTTCGTGTCGTTACTCTGTACTCTTGAATGATTTAAACGAAGCCTCAGACGAGTCGCTTTTGCCATTATTTATTCAAGATCTAATAACAGAATGTGTTACTCATTTCGCCGGAATGACTTTTTGGCTTTTGGTGTACCGTAACACGAGAGGGGGGGTACATTTTTTATAAATTTAAAAAGGAAAGAGGAGAAAAAGAGACAAAAGAAAAAGAGTGAAACTACGAGAGAGAGAGAGAGAGAGAGAGAGAGAGAGAGAAATTACAAGAGAGGAAAAAAAAGATCCGCCGTTAGCGCGCGCGACGAATTATTAATCGATCGATCGATCGAAAACCTTTCTGTAGGGACATTTTTTTTCTTTCTCTCTCTCTCTCTCTCTCTCTCTCTCAAAAAAGAAAATAAACAAAACAAAAAAAAAGGAAGAAAGGAATAACTCGTAAAAAAACAGGACGGCAAATGATCTTATTTTAACGAGGCTTAATTACGGAGGGATTTAAAAGGGAGTACGCGAGAATGTACGGGGGCTCTCTATTTTTGCACGGGCGCTCATTTAAGAAAGGATAATCCTTATTCTTTAGCTTACTCCGTTCGTTGGCGAGCTAATATCTCGCCTGTGCCGCGAGAATACTTACTTTTATTTAATTAACGACACGCTCGACTTAATTTTTAGTGAAATAGATTGGAAATTATTTCGTTATTATATTATTACGGTTGGAATTTCTTTTTCGCTATATCTCGCGTACGTACCTTGGAATGAGAGAATTTATGGGAGAAGAAGAGAAAGAGATAAGAAAAGAAAAGAAAAAAAAAAAGGAAAAAAAAGGGAAAAGTGAACGAATTCAAATGCACGGTGAATATTTTTTCAACGTGGGAAATAATTCATTGACGTCCCTTCAAATAATTTTCTCTCTTCGACGTGCTTACGTAATTAGTGTCGTTAATGATTATCGGTGACCCGTTTTAACGACGACAACCTCTATAAACAAGCAACTTTGTCTCTGCTGGCATTACACTATTAAACATTCTCTCTCTCTCTCTCTCTCTCTCTCTCTCTCTCTCTCTCTCTCTCTTTCTTTCTCCGACTATTTCTCTTTCTCTTTCTCTCTCTCTGACTTTGTCTATGTCCCTGTCTTATGCTTCTTCGTGCTTCCTTCGACTTGCAAATTAGCTTTCAAGACGTTCGCTGATCTCTTTGTGAAATCGTCTTCAATAGCACACTAGAGTACTACTCCTCGGTATTTCGTACACATCTATTTTATTGAATTTCGACGAATGTATAACAGTTTTTAAGGGTAACCTAATTACGGAGATGCATAAATGGAATGTACTTTTCTGAAACATTCTTATTCATATATATAGAGGTACGATAAATTCTTTGTATTCCGTCGTTATCCTGGAATTTAAATATATAAAAAAAAAAAAACAAAAAAGAAAAACAAAAAATAACGGAGAAAATTCGAAAAGCATCCATTTTATCCTTCTTCGCAGAGCCTTATCATCGATAATTATGGAATTATTTCGAATATCGATGATTTTCGGTAACCCCCATAATAAGTTTAACCTTCCGGCCAACCCCGTTAGAATTTTCTTTTTTCTTTCATATCTAAAACGAGGCGTACGTCTCGTAGAATTTCTGAACGCCGTGACGAAGATAAATTCGTGCGATGATGCAACTCTCGCATATTAATTATTTCCGCTCTTTAGCATTGCTAATACGTTTTATCGAACGTTTTAGGATACCGAAGGCGTAGAATAATTATATTCCGTCGAATAAACGGTGAAATACAAGACAGATAATTATTACGTTACTTAACGAACAATTTTGATCGTCGAAAATGTTCGTATGCGTTCTCTCATCTCCGTCATTCTAACAACATTTGTGAAGGATCGAGACGAAAGAAGAAGAAAAGAAAAAGTTGACGAACAAAGGAAGAGAAACGGAAGGGAACATATTTTTTACATCTCGAATGATGCTCGTATTTTTCCAAAAAAAAAAAAAAGAGAAAGAAAAAGAAAAAAAGAAATAATTCACAGGGTGTTCATTCGAAAGCTATTTTTACGGTTAAAGGGACGAGGCGCGGGGAGTACGTGTTGCCTGGTGGAGGAGGAGGAGGAGGAGAAGGAGGGGCGGGAGGGGGGATGAAAAAAGGCAACGTACGTTCTGAGGTAAGGAAAAGTTCGGTTCACCGAAACGTTTTTCGTGTTCGTTCTTAAACCACTATGCCGTAGACGAAGTTCGGTCGAACTCGAACCCGGAGATAAATTTTTCATTGGCTAAGCCGAGCGACAAGTAACGTACGAATTTCCCAAAGGAGTCCATCCGGTCCCTTTTATGACAAGCCTAACTGTGCGCGAAGGACGTAACAATATACTTCCAATATGATATATCTTATATACTCCAGTTTAAGACCTTGATAATAGGGTAGCCCAGTTGGTATTGTCCCATTCACGAGAGATTTAACATAATATTTGCCATTGAAGCCGTACTCCGGACCCATTCACTGCACCTTCAGAAATTGCTTCTGCATCTACTGCTGTAGAAACTCTATCCTAGGCGTTCTCCCTCTCTCTCTCTATCTCTCTCTCTCTCTCTCTCTCTCTGTTTTACCCTTATTCCAGGTCCGCTTCTCGTTATTAGAACATCCCATCCCCTCCTTTTCCACCTTTCTTCACCGTTTCCACCTTCCCCATCTCTCTTCCACAAACGGTATCTTATAAGCGTTGAATGCCGCTTAACAAGACATTCTCGAAATACGCGAAATGAATATCCTCTAATAGCTTGCCCGGGTTAGAAAAGCGTAGCAATTGAACAAACGGATATCTTATTGTTTGGGAACTAACCATGTTAAAAGAAATTTTCAAGGCGTAACGAACGTAGTAAAATTTTTCAATTATATCGGCGAAATCTTTTACGATCCGTTTGTACGTCCAAATGGATTTTATTATTTTCAATGGAATTTCGAGAGGAAAGAAGCGGGGTGGAGGGGCGGGGTGGGGGTGAGGATCGTCGCATCCTATACGGTGTAAGAGATAATTGTGAACGCGTGATTATAATCGACGTAACGACTGGATAATGGGCTCGTTTATGGAGCTTTACTTTTTCGATCGATTGAAAAAAAAAAGAAAAGAAAAGAAGAAAAAATAAAATAAAATGAAATCAGCTTATGAAGACGTCATTTAATTTCGTTTCCCGTCTATCCAACGACACAATGGGTAAAAATACCTTCTACCGTCTCGCTGATATCGAAACTTTCCCTGTAGGGCTTTATTTATGAAGCCGAATAGTTCGGAAGTTCTATCCCATGACACATGTATTATGTAAAATCTCTATTGTTTATTCATATCGTCTAGCGAATCGAGCCTTACCAACATGCGCGTATCGTCGTCGATTGCAAAATTGATTTTCGTCCGTTCGCGGTGTCGTGCAATGTTTCAAAAAAAAGAAAAAATTTTTCTTTTTTTTTTTTTCTTTCCTCTTCGACGTTATTCCGAACGAGCGAGAAGAACGTATTTCGCGTTCGTTCGAAACCCCTCGTTCGAAGCTCCGGAAAAGAGAAAATATACGAATAAGAATATAAGAAAAATAGAACGTAATGATGGAAGAAAACAAAAAAAAAGGAAAATAAAAGGAAGAAAAAGAAAGAAATAAGAAAAATTAAAGAAAATTAATTGAAACCATAAGGAATATCGTTTAACGTTCGCATACCATTAGGAGCAATTATTCTTAACTGTTATTGCCACTAGCACCTCTCTGTTGGTATACGTAAGGACGAATGAAATTAAACCGGAAAAGGGATGAAAAGGCAATTAAAAGCATTTTAATCGTGCACTAACTAACGTTCTTAAATTGGCAAGCGTTACGCGGATACAAAGACCGTGGTAAGAGCAAGTTCGAAGGTCTCCGAGAGTTTTACAAAGGCAGTTGCATCTCTCATTGGAAAATAAGATCCTTTTGACTGGAGCCCGAAGGGTACGTTGAATCCAGCGTTAAGTTTTACAAAACAAAGACAACCCTCTTCCCTCCACTCACGAGAATTGTACGTACTTCGAACTTTCATTTGCCAGGCTTTCGACGTATACGATTTCCTAATATAATTCACAGAGTAATTGTTCGCATTGCTTTACTTCGTCGTAATGAGATGGTGATCATCATCATCATCATCTCTCTCTCTCTCTCTCTCTCTCTCTCTCTCTCTCTCTCTCTCTTTCGAATACTATTAGTATTTGCATAATATTTCGTATAATTCAATTTTCCTTTTAACGGATGTGAAAAAATACCATAGGTATTTCGTATTATCCAGACAAAAATTTCAGATATTTTCGATTGAAAATGCAAAACCTTCCACCCAAGCGCACGTATACACACATACGAATATGATGCGCCCTGCAGTTTTAAACATGAGGAGATTAGCCTCGAACGATAGCATTAAACGATGCTCTCTAATCCGAGATTTATGATCTGGATGAGGGCTCTTAATTAGCTAGACTATGATTACCATTATTTTCGCGATTCAGTAACGATAATCTATTATATTTGCATTATTGATCTTCCAAACAAAAAAAGATAAACAATAAATAAATAAAGAAAGAAATAAAATTCGTTTCCTATCGCTCGTTCATAAAAAAAAAAAAAAAAAAAAAAAGAAAAAGAAAAAAGTCGCGATCAAAAAAGAATTAATACCAAGGTAAAATTAATGTATCTGATCGATGAAACATCTGGAATATCTGGAAGAAATTTCATCCTTTTTTTTTTCCTCTCTTTCTCCAAAGAGAATATTAAAAGGAATAAATTTTTATGGCGTTGCCATTGAGCCGTCGATGACTGTGAAATTGAATAGAATTATTTCTTGGAGCAATTCGGGCCCTTATATCTTCACTGATAGTCGAAGAAAAATGATAGAACGAATATTGCCTTGAGCGAAACTTCTTCGCGAGTAGGAGTGCAATTTGTTAGAGGGAGCGAATAAGAGAGAAAGAGATAGAGAGATAGAGAGAACGAGAAAGAGAAAGGAAGAAAGAGAGAGAGAGAGAGAGAGAGAGAGAGAGAGGGAGGGTGCACCTTTGTGGGCGAGAATCTCTTTTAAAATAGAGATCCGTACAGAATTGTCCGCGCGAATGGCCTCCAATTTATGAAAGCGTTTTTATTCCGCGTGGTTGGCGGTACGTGACCACGGATACAGCATCGTTTTACCCTAATGAGGACGATTACTCGTGCGCACCAAGAAGGAGAATGGTCCGTAAAAATTGATAATATACGGTTGCCTCTAACGAACTCCCTCTCTTTCTCGCTTTCTCACTTTATCTACGGTTCTCGTATTAGTCGACTCTTTTTAACGTTATCTCAAATTGCAGATGTGCCGCTCCTATGTCCTCCATTTTGTTAAGCGCCAAATCTTCTGGGAGTGAAGTTAACATAAGGAGAGAAAGTTGACAGTGAGAGAGAGAGAGAGAGAGAGAGAGAGAGAGAATGAAAAAAAACATAATAATAATCACAATAAAAAAGTACTGAGACAGGTGATACCGAAAGGGTTTTTTCTTTTCTTCTCGTTCATTTTTTTCTTCCTTTTTTCTTTTTTATTTTATATTTATTTTTATTTTTTTTTTATATATATTATATGTCACACACACATGTATATTTCAAAGGTATAAAAGGGATTAATAAAAACGTGTTGATTATAAACTTTCAGGTGTTTATAGAATATATTATCGACATGGTCGAATTCAACAAGTGGCCTCGAATAAAACGTATTAATTAATTGATCATTAATGAGGTTGAATAAAACTGCGTTAGAGAAAGGGATAAATATTCGTTATATTTCGTAATGACGGTATTATGTTACGAGTAATAGAAGAGTGAAAGAAAAGAGAAGAAAAGGAAAAAAAGAACAATGAAAAAAGGTAAACGAAAAAGAGGAAAGAATAGATCGTTGTAGTGAAGTGGAAGGAGGCGGTGGTGTGTGCGTACGTGTAAAAATTGAAGATAAACGAGCATTAAAGTTTTGCAAGAACCGATGACGGTGCGTTGATGTATATTGTAGGAAACAAGACATATATCAGCTGATATCTCGAGGAAAATACGATATCGGAATGAAGCAATACCGAAGGGATTGGGTGCACGCGAAAATTGCATTTTCGCTGCTACGTGAACGAACGACGAGTGTTGTCCTTTACAAAACAACAACGACGAAAACGTCACACGCCAACCAAAAAAAAAAAAAAAAAAAAAAGGGAAGAAAAAAACGTAATATTGTTCCCATTCCGAATGACTCAATGTTCGAGATTTAGATGGGATCGTTTCGGGATGGGGATAGTTAATCTAAAAAAAACCAAAAAGAAAAAATAAAAGAACGATATAAATTGACTTTCGTGCTATGTCAAATAATTCACGTTTTTAAAAGTGATTAGAAATATTTTACTTTCGTATTGCTATTGTTATCAGAATGCATGAACGAGTCATTTCTCGTGTCGGAATATCGCGTACGGTATGTATTTACATATACGTGCGTTCTCCACGAACGAACAATTTTATTATAACGTATGAATTTTCGTTACTTTATTTTTCTTCATTTTAATATTTCTCGAGTCACATCTTTATAAGGTACGACGGGTTACTAATGAGAAATATCATGCAACTTGTAAGTACGTAGTAAGAAATTTGTACTTGTTAGAACGTCATGTTCATAATGAAGCGATGTTTTAAAGTTACACCCGTCGACTATCATTCATTCACGAATATATGCATGTATGTATGTATCTATGTATGTATGTATGTATCTATGTATGTATGTATGTATGTATATATGTATGTATATATGTATGTATGTACGTACTTACATATGTACATATACACGTAGGTATTATTTCACCTCGGGGGAAAGAAAAAATAAAAATAAAACGAAGATAGCCGTTATAAATTTGTCGGTACAGTCTGCCAAGAACCGATAAAATACGAGGCTTCGCGACGAAATTTGTATCGATTTTCTCGTACATCGAAAGTCAGTACAGGTAGAACGATATTTCAATGGTTTTACTTTTGGTTTGATTTAAACGATACCAATTACGAGCTTTCTCGTCGAAGACGCGTTCTCGAAAAAAGAAAAAAACAAAATAAATAAATAATTATAATAAAAAAATAAATAAAATTATATCATACCACCCTAATTATATTTACATTTATAATTACATCATATTTGTAATTATATTTATTGTTACGTTATAATAATGGATATTTTTCGTGATCGATTAGTTTTAGATAGACGATGTTACGTAATCCAACGTTATCGGACGTGATCTTTACTAATTTATTTCAACGGGCAATATTCATTTGATATAATCCTATTAATTTCTATAATTCTCGTACTCTTCGAATTTCCCATGTATTTACAGCTTTACGCCAAACCGACTCGAATCTATTGCTACCATCGATCGCCGACGCATCCCGCGGTTTAAACTTGTTCGTTTCGGTTAGTCTAATTTCATTCTGCGCATATATCGTCAAGTTGAATGGGTTAGAGGGGAAATAATGGCAAACACGTAAATCGTTTAAATCCGATAAAATCATTAAATTCTTCCGTCTCATTTCTTGTTTTCTCTCTCTCTCTCTCTCTCTCTCTCTCTCTCCCTCTCTCTATTGTTTTTTTATTTTTCTTTTATTTCTTATTTATTTTTTATTTCTTCCTTAATTTTTTCTTCTTTAGAATTATTAATTCCATCGTTAATATATATATATATATATATATATATATATATATATATATATATATATATTTCTAATATCGTTTTAAACTCATAAACTCAAATCTTAAATACATATATATATATATATATATATATATATATATATATTTATACTATCCTTTAAAAAAAACACAGACTCAAGACCTTTCGTCTTATTAGCAATTATTTTAAGTATACCAAAAAAGATTCGTCGTTTAAATACACATTCACGTTTTATCGTTGATTATCGTTGCGTATCGTACTCCATCGATCCAATTTGTTTGCCAGTAATTTTTCTTTCTTTTTCTTCTTCTTCTTTTTTTTTTTCATTTTTTCTTGTTCACACTGGACGCTCGTTAACAGAGTCCTTCGTAGAGAACTGCGGAGGAAAACGAGCGTACGACTTTGTCGTTTGTTCTGTGATAAAGAAAACGAAAATAATAATAATAATAATAATAATAATAATAATAATAATAATAATAATAATAATAATAACAATAACAATAAAGAAAAAATAAATATATGAAAAAATAAGAAAACTGCTAATAAAGGAGAAGCAAAGGAGGAACGGAAGAGAAAGAAGAGGACGGGTGGGGGGGAAGGAAAAGTCCTAAAGCGTCGTTTGTAACGATAAGAAAGAAGGGATGGATTCGGCAAAGGGAAAAAAGAACGGCGTCCCTTTTTATTGATGAAACTTTTCGACGGCAACCTGACTTAATAAATTTTCATTTTCGGTCAGGATCATTGGTTATGATTCTCAATTTAATTGAATAATTATCCGCGCAAATAAAACAAGAAATGTCTCTTCTTACCGGGCGCCCGTCGACATGGCAAATAATTGATTCCATTTGATTGGGTCGACTCGAATAAAGCGATCCCTTTTATAAAACTTCGAATTTCTTCTCGAACGTTACGATAAGAGAACGTTAATTTGATATCAATTATACGAATCTTGCCGCGTCGATCGAGCGAGAAACATTGCTGAGATTGAATTTTTATTTATCGTGGAACGGGGAGCTGCCAAGGTAGGGAGAAGGGTGGTTGGGGTGGGGGGAGGGGCTGATGGTAGGAACGAAGAAAAATGAAGGGGGGGAAAAAAGGAGAAAGAGAAAAAGGACAAAATAAGACGTAATAAATGGAAATTCTTGGCTGCAATAATTATTAGCGACGGATCTAACGCGATAGATATATTTTTCACATTTTTCATCTCTGCGTGCCCATTGTCTCGCGACTGGAAATCAATTTTTTCAGTCCCTTCTGTGCGAACCAATCGATGAGGAGGGTTGGGGGAGACCGAGTGAGTCGACATTAAAATTCTCCATTGAGAGTAAGAAAATCAATTAATTCCGGACACGCGCGCTCGCGCGTCTCACAGTTAAAGATAAGAGATATTGAAACGACGACTAGCGCGAAAACTCCTACGATGGATCATTCTTTCGTTTCTTCGGTGGAAAAATTCGATATGGAAAGGAATCGACGAGAAATCGAATTGAAAGACAACGTAGGGAGAAAAGAAGAAAAAACAAAATTATAATAATAATAATAATAATAATAATAATAATAATAATATCCTCACGTTTGTCCTATCCTTCGAAGAAGAAGAAGAAGAAGAATTCGAGAACGGTTTCAAAAATAAAAAAAATTTCGATAATAAAAACTTTTGTTATTACAAATAAATCGTCGAATCTGTTCGACGATATAAAGGATCCGAATGAATATGATCAATCAGTTCCGTGTAATTCATGTATGTTAACCGACGGATAGTAATTTTAAACCGTCCTTCCGTTATTCGTAAAATGTTCGTAAAATCTTAAGCGAAGCTCGGCTCGCAGACAGGAAACATCCTGTGCATTCAAGCCGCCAAAGTGTTCCGCAAGTTTAAAATTCTTAAGAAAACGCGAGTACTTGGTACGTCTTCTTTTTATTTCTTTTTTCTCTTTTTTCTTTCTTTTCTTACGTTCGAACTAAGATAGAGCGAGACAGACAGACAGACAGACAGATAGATAGATAGATAGATAGATAGATAGAGATAGATAGAGAGAGAGATAGAGAGAGAGAGAGAGAGAGTAAAGTTCGTTATTTTGTAGGAGTTTACTCGAACTTCGAAAGTTTTCCTCTTTCTCTCTGACGATGATCGAGGATAAAAAAGAAATAAAAGAGTAAAAGGGATGAAGTAAGTGGGTAATTCATAACGATCGATTGCAATTCATTTAGGACAAAAATTCTTTCCATCGACGTTTCCCCGCGGCCTCGCCCCTCTCCTCACCTCCCCCACCAGCCCCAAAACCTCCCAGAACGTCCTTGATATTATTCGAATGAAAAAGATGATCGTTCTTTTCGAAGTTTTAAAGTATGGAAAGGATACGTATCTCTTTGAAGATAAAAGAAGAAGAAGAAGAAGAAGAAGAAGAAGAAAAGAGGAAGAAAAAAAAAACACACTTCCCCCTCTCCCATCCCGAGACATATCCCAATCGTAAAGAACGATATCACTTATATCTTTCACGAACTTCCGTGATGGTAAAGGGTAGGAAAAACGAAAAATGAAAATAACGCTTGATCCTCTCTCGACTTGCGTCACGATTTTCGTCATTTGTCTTCCTAGCTAACTTTCCGACCTTCTTTATTTCCGTCAGTGGAAAAGCGAAATATCAGTCTTCTTTGCACCAAGAAATAGAAGCCTTCGGAGTATTCTCGGGCGAATGGATTATCCGGAACGATCGAGCCAATGGCGGAGGACAGTGACACGTTTCTTTCCACGGTTGACTCCCCCTTTAGCCTTTTGCCTATAGCTTTCAAGCCATCCTATCAAGTTAGTGTTAGAATATACTGTTAAAAATCCCTCGTCCATCTTTCTCCGTCATTCGATGTTTTATATATATATATATATATATATATATATATATATATATATATATATATATATATATATATATATATATATATATATATATTTATAAGGTAGGCGGTAGTGTTGGTTTACGAATGAAACGGTCCTAACAAAAATAAAGAATGAAATAAAGGTAGGAAGGTAGGAAGTAAAGAAAAGAGATGGGACTATCTAATATGTTATACAGACGAAATCATACGTTTGCGAAGTAATCAGAAAAATTTATCGTCCTCGAGAAGATTTAAAATGACCTACCTATGATAATCCCACGGACATAAAATATCACCGAGTTCGGTTGAGCGTGAACTCATTTCATAATCTTCTTTTCTCATGAAAAAGCTCCGGGGAAATGTAGCTGAAAATGTATGCATGCATGCTATGCTGTCCTACGGTATGCAATGCTATACTATATATATATATATATATATATATATATATATATATATATATATATATATATATATACGTGTATGTACGTACGTACGTATGTATGTATGTATGCGTATAAATATGTATAGATGGTTGGACTTCTTTTTCTTTCGTATTGAAAATATATGAATTCGATCGGTACCTGTCTTGGATCGTTTCGGTGGTGACGGGGAGGGTGGGGAGTAAGGAAAATATTCGACCTATTATATGCGCCTAACTACCGTGATATGATTATTCCCGTTATATAGACTTCATCGCCCGGCGACAATTCAGAGGTAAAGTAATTCGAGATTCAATGAAATTCTGCTTTGCGACGGCGATTTCGCGTTTATCGAACCAATTGAATTTTCATGGACGTACACGGGCCGAAGTCAAATTGAATTTATTACCGCGGGCAAAACGTGTGACGGGGAATACGATCGCGCATTAAAATTGATAAAACGTGCCTACTATTTGCCAATGGGTCTACTAGGCAAATGAATTCCCATAGAGAAATAGCGTCACGTATTCCAATCGTCATATCACACAAATCCTTAATGTATTTCCTATTTTCAAAGATAACATATTTGAAGAATAGCGTTATATATTTGATACAATAAATGAATTCGGTGAAACTCTCGTCCAATGCAATTCCTTTCTTTATGTAAGGTTAAACCTAGTACAATGTATACCCACATATATATTTATGTGTGTTTCTGTGTGTATATACGTATACATACATATATATATATATATATATATATATATATATATATATATATATATATATACATATATATATATAGTGATATACTTTATTACGTAACACGCAAGATGTCACGTACTAGGGGGAGTGGGGGGAGGGAGGGAGGTAGAGCACACATTTTCTATCTCACGCTTCGTGTATTAAAAAATTTCTGCACGATGCCAATAAATATCGCGTAGCATAGCGCGAACGTTTCGTCCCAACAACTTTTTCTTTCGAATCAAATGCTCTGCGAGATTCAGCCGAGAAAAAGGAAAATATTTTCACTTCCTGGCCTCGTGTATTTCTCTTTTTTTTTTTTTTCCTTACCATCTCCCTTTTTTTTTTTTTTATTCGTACGATACGCATTACGGCGAAAAAAAATCAAAAATCTTCAGGAGATATTTTAGAACGATCGTTAACGTCGTAAAACAAATTAACCTGATTAATGCGGAACAATTTTGTAAATAAATGAAGAATGAGGCGCGCGTGTTTTGTATTATTATATTTCGAGCAATCACATTTCCGTATTCAATTAGCAACACGAGTACTACAGAATGTTTTCCAAAATCCTTTTTACCTCGGAATTATAAATAAATAAATAAATATATATTATATTATATTATATATTAAAGAGTATAAATTGGAGTTTGTTAAAATTCGCACGCGTGTTATCTGATATCTCGCATACTGTCGAGAAATTGTTTCTCGTTTACATAATATTTGTGATAGCGATGGAGGATACGTGTCATGAACGATAAATAATGACAGAAAATAGAGAAAGAGAGAGATTTATATATAAATATATAGAAAGAGAGAGATAGAGAGAGAGAGAGAGAAAACGTCAAATAGATGACGAAGGATAGGTCGGAAAATAAAACAAACGATGAGTACAGGAATCCGACGACGTTTATGTACAGAACGCGTTTTCGGTCGTCGAATCTTTCCTCGAGATTAAAATCTGCGAGAGAAAGAAGAAAAAGAGGAAGAAGGAAAGAAGAAAAAAAAAGAGAAAAAAGAAGAAGCAGTAAAAACGTTAAACGCACCTTTCTATTAAAAGTTTCACGAAGAAAAAGTTTATTCGAAGAAAGTACCAAGGAACTTCACGGTAATGAGACACGAAAGTATGGTAATAC
The DNA here is from genome assembly GCA_911387935.1 of Dolichovespula saxonica. Lineage (NCBI taxonomy): Eukaryota > Metazoa > Arthropoda > Insecta > Hymenoptera > Vespidae > Dolichovespula > Dolichovespula saxonica. The sequence goes on along the minus strand of OU427016.1, from coordinate 2,384,299 downwards.
GAAAAAACCGTAAGGAGAAGTTGCCCTCTCTCTCTCTCTCTCTCTCTCTCTCTCTCTCTCTCTCTTTCCCTCTCCCTCTGTCTAACCCTAACCCAATCGATATTACGAGTCATAAGTCAAATTCAATGTCACGGACTGTAGTATCCTAGGGTAGCTTTCTTATTTCCTCATTCGTCTTCTTACTCCTTTCATAAAACTTTTTCTTCCTGTCTGTCGACCTTCGAAAACGAAATTCTACAAGGTCTTTAAAGAACATTCGTCCTTATCATTCGTAGCATTAGTTCTTTTTTTTCCTTTTTTTTTTTTTGAACCAACGATAATTCAGAATATTCGTAGAATTCGACAAAATCTCGGTCAAGTTATACGTATATACCGTTATTTATATACGTTCGTTTAAATTTTAACGAAATTATTGTAGATTTTGCGAAAAATTTAACAATATATATATATTCTATAATGGAAATGACATATCTAAATTTGGAGACGTTTAAACAATTGTAAAGTTTAATCAATTCCATTGAAGTTTGAACGAAGGTACTCGGTGACATTAAAAATCAATTAATCCTTTTAGAAAGTTAAGTTTCTTTTCTTTTCTTTATTTTTTTTTTCTTTTTTTCTTTTTAAGCATGTAGCTCGACGCGAAGTTTTACAAGCTATGCCAAAGAAAGAAATTAGGCCAGATGGATAGTGATTTATAAAATGACTTAGGAACTTTCGGTTGACTTTGTATATACTCGTGAATCGGTCATAAGCATTTGTAATTTTACGAGAGGTGAAAAGATAATCGGCTTGAACGGTCCCAAAAAAGGAGTAAATCGATTTTTAGGATTAATTAGGAACTCAGTCCCACCCTGTGTACATGTATATATAATATATATGTATAAGGTTTCATAGGGTTGTCTGTTGTAAGGGAAAACGTGTTACAAGGCGAACGAGGATAGATAAAGTACGTTGTTACACGTCTCAATTTCCAAGAAGATACAAGGATCCACGGTGAGGTCCTTCAATTACGACACTCAGCAGCCTTTAATGGAATTTCAAGTTGGAGAGAGTGTCGCTGTCGGTATCGTCGTCGCCTCTCTCTCTCTCTCTCTCTCTCTCTCTCTCTCTCTCGAATTGCGATAGCACGACGCGTAATAGCGGATCGAATTATCGCCGGAGAACAACGTAAAAGTTAGTACGAATATCGACAACTTTGAATCGAATACGAGTCGGCATTTTCTACCTGACGATGTAATGCACTAACAAAAGAGAATTACTTAACTAGTAATTGAGTTTAATTAGTCGACGATTACTCGTTGATTCTTTAATCATACGAATTTTCTCATCACATTCGGGGAACAATATCGAGTACGAGAGAAAACATCGGATTGGATGGTAACGATTTTTTTCTTTTTTCTTTTTTTTTTCCTTTTTTTAAGATCGACGGAATCGTGGCGGTACTCATTCGACTTCGATTTAATCAAATCCGAGAAAAGGGATTCGAAATCGTCGACTAAAGGGAGGATTTTAGTTCGTTTTCTGTAATGGCGGTAAGTAAGGGTATTTACTCTTCTCAAATTCTCACGTCTCATCTAAGTCGTCGTTGGTTCTTTCATGTTCGTCACGTTCATTCCCGTTCATCACGTTCCAAAGTCGTTCGGGGTTTGAAATTCGTTGGTTAACGCCTGGATCAACGAGAATACGCAGCTCGTTTTGGTGTACGTGTCTCAAGTTAAATCAGACAAACGCCATAGTGGCTTTGCGATAAGCACTTTCGAATCCGGTAATTGCGGATTCGTATCTTTCTCTCTCTCTCTCTCTTTTTATCACTATTTCTATCACTTTCTAATGCACATACGAACTCCCTTTTCTCTTATCACTCGATCCAATCTTTACGAAATGACCGGAATTTCATCCCAGAGTAATTCGTTTCTCCTCGGATAGACGTTTCTTTTTTTTCTTTCTTTCCTTTCCTTCCTTCCTTTCTTCCTTCCTTCTTTCTTTCCTTCTTTCTTACTTAACGTTAAACCTTTCTTTGTTTTACGAGTTTGTCAACGAATCAAGAAGCTCTGAGTATTTACTTGGATTCCGTTTGGAAACAATTGAAATTCTTTGTATTTTCACCGCTGGAGTTTTTAATTTAAAGAAATTGCGATCGAATCATTCGATTCCCTCCCCCCTCCCCTATTCTCCACTTAACCCCATCCCAGTTTGGAAGTAATACCAAGCTGAAAACTGTAAAACTCTAACTGTTAAACCCTCGTGAACTCGTATACTCGTTCGATTTAAATTCGGATAAGAGGCGGAAAGTCTGACCGAGTCGGAGGCAAAGTTAAATGAAGAGAAAGGAAGTTTTGGAATGGAACACGATCAACGAGTTGATGAATGGGATTTACAGTATCTTGCCTAATCTCTCTTTATCTCTCTCTCTCTCTCTCTTTCTCTCTCTACATTTTTGTTTCTTCTATTTATATTTTTTCTTTATTTCCCTTTTGTCGACTCTATCCACTATAAATCTCAACTCAACCTTTTTTATCCTTTTTTTTTTTATATATTGCATTTATACGTAGAAAGATAACGGACCATGTAAGATCCACTAGATATATATATATATATATATATATATATATATATATATATATATATATACATGTACATGGATACATACGTATATACGTATATACACGGAGCGAAAGATCAGAGGGGAAGAAGAAGCAAGCCTGCATAATTTTCAAATAATTCACAGGATATATAACGTTGACATTTGGACGTATCAAATGGATCTCGTTGCACGACTTTTCCCGATTGATCTTCCTTCTGCATATCAACGATCGAAATTCCCGAAGGAGTTCACGGTTAAAGATTGATCCGAACAAATAATATCCGTTGGAGCTGTCGTTTCGTTTGACGAAGGTTTATATATCGTTAACGATCCTTCATATGGGTTTAACATGGCATTCACCGACTTCATCTAACCCTGTGACTTCGTCATTAAAAAAAAAAAAGAGAGAGAAAAGAATAGAAAGAAAAAAAGAAGAAAAAAGAAGCTCCAGTAATCGTCCGGAAAATCGATTTAGCTCGTTAGCCTTTTTAAGATTCAATGAAATTGCCAATTAGGTCGCATTAGTATTTTAAGGATAAACTTTATCTAGAGGTATTTTAGTTACGTGTAGGTAGATATATATATATATATATATATATATATATATATATATATATATATATATATGTTTTATGACGTTCGCCAAGCTATGGGAGCTTTCAAATTTCTAATTACCTTTTGACATTTTGTATGTGAACGTCTGGTTTATGGTTTAGATCATTACTCAAGCTAGACATTAGTATTAGTACTATATCTATATATATACAGTATTAATATAGTATATTAGATAGAAAGAGAGAGAGAGACAGAGAGAGAGAGAGAGAATATATTAGTATATTATAGTTAATATTAATAATGTATAAAATATAATAATAATACTATATTATAATATCATAATATTATTCCATTAATATTATTATATTATAATATTAATTTATATCATCAATCCGAAAAACCGTGTCGTCCGTAAAATTGGAAATGTTCTTATCGTCGATATTCATTCGACAATAGTACAAGGCGTTTGTTATAATAAAATATTGGGCATTTCGATGGTTGGCAAACTTAAAAACAAGGGTGGTAAAGTTTAAACGATACGACTCATTTTGAGAACAGAATACATTAAAGGCACCGACGGCTGCCAGCTGGCTCGTACCGCAACGAAAGTGCACGTTCGGTATAAACTGCATGTACCCCAAACCAAAATTACCCTAATTACGTGCGCGAAGAAATCCACAGACAACGTGGGCATGTTGTCTACGAGTTTCGTAGACACTATTATTTAACATAGTCTAACGGTTTCAAATGTTTTATCCGACGAGATTCAGTCGATATAGGAGCCAACGTGATTAGTTATTTAGAAATTCGATATTAGAGAACGTTGGTAATGGTATTGACCGACGATCATCGTAACGAGATTACAGACTGTCGCGATTATCAACAGAGATTATAATGATCAACTCGAATGTTAACACGCATAACATTCCGTTAAGTGTCGGTTTATATCTGAACCCAGCCCCTTTCCCCTCTGTGTAATGAGCTGCTTCGCATTTGTATTTTGTTTTAAGAGTATCTCATCGATTCTCACAAAAGTTCTCTTCCTCTCGGTCTTGAATACATTCTACGCATGCATTTCGTTCGTTGCATTATGCAACAGTATTCCAGCGATTGAATCTCGTAACGCTTCTTACTTCATGTCTCTCTTTCTCTCCCCCCCTCTCTCTCTCTCCTCTCTCTCTCTCTCTCTCTAATCCAATTTCTCGAATTAATTTCCCATCGATAAAAAGATATTCCCATAAGATCCAAGTTGAAAATGGTAAATAAGATCACGATCGATTTCGACGTATACGATTACAAAATATTTTCTTTCTTCCTTTTGTTTTTGTCTTTTCTTCCTATCCCGAAAAATCGATAATAAAAAAAAAAAGCAAATTAACAGTACTTCGTAATACGTACATTGTACGGTTGTTCGATTGTTATATTCATTCCAAGTGTTCGTGGTATATAACTCGAAGAAGATATCCTCGAAATGGGGGATGGGTAGGTTGAGAGTAGGAAGGGTTGGAGGGAGGAGGGGAAAAAAGGAAGAAAAAGAAAAAGAAAAAAGGGAAAAAGAAAAGATTGGAAAATCCTTTCGATCGTATCGAGATATCGCGATAGGTATAACATCGCGGTTCGTTCTTATCGAACCCTCGAGGAATAACGTAAAATTGTAGAATCCCCGTATTATCCAACAATGGCCTATCCTTCGTCATGGTAAAACGAACTATGCAAAAGCTTTGTGACCGTTTGGATTCGCGCCAAGTTACACGTAGATATGTATATCTCTAAGGCATGGCCGTCGACTGAGTTTCTCTTACAACCTTATAGATATACCTACGACCATTTTGCATACAACTGATACGAACGACGCGCGCACACACACACGCATATGTATATACATATACACACGCCTACACATACACACAAACACTTACATACAAAGACACGAACGAGAATACTCGATTCGACTTAACTACTTTGTCTTCTCGGGCAAGACATCAGCGACGTGTGTGCGTCATGGCGAATAAGTAAATTTAATCCTATCTTAGGTAACTCAAGTCCTAACTATCTACGTGTCGGTATCGTGGACTTGTGTCTCCTAGCATTCCCCCACTCCCAATACCGCCTTGAGCCCTGTTCAACCCCCCATCGCCAATCCCTCCTCCCCTTACCATCACCGAACCCCCCATCGCCAATCCCTCCTCCCCTTACCATCACCGAACCCCCCATCCAAGACTCAAGACGAAGGACGAGCGTTTCTCGTCGTAACTCGAGCTACGAATTATACGAATTACTCTGTGGCTCGTGTAACACGTGCCAATGAATATTCGAACGTGTCGTCGATTCGGTATTCGCCCATCGAACGTGAAGATCGTAGTATTACCTACTACTTAAGTGTATCGTATAGTCGAGAGTAATAGTACGGTGTATAGTATTCTCTTTGTCACGACAATCATCAAAAGAAGATTTGATCCGATATATATTCCAAGTAAGATCATCGTCATATATATATATATATATATATATATATATATATATAGAGAGAGAGAGAGAGAGAGAGAAATGTCTCTATGTATGTAACTATATATCTGTGCTCTCGCATTTGAGCATAGAGTTTCGAGCAAAGTTCGCGATATGAATACTGATGTCAGAGTTCTATGGAATTAACTAACACGCAAGCTAGAGTCAGATAGTGGTCGGGTAAAGAGGACAGAAAGGACGAAACCGTACTTGCGATCTCGTATGAGCCAAGAACGTATCGTGAAATTAAAAGGAATTGAAAATGTGTACACCCCATTCGTTAAAAAGGAGGTTCGGGCGATAGGATAAAAAAAAGAAAGGTGGAATTATGAAGGTGCGTTTATATACGCTTTTGTTTTACTCGTGTGGATCAACGAAGAGATGAGACGGATTGAAGGGGAGATGGCAAAGGAAAGCTAAAGGAAAAAGGCTTTCGAAACAAACCGCAATCCTTTTTATTAGCGTTCCCGGATATAAACCGCATCTTCGAGGACACGTAATATCGATATAGATCGAAGAGTAAGAGATGGAAGAAAAAGAATAAGAAGGAGGAGAAGGAGAGGAATAAGAAAAGAAGTCTGGAAAAAGACGATGGTTCTTGAAAGTGAATACCATTGATGACAAAGAAACTGGCCTGACCGTTTCTCGCTTTGTGTCCATGAAAATACGATGTATGGATGGATGGATGGATGGATGGATCCTCTAATGGAATCCAGTATGTCTGGGTAGCTTAACTTTCTTAAGAAAAACAGAGCTTTTCTTTCTCATGAAGGAGATCTTTTCTCTCTGAGATAGGAAATGGAAAAAGGCGTAAGTGGATGTTTCTAGGGGGATCGAGAAAATGGGAAAGGGATGTTCGGAGCACGTAGGAAAACTGGGACATAATAAAAATCTCTGATCGTTAAATCGGAAAAGTTTCGATATAAAAGGATATCATGATTCGAAGTTGTTTAAATTAACCCGATACTAAAACCATTTCTTACCGATTCTCTTTATCGTAAAAATACACGCAAACGCATACACACATTTATATATATATATATATATATATATATATATATATATATATATTTATTTGTGTGTCTCTCTTTCGCTCACTACGTGTACGTATGTGTGTTATATTAAATGTGATTGAATGACGGAGGAAGACGTGTCGAGACAACGAGCCGCATCCATGCGGTTATGTTCGAACGCATTCAGAATATATTTCTCGTTTTCTCGAAACGCGTATACTGAATATATATTTGTCCGTATATACGAAGCACGTTGAAAATGGTAACGAAGAAAACCTGATCCGCGTAAAATAAAACAATGCGCATCCGTTATCTTTGGGGGGAGTCGATCGATCGTGTAAGAAAAAAAAATAAAGAACATCCATACCCCCTCCCCGAAGCGTAAATATTGCGATCGCGTTAATTCATCAAAGGGTATCTCCTTTTAAATGTTGTTTCGGACATGGCCCATATATATATATATATATATATATATATATTTTATTTTTTTTTTTTTAATTCTCTATAGGTGTCCTGGGAGTACGTTAATTAACATCGAGTTTGCTGCAATGCGGCCTTCCTACAAATAATCGTCTTTCCTAAATCTATCTATCCCTTGGTAACCGACGAAGCATTCCGTATTTTCTAATCCTTTCCTATTTTTCTTCTCCTCCTCCATCTTCGAGTAGGAAATGATAAAACTCGTGGCATCGGTTGGTATCATTTCGAAGTTGTACTTTTGCGTAGACATTCGTTGAATATTTCGAAACGTTGATTATATGACGACGACTACGACGATGGTGATAGTGACGGTGATGGTGGTGGTGGTGGTGGTGGTGGTGGTGGTGGTGGTGATGGTGGAGTCGAAGATGGGGAAAGAGAATGTTTAATTTGAGATTTGCGAATGGCAAATATAAATTCTCCCTTTCGGGATTTAACCTGAAGTAGGAATACGCCTTCTTTCACAATGATTTTCCACTAATGTACTCTGGCGTACCATTAGAATTCATTTCCACTGACGGTACGAAAGGACGGTAAATGTCGGTCTTACTGTTTAAAGTTAACGAATTTTTCTTTCTTCCTCCTCCTCCTCCTCCTCCTCCTCCTCCTCCTCCTTTTTTTTCGAGTTATAAAACTTCACTGTAATGTTTTTCTCGTAAAACGGGGAGGGAAGAAGGGAAAAGAGGAAAGAATAGAAAGAAAGAGAGAGAGAGAGAGAGAGAGAGAAAGAGAAAGGAAAGAAGAAGAAACGGATGGATGAAATTATTCGTATCACGTATAGGCTTTCCCCGTGATTAAAATAAAGATTCTTCGTTTTAAATAACGTCGTGTCTTCAGTCCTCGAGAGAGAGAAAGAGAGAGAGAGAGAGAAAGAGGGAGGGAGGGAGAAATCGATGTAAATGAGAAAAGTTGAGGTTTTTGAAATTATTCGGTTGACAATTAAAATCGATTACACGTCGATAAAGATATCCCAAATTTTCCACGCGTAGAAGATAATACCTTAGGCGAATCGTCAATCAAAAAGCTCTCGATTTTGGGATACAAGACTTTCCATCACCCTCGGTAATGGCTTTTTAATGTCATTTTGGCGTACCTCAAGACCACCACCACCACCACCATATCTCTACGCTCTCTGGAGATTCTACTTCCAAAATTGATTGCTTCCGTAACATCCACAGAAGATAAGTTTAGCCGGTCTCGAAAGCATTTCAAGTTTTCCATTGGAATTATTATTATTGGATCGATTAAAAGCGTTACGAAGGATAATATCGCGAATGGATAATATTTTCTTTGGACGGATTCGGGGGAAAGAGAGGGAGACAGAAGGAGAAGATGAAGAAGAAAAACAAATAGAAAAGAAAAGAAAAGAATAGAAAAAACAAATGGAGGATAGGGGATGAAAATATTCGCAAATTATTTTCAAAATCTCAAGTCATCCTTTCGAAAAGCAAGATTTTAAAATCTGATAGAGAGCCAGTCGATGAGAATGTATAAAGAAAACAAAAAAAAAGAGAGAAAGAGAAAGAGAGAGAGAGAGAGAGAGAGAGAGAAAAGGAACAGAGAGAAAAAGAAAAATTGAAAATCAAACGCGGTTTCGTTTTTAATATTTAGATCGAATTTGATTAATCGATATGTCTACTATATATATATATATATATATTTTTTTTTTTTTTTTTTGAAGAAAAATCGTCGGCGTCAATGAGAAAGTTTTAAAATTGCAGGGACGCGGATGTTTTAACGATTGAAATTTTCTAACTGTCGTAACATTCGTCGTGAGTGCTACGGTTAAAACTTCTCCAGGCTCGTTTAAGAGCGCATTCTCGGGGTTCCAAGTGCGAGAGTAAAAGTACCGATTGGATCTCGAGGAATTGGTTGAGACAAGAGGAAAGGAGAAAGGAGAGGATTCCTTCATTCGGAAGAAGAAACACCTGTAGTCCTCGTCGATCCTTCGAGGAGGGCCAAAGGAACTCGAATGCAATTAACTGCCCGGCAATAGGATCGAGAAGCCGAAGCGTAACTTGGACTACTACCCTCGATCGATCATCCCTTGAAATGGCCGAGAGCTTACCCTCCGTCAAGTTATCCCTCCTTCGTCTCATTATTCTCTCTCTCTCTCTCACTCTCAATCTCTATCTATCTATCTATCTATAGATCTATCTCTTTTTTCTCTTTTATCCTTCAAACTACTCCATTGACCATTAAAACTTAGTATTTCTCTCTGTTTCTTTTTTTTTTTATCTCCGTCTCTCTTATTTCCTCTCTCACTCTTTTTCTATATAAATATATATAGAAAAGAGTCTTCGAAGTTACTATTTACTCCTTTTTTCTTTCTTCGCCGGTTCCAGTATATTATATACCATTAAAATTGGATCGTACGTATGTACATTAATATGATTTTAATGCATACAAATATCAACTATACTAGAATTGGACTGTACTATATATATATATACACATTATATATTATTACTCTATGACATTGGAGGGTTATCAACTATGCATTACTTAGTTTGACTATACTGCAATTAGGTTAGTACTACTACAATTATATTACACTATACATCTCAATCGCATTCTACAATATAATAATACTACTCCTTTCATCGTATATTTATCTTTAATATAATCTTTTTTGTTACACTTTCTTTAATTCCTACCTTTCTAATCGTATGAATTCATCTTCTATAAATCGTTTTTATCGGTATTACAGTCAATTCAATTTTATAGAGTTGGACTATAACGAAGCGCTATGTATATATAAATTAATTATTAACATTATCTCAATGAATTATTCAATTAACAACCTCCCGCCTTCTCCTCCGCCCCCTCCCTCCTCCTCTTCCACCTTCGTATCATCCCTATTTCATTCCTCCGCGATTATATCAATACCAAATCAATTTTAGCAACAGCATCCCATTTCTACGATCCCGTAGCACGTTCCTATATCGCGCGTCATTGGATTACGAGGGATGAGTCCCTCGGTGTACTGTACAGCCGCTCGATACGAGAATTAATAGCAGTGCTGCTATCCGTTTAAACGCGCGACACGATATTCGATATATCTAACGGTGGTCCTTACTAATAACAAGAATTTCAATGATGATCCGAGTCGTGATCGTAAACGTCCGAAAATAATTTTCCATGCGTCCTATTCTCTTTTTTACGTTCTAGCAACCGTCACGACTAAAAAAAAAAAAAAAAAAAAAAAAAAAAAAAAACAGAAAGAAAATAAAAAAAAAAAAAAGAAGATAGAAAGAATAAAAGATAAAGGAACGACCTGATCGGCGGAAAAATTTTTATGTTTCAACGAGCGATCCTTCGAGATTATTTTTCTTTCTTTTTTATTTTTTTTTTTTTTGTACGATCTTTACTTTTTACGAACACAAGCTACACACACACATATGTATGTATGTATGTATGTATATATACATATATGTATATTTATATTTATATTTATGTGTGTATGTAAATAAAAAATTTCAATAGCACGAAATGAACACAATACGACACTGATTGATAATACCGTCGGAGGGAAACATCAATCGAAAAGTACGAACAATAAATTTCATTGCAAACTTTATTTCCTTGGCAGATGCGATGTTTTTTCATGCTTTCCACGATATAAAGCGTCGAATTACGCCGATGTCTCTGGTGAAATAAGTTTAACTATGAATATTGAAGCCTGTAAAGCTGAACGCGTTTTATGACAAGGACGTTTCCTTCTATTTGATACTAAAAAGTTTGAGAGAGAGAGAGAGAGAGAGAGAGAGAGAGAGCCCTTTAACCTGTCTACTAGTTGCTACGTAATTAAAAATGTAAAACACACTGGAAAAGTTTGTAAGGTATCGTTAAGCATAATCATTCTATCATTAGAGATATATTATAATCAGTGATGGATATTTTAATATAGTTAGCTTTAAATCGAGACCTTCGTATATCATACGTACATACGTACGTATTATTTTTCGAATGAATTCACGTTGGATATCATCGAAGAAAATTTTTCTACATTAAAATTTCCCTTTTGAAATTTTCATCAAAAAATATTCGATTAATACTCGTACTCGTACGACATACGTACATATAATACATAGATAGATTGATAGATAGATAGATAGATAGATTGATAGATAGATAGATAGATAGATAGATTGATAGATAGATAGATAGGTAGGTAGAAGCAACGTGAAGATTGGTGGAATATACTAGGCGGCGTCTTCTGTAAAATTAACGGGAGCACCAGTATCGGTTAAGCACTCGATATACTGGGGGTACTCGAACGTAGTCAAGTACGTAACTCTCACATACGTGTTAGTTTGTATTGGTGTTTAGTGCATCTACCTGCATATCCTTAGTGCCCAAATGCATTCTGCTTGTAAACAGTGTTGCATATAACTAAGTACTCGATCACGTTATGCGCAACGATCCAATACGTTATATCGAGTAGATCGAATTGATTAGACAACGGTTTCCCTCTGAGAAACCGTTCCAAGAGAGAAACCGAGAATGAGACAAGAATGATGAAGCGAGAGAGAGAGAGAGAGAGAGAGAGAGAGAGAGAGAGAGAGAGAGAGAGAGAGGTCGATTAGTAGAAGTGTTATCAAGAGCGTAAATTCAAGGGAAAACCTTCTGTGTTGTTCGTTTCTGAACCTCGTTCCTTGTTGTCGTTGTTCCTTCGTTGTTGTCATCCTCGTCATTGTTGTTGTTGTTATTGTTGTTGTTTGTTTGTTTGTTCGTTGTTGTTGTTGTTGTCGTCGTCGTTGTCGTCGTCGTCGTTGTTTATTTGTTTCATTGTTTCTCCGTATCGGAATAGCATTGTATTCGAATTAATTACAGGCACGGAGTGACACCTACTGTGTGTGTCTGCAATTAATCTCTCCCCCATTGATTTGCTCGGACTTGGACGGAAGAGTGATTCTCTGTCTAGGGGTAGTGGTGCTTGCGCTAGGAATATCGGAATACGACTCGTTGTTGGACTCTCGGATGTTTCTATTGTTTCGAATGCTTCTACGTCGAGCCTATCTCTTGACTCTCTTTCATTCTATCCGGTGCACCTAATCCCACCTATCGTTTGTTAACGTACACGATCGTATCAAGGCGATCGAAAGGGAACGAGGCCTCTGCTTCCAAGTATAAATACGAAAGGAAAGTAAAGGAAAAAAAAAAAGAAGAAGAAGAAGTAAATAAATAAAACATAAAATGAGAAAAAGGAAAAATAAATAAATAAATAAATAAAAAACGAAGGAGAGAGAGAGAGAGAGAAGGAGAGTATATCTATCGTGTTTTATCTAACGTCGGGTAAAGTTTTTTAGCTAGAAGTTTATGGCGTTGCAGTTTCTCTCCCCTAATACGTTAAACGAAGCATGGTTAGATTATTCGTCGCTCGATAGCTTCGTCTCCCTTGTCGACGAAGGGATTCATACTCCTGTATACTTTCTAAACGGACAACGTTGCCAACGGTGCTTTAGCTACGTAACATGGTATAATTATCGTATGAAGAGCGAGAGAGATAGCGAACGAAAGAGAGAGTTAGTGAGAGAAAGAGAGAGAGAGAGAGAGAGAGAGAGAAAAGTATGTATCCCAGGGGACAGCGCAAGATACTTAAACGTTCTATTCGCTCTCCCGTCTCCCTTACCCTCTCTGTCGCTTTCTAGCTAACGTCGTTGTTCTTCTACTCGTCTGTTATATTTTCGGTAATATCCTTCCCAACATACATACGTCGCTTGATTTTGTCCTAAAATCTCAACTGACGTAGACAGGAGCAACGTCAGTTTGTATACTTCGCCCTGGGTCATGTGGCAGTAACGAGAACATAATTAACGAGGACGTCGTCGTACTCGTAAATCCATGCGATCAACTCGTTTCCCCTCGTTAAACTATAAAACGTTGATATAGCCAATCAAATGCGGTTAAAACCGGCGACAGTCCATCAACCAGGGATCGAAACTTTTGGTATAGTTTTTTTATTTTTTTTTTTTTTTTGTTAACAGATCGCGCGGGAAGTTTAACGCGAACGAAGAAATGAAAGAAACAAAAATAATAGTTGACTTCTTGTTATATTCGTTCTACCTCGAAAAAGAGGTAGAAAAGAAGAGGGGAGAAAAACATCGAGAGAAATATTTTGAAAATAACAAAAGTTGTGCGAAATGCGTACGCATTTTGTATATGGGTGTAAAAGTGTTCGTGAACCACGTTTAAATTGTCGAGCGAGACATACGTATAAAACGTACGTACGTACATGTACGTATTTGTACACACGAAGCGAGAAAAATATTCTTTTCTCTCTGACGCACACAGCAACGTTATTTTTCTAACCTTTTCTCGAAGCTCGGTAATTTGAATGAGAAAAAATAAATAAATAAATAAATACGTAAATAAAAAGAATAATAAAAAGTATCACGGCGATTATAATAAAATGTTTAAACATTTATTATTTCTTTTTTTTTTTTTGCACGTTCACGTTATTGCATGTAGTTTTCTACGAATTGAAAGGAGCGTGTAATTAACCGTAATGCGTAACGATTAAATACACGAGTTAAAGAAATTTCGAGTTTTAATACCAACTCGTAGAATATGTAGGTAGGTTGTAAGTACGATCTAACGTATACTAACGTAAATTTTCGTAAGCGACGGTATAGCGTGTATATTCGTTTTAGACGGAATGCGATACAAATAGGGGTACGTTTCTACGTGAAAATATAGCGGAGGCCTAGTATTATATGCCTTCCTTGGAATATGTAAACTTACTCGCACGATAGTAATGTTAAGTTAGTATAAATCAGAGGTGTGGGAGTTTTAGGTAAGCTCACTGTCACGACTTGGCTATGTTACGTTTATACGATAAAACAAAGGAAGATTTAAATTGAACTAAATTGCGAGATAAAGTTGAATGTATTCGTACGATAGTTGGTGGAAGGGTAGGAGAAGGAGAAAGAGAGAGAGAGAGGAGAGAGAGAGAGAGAATCGAAAGATTCTCTACCTTCAGTGTTTTAAGGAGAACGAGACGTAGAGAATAATGGCCAATTTGCTAGCTTCTTCATGTCTTCGACGAATACGGAGACAAAAGAACACTAATACATTCTCAACGATCCTTAGAAAGACTTTCTGAATTCAATTCAATCGAACAGAGTCACTCGAGGTAACGACAGAGTACCGACGTTAATTATGAAGAAAATATCGTTCGTCATAGAATGACAGGTAATTAAAACGTCTGTTAATTAAAATTCGATGAATTGATGCTACGTAAATTTTAACGAAATAAAAAAGAAGAAACGAAAAAATAAGAAGAGGAGGACAATAGTTTACATTAATTACGCGTTACAACGACTTATAACTTCGTTCTTCTTTATAATCCAACGTTTATTATTATCTATAATAAGCTCTTCGAAAATCAATAAACTACGCACGTACTAACGTACACGAGGATAAGTGAAAGATAATATTTTTGTCATTTTGTATAGAAAGTATGCGTGATAATAAATAATAATTATTATTATTAAATAATAATAATAATTATTATTATTATTATTATAAAAAACGACGCTTGGTTATTTAATAGAAATTATTATTTATTTCGTCGTACGGTCGAAATTGTTTTAATAATAGCCAATCCTGGAAAATAATGTGCCGGGTTGTTGTGTACTCATGGTGGTTACGCATCAGCGATTTCACAATCGATTTTCCGGATCGTGACTTGAACAATTTGAAAATAAATTTTTCCGTCCGGAACACACACTACACACCTAAAGGATGATGACGAGTCGATGTTATTCGGCACCTGATGTAGACGCGTTTGCGACATGAAAAATCTATTAATAGGATCGAGAGCGAGCAAATAATTTTATTTTACCCATTTCCATATATATATGTATATACATACATACATACATACATACATGTATGAAAGAGTGCCTAGTTTTTAATTCTTTTTTCTTTTTTTTTTTTTTTTTTTATCGCGAGAGAAACAAAAATCTCGTCCAAAAAAAAAGAAAAACAAACCTCTCGTTCCTTTTTTTTCTCTACGAAAAAAATTTCCATTTCCAATCTTTCGCAAATTCTTGCTTTTCCTTTCGTTTTTTACCCATTTTTCTTTTTTTTTTTTTATTTTTTTTTTCTTCAATGAAAATATTTCCGAAATAGTTTCAATCCTTTTGAAAAAAAATTCTTGTTTCCTTTTCCCCCCTTTTTTCTCTTCGTTTTGTGTTGTTGTTCTCTTTTTTTTTTACTACGAAATAAATTAATGCCCATCTCCGAACTCTCTCAAATTCTTGTATCTTTTCTTCGTTATTATTATTATTATTATTATTATTATTATTGTTATTATTATCATTATCATTTTTATTTCTTCTCCTTCTTTCCTCTCTCGAATTCCTCTTTTAAGCAAAATACTTATTTCTATAAATAGTTACATATATATATATATATCTATATATATCCGTTTATTTGCGAAAACATGTAAAGACGTTTGCTTCTTTGGTAGAAAGCACTTGGGAGATCTCATATACTAAAGGCGACGGTTTCGAAACTTCCAAGTACTTTTCATTTAACCGGATATCAAAGATTTCAGTTTACTAACCGAACTTCTATATTGCAGGTAAACTCGGGCTCGTGGAGTTTGCCAGGCTTCGTTTGCGACTTCTACATTGCGATGGACGTTACCTGCAGTACGAGTTCTATCTTCAATTTGGTTGCGATCTCCATAGACAGGTGTGAGATTTATTGTTATTTCACGACAAATACATATAATAACAGACTTACGTTCATTCTCTGAAATTTCTATATTTCCAAAAGCTTAGAACAAAATTTGCATTCACCGGAGCGAAACGTTTCCCTGTGATTGTCAAAACTATCTTGGAATTAGCCATGCGGGATGGAGGGGGCGGGAGGGGATAGGAATAGGAGGAGGAGGAGGAGGAGGAACGAAGAAAGAAAGAAAACAAAAATGAAAAAAGGAGAAACGAACGAATTCTCGCGATTTACGTGAGACGAATAAAGAGATAAATGCAGAAGTAAATGTGGATCTCGTGATAGAATAAAGGAAAGAAATAAGAAAAAGTTTGTGTGTGTGTGTGTGTGTGTGTGTGTGTGTTTGTGTGTGTAGATCGTTGATATAAAAAATTAATCGGCTTCAATTGCTTTATCATAGTTTTAATATTTCTCTTTTATTATTATTTTTATACCGATTGATCTTGTTTAATTTTTCTTCCTCTTCTCTCTTTTGCTTTTTCATTTTTCAAAAAACAAAAAAGGAAAAAGTAAAAGAAACGAGAAAAATACGCATTTATTTTCTCTGGGTTATATCGTACGAGAACGCCAACGATATTTAACAGGGTAGATTTTGTCGAGACGTCTTTCGTTGATCACCTGTACGTGAAAAACTCGTCAAATTCAAAAGTAAACGAAACTTCCAATGGTATTCTTCATAATCGATCTGATTTTTAGCCCGGAATCGAAACTTTTACGTCGAGATTGGATGTGTCGAAAAAATTGATAGAAGAGTGGAAGGGGTAGGTAGTTTAAAGCGACGAAATAAAGAAAACAAAAAATAATACGAGAGTTGTGAGAGTTTGCGAGAGATGGAGTGATGGTGGGGAAAGAGAGAGAGGGGTGAGAGGGGGAGAGAGAGAGGGTAAGAGAAAAAAGATGGCAATTTATAGACGGTAGACTTTGAAATCGACGTTTATCTCGAGAGAGCTCTCTCTCTCTCTCTCTCTCTCTCTCTCTTTCTCTCTCTCTCTCTCTGTCTCTCCCTCTCTGTCTGGTTCAGTCTGGATAAATTGAATTATGGATGTGAATAACGAGAGAGTATCTTTCGATATATTATCAATTTCGACGATACGATACGAGCACGCGTGAGATAGTTATTAACGAGGCGAACGTACGTGCATAATATTGATCGATTTTCAGCAATGAGACTCTTTTTGATATACACTTGTAAGCTCCCGCGATTATATTATCGAATTATAATAGTATAGGTTAAAAAAAAAAAAAACGACTATATATCGAGAATCGTTGATTTGTTAATTATTCGACATTGTCTATTACCATTTGATACGTAACGATAATGATTTCGCTAATTCATGGTATTTTCGGTAAAATTTAATATATAACTAAGGAAAGTTTTCGAAATGTTCGATATTTATGTATGTATATTATGGAATACGTACTTTCGCACGGTATCCAAATGAATATATATATATATATATTATTCAATTATTATATAGAACATCGATATTACGAAATTGTCCGTGGTACATAATAAGGCTTTAATATCATTCTTTTTTCTCTTTTTTTTTTGTTTTGTTTTCTTTTTTATCACGAGATAACGAAAGCTTACCCGCGAACGAAAGTAATCCCATTGGAATTATGTTCGTACGTTTACCTGTCGTCGAATCGAATAAACCGACTGTTCAAAAAGCTTTTAGCAACGATATGTCATTAAATCGCATGGCTTTATACTTGTTTTTACAATGTAATATCAATTTGGAATGTTCGATACATTGAATTACGAGTTACACGTTACATTATAAATTAAAAGTTACAAGCGCTTTCGTATTTATTCATTCTCTCTCTCTCTCTCTCTTTTTTTACTCATTTTTTTCTGTTTTTTATTCTTCTTTTAATTTCAAAACTTTATTCAGTGTTTTATTCAGAGACAATACGTGGATTAACGATTAAATATTAACACGTACTCAACGTATTCGTTATCGACTCTCGCCACATGAAAATTGCCGTTTATCGACGAACCATTAATGACATATATATATATGTATGTATGTATGTATGTATGTATGTATGTATGTATTAACGTTAACAACTTTTAACTGGCATTATTCGTCGATTATTGCGCTCGAGTGTAGGCTCTTTATAAAATAAAAATATATGCCCATTGTGAAACGTGGAACGAAAAGAAGAAAAGAAAGGAGAAAATGAAAAAGAAAAAGAAACAAAATACGAAAAAGAAAAAAAAAAGAAGAAAAGAAGTAGAGGAAAGCGTGGTAGGGATCTTATCCTTCGTTGACGATGGTGGGGGGGAGGGATGGATGGGGTTGGGAAGGGTTCATTGAACTTTCTCATCGCGACTTTGTAAATCCGTGTAACGGTATCTCGTAAAACCGACCGAGAGAATCGTACTCGAAAGAAATTTGAATTGCAGATATATAGCGGTGACGCAGCCGATAAAGTATGCCAAACACAGGAACAATAGAAGAGTGTGGTTGACGATACTGTTGGTCTGGGCGATATCGGCCGCGATCGGTAGCCCGATTGTTCTTGGCTTGAATAACACTCCCAACCGGTTGCCGGACCAATGCCTCTTCTATAATACGGACTTCATCATCTACTCGAGCCTGTCGAGCTTCTACATACCCTGCATCATTATGGTGTTTCTCTATTATAACATATTTAAGGTATCTCTCGTCTTGTCTCTATCTTTTTATCTCTTCTCTTCTTCTTCTTCTTCTTCTTCTTCTCTCTCTCTCTCTCTCTCTCTCTCTCTCTCTCTCTCTCTCTCTCTCTCTCTCTCTCTCTCTCTCTCTCTCTCTCTCTCTCTCTCTCTCTCCACATAGTACGTAACGCGAACGAAAACACGCACACACGTAGCAGTTTTCTACGTTTACATTTTCGTTTGGATAAAATTATATCTCTACGCGTATTTAATTAACGGCACCCATCGCGGCGTACGTTGGAGATTATTTTGCGGTTTCTAGTGTACACGTTAATATCGTTACATTTGTTATATAGTATCGTTGGATTAAATAGTATCGTTCTATGTTTTAAGATGCATTATCAAAACGTATGATCAATGTTCATACACAACAAAGCAATACCGAACAACGTTCTAATTACTTCGAATTTAGTGTAATAGAATTTCCGATTTACGAATAGATATATATATATATATATATATATATATATATATATATATATGTATGTATGTATATTATACCTATTTATTTATATATAAACGATCTATTCTATTTCACTTTGGTTACCGGTATCGAATTATACTATTGTGAAATCATTTTCAGGGTCTACGAAATAGAGCGAGAAAAGCTCGAGCTAATCGAAAACCAAATCTGGGAGAAATAAAGCCGGGCAGTATTATAGAGAACATCGCAAACACCCGGAGGTGAGTAAACGTTTGTATTTCGTATCGGTCGATCTATCGTATCGCGTTTATGCGAACTATAGCGAATCATCGAACGGTGCGACTCTCGAAATTCGTCGAAAATATCGATCGTCTCGAGGAATCGAAATATCGATATCGAGATCTTGGAATTTTCATTGTTTCACGAGGAGATCTTTATTATTAAAGTTTTTCTCTCGAAGAAAAAAAATTTTTTTTTTTTTTCTATACGATAAACAAAAGTTCCTCCAATCTGCTCCCACCTCCCACCACCCCACGAAATTTATAATACTTAATTATTATTGTCGTATAGAGCTTACAGAACAGCATTCTTCTGCACGCAAGCTTCCGCACGCTGAGTATGAACGAAACGGTGGTGGTTGCGATTAGAAATGACGCGATAGATTTAGAAGGTACAATATTCGCGCGTTAGAAGCAAGTGTCTCTCACGATTACCACCCTTTTTCGTAAATCGTCGTTAAATGAGGGGATGACAAGTGAAAAGGAGAAAACAAAGAAACCGGGGGGGGAAAAAAAAAAAAGATCAAGCGCGAGGACGAAAGGAAAAAAATTTAAAGGAAAGGAAAGGAAGGAAACGAAAGAGAGGAAAAAAGAAAAGTAAAAACAAGCCACGTCGGAATATCTCACTTAAATTCGAGGTGATTTTTTACAGAGGATTTAGATTCGCTCGCGCCGAGGGTCGCGTGGTGAAACTCCGTTATGCTAAGGGCGGACAGAGCTAGCCTGGTTATCTCGGTATCTCGCGTGTTTTTTCATTTCCCTTGACACTTTACAACTGCGAGTACGTTTCGATTCATTAAGTTGGCTTACGAGTAAATGGCATCGAATATATTTCATAGGGAAAAATTATTCCTCTTCCTTCTTTTCTTTTCGTTTGTTTTTTCTTTTCTTTTCTTTTTTTTTATCCCTCGAGAATTATCTCGTAGTTTTTTGTTCCCCTTCGATGGCATTCAAAGATTTCATCTATGCGCTTCGAAAAGTTTCATTTCTTTTTCCTCTTCCTGACGAGGTGGATCGTAAAATTTATTCGTTCGTTCGTTCGTTCGTTCGTTCGTTCGTTCTTCTTCTTCGGCTTGATAACCGATGCTCGTAAAACGTAATATACACGTCAACGACTGCAATATATATATTTATTTTTTATTTTTTTCCCCTTAATCTACGTCGGCTTATCGGTGGCACGTTAAAGGGAGAAGAAAAAAGGAATAAAAAAGAACGTATTAAACGTCGTCGACTAACGCGAAAGAAATTATAACACGTCAAATCCTCTTCTTCTTCGTTTGAACGAGAAACTAAAGTCATTCCTTGAAAATTCGTAAGGACAGGAAGGTAAAATGTCGTCCGTTTTGTCATTTGAAAAATCGTCAGCTTTTAGGTAGCGCGCATGCATGCAAACTCGCAAAGTAAGATACACGTAACTCCATTGTTCATAGTTAAATCGCGTAAGATTATTACGTACGATACACCTAGAGCAAGTTGATACCCGTTATCTATATTTATTTAACGAAGACAGTGTAGTATAGGGATCTAAACATCAAAGCGTTATCGTGCGACTCCCATGGAATTAATTACCGATGCCACCTAGCTAGGACGTGTGTTCGTTATTATTTATGGTTTCGTTCCGTAGCTCGCATTTGTTAGGAGATAGAGAGGTACGGTGCTATCGATAAATTCGACTTAGGTGTTCACATCGTCGGTCACATTTTGCCTCTCTAACTTTGTCTTTCCCCATGGGTTCTATGTATCGAACATAATCTCAGTTCCGTGTTAATCCTTGCCACATTCTCTCTCTTTCTCTTTCATAGACACAGACTCGTATACACGTACGTATTTACTTAAACGTACATATACACATACATAGATACACGCACACACGCACACAAACAAGTATAGATTATCCTTAACAAAATTCTCTAACGTTCGACGATCTAGCCTTTATCGACGTTGTTCCCGTTACGTTATGAAACGAAATTTAGGTCGGCATCCAAGCTCGACCTCTATGGTACTTAACAAAACTTACGAGGAGCATCGTCTTTGCCCGGGCACCGTTTAGAGCGTTAAGCGCATTTTCGGAGATCACGAGTTCCTTGCATCCCTCGCGGCGTTATCTACGAAAGGCAAGCGATCTACGTTTTCCTACTTGGAAATAAATTTCATCGGTCGCGGAAACCACCGTAGGGATGGTTTGCCTCTGTCACGCTTTTAATGTTGCTTTCGCTGCTTTCTCTTCTTTTTGTACTTATCTCTTCTATCTCTTTCTCTCTCTATCTCTCTCTCTCTCTCTCTATCTCGCTCTCTCGCTCTCTCTTTCTCTCTCCCCTTCTCTATATATCTTTAACGCTACAAAAATAATCCAAAAAAAGAAAATATACAGGCCATAAATAACAAAAATAGCTTTCCGTTTTGGTATTAAACGTTAACGATTCTTTATATTAGCAGGGACGGTTACGTGAATAACTGCTTTTATCATCCATTAACTTAAATGTTTCTACTAACTTTTCTTCAACTTAAATTCGCGATAGAGATAGAAACGGGCTTAATAACTCAATGATAAAAGTTTATTAGGTTCGTACTAGTGTGCATACTGGATGATAGAACGATTCTTCTTTAAAGTTATGACCGAGATGAACGTACGAAGCATTCCCTACCTCCCTCTCACCCTCCCCTCCCTGCCCGCAGCCACCTTTCTCGTACGATCATTATCTCTTCTATCCTTCTTTAGAATGTCGAATTTATCAGGTAGAGAAATCGGCGAGTAACGTCAACCACCCCCATCACGTCTACCATCTTCGTGCCTCAAACAAAGAGAAAATAAAATTAGGAAAAGCCCGTGATTATAAAAATCAAGAAAATATTTTATGTCGGTCCAAACTCACTACCGACTCTCGCTATCGCGATCTTTTCTCGAGCCCGACGCGTGGTAGGCGCGATTTAACAGGGAGTAGGGGCGGTGGAGAGGCGAGGGACGCGGGGGACTGGAAGGTTATTTCATTTCATATCTTCGTCGGGAAGAAGTCGTAAACTGTGAAATCGTTTTCGCTGTGAAAAGAAGAAGAAGGTCCGCTTTTTAACGCGTTGGAACGAGAAGAGGTTGGTTCATAGGTCGCATGATAGATGTCCTTTTTCTAGTTTAGTCGCTCTATGTGTATCTATCTCTGTCTGTCTATCTATCTCTATATTCTCTGTCTCGCTCTCTCTCTCTCTCTCTCTCTCTCTCTCTCTCTCTCTCTCTCTCTCTCTCTCTCTCTCTCTCTCTCTCTCTTTCTTGGTGATGACTCTACGCTGGCAGAACGATGGAAAATAAAAAAAAAGGAAAGCATGATAAGTGTAGAAGCTTTTCTAGAAGGCTTTTGACTAAGATCACGTAGTGGGTATTCTGTGGCAAGGTTCGCCGAGACGGCGTTGGGGGCGGCCGCCTTGGTGGCTCCCGGCATGGAGGAGCCAACGAACACAGCATCAGGAAGCAACGAGGACGAAGACGAGACTCCTTTGGATCCAGTCGTGGTCATCTCCAACGATAAGAGCACCGAGTTCTTCTTGGCCACCGTCGTCGAGGAAGCAGCGTAAGGAAATCGAATTTCCCATCCCTACTTCGAGTTTTATTATCGCGATCGAGGACGAATATTTTTTTTTTTTTTCTTTGTCTCTTACAATGCGTCTCTTTTTCTTTTTCCTTTTAATACAACTTTATCATTTATCGCGATGCCAATCGTTATCAGTTTCCTTTCTTTTCCTTCGTCTTCTTCTTGTTCGTTCTATCGATTTCGATCTCGACGTTGATTTCGATTTGATTGGACTTTCTTTTTTATATACTGAATTTTTTTTTTCGAAACAGGAATTTTTAAATATTTAAAGAAAATTTAGAGAAAGAGAGAGAGAGATCGACTGTTATCTTACGAATAAAATGATTTAATTGAAATTTTTGATATCGGTGATACGAATAAAATCTGTACTTTTCTAATCGACGCCTGTCGATCTTAAAGAATTAAGAAAAATTCCTCGTCGATTACTATAGTGAACAGTCGAACGTTTTCGAACGAAGTTTTCGACGAACTTGAACGAGTTCTTTAACGTAATTTTCAGTTATATACATATATATATATATATATATATATATATATATATATATATATATATATATGTATCTCCTCGGTTACGACTTATATATCGCGGTGAAACCGAAGTTTGGTAAACAAGTTTCGCTTGGTCATCTCGTCGAAAAGCGGAAAGCAGAGATTAAACTCCTACCCCCCCTCCCCCGTCCATTCCTCGTTCGTATTAAAAGGATAGGAGAAACCGAAGGCCCTTAAAATAATTACATTTCTAGTACTCAAGTCGACCCAGTCAAAGCTCATTCGTGAAAGTGATATAACTCGATGTACTTTCAGCTTTTCTCGGTTTCATTAATTAATTAATTCTCACTGTATTCTATTTATTTTATTTTTTTATCTCTCTCTCTCTCTCTCTCTCTCTCTCTCTCTGTCTGTCTGTCTCTTTCTCTTACCTTCTCTTCGACTATCAGTAACCACGTACAAAGGGGATATAATAATGGGAGGATCGTAAAGAAGCGATCGAAAACTTTAGCCACCTACTAATTTTCTAACTCTTCTTTTCGCTCACCTTCGGTCAAAACGACTTCTTCGACCGACTGTTCAGAGAGAATTCCGTTCGTCGTTTAACTTTTATCGATCTCTTTTTCTTTTCGTAGTACCATTCGAATGGTTAAGAAGAAGTAAAGTTAAACGATAGAAGTAATACAATGGATTGAAAAATACGGGTATATTCGATTCTTATAAGAACTCTCTCTTTCTCTCTCTCTCTCTCTCTCTCTCTACTTTTACCTGAACAATGTTGAAAATTCGATGCTTTGTACTTGGATAATGAACGTAAAGGGAGAGTATCACTTACTTAGTTCACGTTTTCGAGATTCTGGTTTAAAGGTCTGGATCTAGAAGGCTAGGCATTTAATCGAAAGTGGTTGCTGGTAGATAGTAATCCTCGGATTCTCGAGGTAATCACAAGAGATAGAGAGATAGAGATATAGTGAGTGAGTGAGAGAGAGAGAGAGAGAGAGAGAGAGAGAGAGAGAGAAATGGCGATGAAAGCTATCTAACTATTTCTCTACCTCCACTTCTCGTCTTATATAAAGATTAAATCCAATATACTCAAGGCCATTTAAAGTCGCTATAGAAGAAGAAGATGAAAGAAAAAAAAAAAAAAAAAAGAAAAAAGACACAAAAAAATGAAGAAATCCAAAGGATCGAAACGAATCGAGAAATATTCGTCGTCCTTCGCGTCAAAAATAAAAATAATCCACCAATCCCGTTGGTTTCTGATACTCGGTTCTGATAGTTGTCGTTTCAGCGCCGTGGCGCAAGCACAGCTGGGCGAATCGAACGGCCGAAGGAATTCGGGTTACGACGGTGCCGCTAGCAGTACGATGATCAACGAGCCAACCGAAATGAATTCGAGTCCAAGTCCAAATCCACGGATGACGTCGGCCCCGTCGTCCTCAACGTCATCCTCCCCGCCGCCATCGGCGAGGCCTGGATCAGCGGCCGCTACGAGCATTCAAGGTTCGCAAACGGATCGTAAAAAGAACGGTAACGGTGCCGGCAAGCAAGAATTCAAAAGGCTCAAAAGTGCTGGATCCTTGCTACCACTTCAGCTCGGTAGAACACCGAACGTGTTATCCGACACACCGTCTACCAGTAAAAAGGATAAGAAGAACGCAAGTTCTGGCTCGAAGTTCACGATATACAAGGCCAACAAAGCGAGTAAGAAAAAGAGGGAAAAAAGTTCCGCGAAGAAGGAACGCAAGGCTACCAAGACTCTGGCTATTGTTTTGGGTAAGAAGTTTCATGGGTTTTTCTTTTTTATTTAACGAGGTTAACAAATTGTCGATATTACAGTTAAACCTTCGGCCGATAATCAACCCTCGCGCTCGTTGAATATCCCTTTATCTCGTTTTGTTATCCCGTTTTCTTTTCTTTTTCTTTTTTTTTTTTTTTTTTTTTTTTTCTTTTATTCCTTTCTCCTCTTCCCTCCGGTAGAACGTATTTTATCGTCGATCGTTTTTCCCTTTTTTTTTTTAATAAAAATAAAAAAAACAGTTTTACCTTCACATCCCGTACATCAATCCATTCTCAATAATCGCAATTGGATCTAATGGTTTTAATTTCGTTTTTTCCTTCCTTTCTTTCTTTATTTCTTTCGTTTTCTTTCAATCGGCAGCGTGTTTGTACCTTCTCTTTCTTCTTTTCCCTTTTCGTAACGATTACAGGGGCCTTCCTGATTTGCTGGTTACCATTCTTCACGTGCAACGTCATGGACGCAACGTGCAACAAGTTGGCGAAGGCCTGTCAACCAGGTGTAACGGCCTTCATTGTCACCTCGTGGCTCGGTTACATGAACAGTTTCGTCAATCCCGTCATTTACACCGTCTTCAACCCCGAATTCCGAAAGGCCTTCGGTAAACTTATGCGCCTTTAAAAGACACGAAACAATAACGCTGAGAGATAGCGAGAGGACCTAGACGGGCAAACGCGTTTATAATTAACGTAATGTCCATTCGTTGAAACGTGAACATTTAAATTTTCTTCGTACGAACGAATGGAATACGTCGACTAAATGTCACCGATACACGTCGTTTCTTCTCGTTTAAGTCAAGATTTAAGGACTCTCAATAGCGAGCTATTGAATCAGCACCGTTGACTCTTTAAACGGAAAAGGAAGGATTTCTTTTTTTATTTATATTTTTATTTATATTTTTATTTTTAACTTTGTTTCGTTCTTTTATTTTTTTATTTTTATTTATTTATTTATCTTTGTTTGTTTTTTTTATTTTTTTTCTATTTCGAAGAGCACTCGTCTGGGGTAATCGGAATTGTTTGAAAAAATTGTAATCGTGCGATTACGTTTAAATGGGATGATCTAATGATTTTAATATATAAAGATACGTTACCATTGTACAAAGAAATATATATATATACACAAAGTGAAAGGTATAGAACGATCACTCGAAGGACTCTTTCGGATATGGTCGTTAGTTCGAATATATATATATATATATATATATATATATATATATATATATATATATATATATGTATATATATATGTATGTATACATAATAGTACTGCGTCGCTCGAGAGAAAACGTTTTTCCTTCGACGATATCATTTTCTTTTTGATGTGCTCCATTTTCCGTTGAACGGTATATACGTAAGAGGATAAAATAAACGTGAACGGACTCAAGTCGGTGGGGGTATGGGTATAGGAGGTAGGGGGTGGGCTTGGGTGAGCATTTATTAACGGCGGGGTTGGTGGGTGGGGGTATGGGATATATTTGTTGTACGAATGTTTATTATAAGTATACCTACATTTTTCGTAGATATATATCCGAGTACGAGCCGTGACAGTATTATTATACTAGTTACCTAAAATCTAGCAATATTTTTTTTGGCTCTCCGACACTCTTTGAGTCTTGGCCAAGAAACGGAGGGAAAGATGGGAAAGAGAAGACGAGGAAAAAAAAAAGAAAGATAGAGAGAGAGAGAGAGAGAGAGAGAGAGAGAGAGAGAGTGAGAGAGAGAAGAATAATAAAGGAACACACATAGAAATGAAAAAGAAAAAAAAAAAAGATATAATAAAAGATACGCCGAGAGATTTACGACGAGATATATTAATGTCGGAACCTACGATGCTCTCAGAAATATATATATGAATATGTATGTATATAAATATATATATATATATATATATATATATTTATATATATATATATATATATATATATATATATATATATATATATATATTCGTGCTCGATTAAAATTCGACGCGTCGAATTGTATTTCTATACCTAAATTGTGTAAACGAACAACTCTATGGCTAT
Organism: Dolichovespula saxonica; assembly: GCA_911387935.1. Taxonomy (NCBI): domain Eukaryota; kingdom Metazoa; phylum Arthropoda; class Insecta; order Hymenoptera; family Vespidae; genus Dolichovespula; species Dolichovespula saxonica. The sequence goes on along the minus strand of OU427016.1, from coordinate 2,357,120 downwards.
ACCAATTCTGATATTACGAATATTTCACGAACACGTAATTACACGCGGACGTACTCGAGTGATATTGCGAATCGTATTTGTGATCCCAAAGTATTATGCCATCTCTCTCTCTCTCTCACTCTCTTTCTCTTTCTCTCTCTCTCTCTCTCTCTCTCTCTCTCTCTCTCTCGATATGTATTCGCTCGAGCACGAGATCACGTCCAATAAAAAAAAAAAAAACAGAAAGAAAAAAACGAAAAATCAAAAAATAGGAAACAGAAAATGAAAAAGAAAAATGAAATCGACGAGAAAGCAAATATTTCGGGCTCTTTACCTACATACTACGTTCTCGTCGATCGGAAATCATCTTCTCATCTTTGATTTGCGTTGAGAGGAGGAAAATGATAATAATAATAATAATAATAATATTAATAATAATAATAATAATAATAATAATAATAATAATAATAATAATAATAGTAATAATAATAATAAAAAAGAAAAAACTGAACAAGAAATCCAAATAAAACGAGAAAAAAAACAAGGAGGAGGAGAAAGAAGAGGAAGAAGAGGAAGAAGAAAAAGAAGAAGAAGACGTAGAAGACGAAGAGGAAGGAGAAAAAGGAGAAGAAAATCACGAACATTCCTTGCGATCGAATTTTTCAAAACATATCAGTGTGTTAGTACGAAATTACACAGTGTTATCTGTTCGTTCTATCGACTCTCAAAGGACCTTTTTACACGGAATATACATACACGCATACACACACGCACGCACACCCATACACGCCCATATATACACAAAGACGTACGTACGAAGATTGATCGCGAAATGTATATTTATTGTGAAACGTTATAAAAGGGGGAATAAAAAAAGAATAATAAAGAAAATGATTTACGATAAGAGGACAGGGAGTAAATAACGTGTATACGTTCGGCCGAATTAGGATGCATCTCTTGAGTGTCACGTTTTATCGCAATAACGTCAACAATCGATAAGAAAAGGCTTTCTAACTACGTTCATTTTACGAACTAACTAACTAAGCTTCCAACGGCAAATCTGATCGTGTAAATTTGTAAATATATATCGTAGATACTAATTAAAACGTAATTGGGGTGCGCATTGGACGCACTGCGATAAATTATGATAGCGCTTTTTGGCGTACGATATCGTGCGAGAATAAAATTGATTTACGTTGAATTCTGACAAATTAATTCATTATGACTCGATTGATTAAAGTGATATATTAATTTCGTTTGGGAAGGATTAAAGCCAAATTTACGATTTAATCCTACGATTTGAAGGATTTATAAATTGAAGTTATCATTTTATTTTTATTACAATTTTTTATATTAAAATTTTAAAGCTCTTCTTTTCTTTTTCTTTGGTTTTAATTATTTTCAGTTACGAAAAGCGTAAGTATTCTCTCTTAAGAAATTATGTTGATTCTGATCGAGGTAATGTTATTAACGCATATCCCTGATTCGTTTATCCGATTCGTCATTAACGCTAGATTTATTGAACGAAATTTTTCATTGAAGTTGACAAATTATCAAGCTTAATATTACAAAAATCATAAATATTAATTTTCGACAATTTCTATTGACTTCAATTGACACAGTACACGTATCTATTTCGATTTCCTCAATGCACAATTGATTTAGAATTAAATAAAGCAATGTTAAATTTAAGGGAAAAAGAAAATAATCAAAATGCATTAATCAAAATTGATATAATCAAAATTGAAATAATCAAAAGAATTATTCTATGAAATATAATTCGTGTATGTAGGACTTAAAAGAAAACCCTTTTAAAACTTGTTCTCACCTTTCTCAACGGATTTCAAACTTTTTTTCTTCTTTATCCTTGTACTCTTTTTTTCTCGTTCTTTTTTTTTATTTTTATTATTTTTTGTTTTGTTTTCCGTCCCCGAGATATCTGTCGTTCTCGGGGTCATAGTTCGCACGTAAATCTCATGCCATTTTTCGCCATCGATAGCTTATTAATTAGCGAAGTTTCTGTGGTTTTGCTTTTGGTGTCGCTGACAAGAGAAGCAGAAGCCGATGGAAGTGCATTTCTATGTCGGAATAGTGAAATCCGTTTGTGTTTCTGACTCTCTCACTCTCTCTCTCTCTCTCTCTCTCTCTCTCTCTCTCTCTCTCTCTCTCTCTCTCTCTCCCTTCCTATTACTCTCACGAACATTGACGAAGAGAAATACGAGCAGTCGTGAGATATGGAAAATAAAGATAAAAAAATAGAAAAAAAATTTGAAAGACGTCGTCCAACGATATAACGAGAGGAAAAGAAATTTATCGCTGATTCGAACGGCAGAGGTGTACCGTATTTGCTTTTTAAAAGAGAAGTAAATTAAATCGATGTACGATACGATCGTTTTCATTTTTCTTCGTGTAACACAAAAAACATACATATGTGTATATATATATATATATGTATATGTATATAGGTATGTATGTATATGTGTATATACGTATCAAGATCGATGGTTATTGAAACGACGTCGAATCGTACATATGTAATTCATTTTTATTAACAAATTACAAAAAAGAAAAAAAAAACGATAAAGCTTTTCCAATTTCTCAATTAGTAATTAGATTTGTCGATCATACTCGAAGCAAGAAATTTACTCTGAATAAATGTAATACTACAATATTTATTTCTGTTGCGAACGAATTAAAAAAAAAAAAAAAAGAAAAAGAAAAAGAAAAGAAGAAGGAGAAGGAGAAAAAGTAAAAAAAAAAAGAAAAAGCAAACAAAAAACGTAGCCAAAGAGTATTTCTCCCGTTGGGAAAGAAACGAAAGAAAAATGTAAGCCTAGTCTTGTGTTTATAGTCTCTCTAACGTTTTCCGAGTAAACGTTAGAAAATTTCTTACAATTTTTAGTAAGATCGTTGTATTTTTCTAACCTAATTGGTTCCCTTCTCTTGTAAATAGTTAATCACCTACGATCTATACATTCATACACGCGCGGACACATGCATATACGTGAGAAAATAATTAGTATTTAAGTATAACAATTAATAAAAGAGAGAGAGAGAGAGAAAGAGAGAGAAGGAGAGGAAGAGTGGGAGAGATAAGAAATGAAACTGTGAGTTGTACTGTGTCTGTATATTCAATGTAAATATGTCTTTAAATCGACGAAGTTGTTCGAGAGTAAGATAGAATGCGAGATATCAAAGCAAAAAGAGAGAGAGAGAGAGAGAGAGAGAGGAGAGAGTAGATGAAATAAAAAAAAAATATAAAGTATACAATTAATGAAAAATAACGAGGGTATTTCTGACGATTCTCTTTTAAGCCCGGAAATCACGGAAATTCCCTAGATCGATACGATGATCGTACTTAATCGATGAAATAGACTTAAGGCGACTCAACGTTGCACATCGATAAAGAATGAGTGACTAAGAGAGAGAGAGAGAGAGAGAGAGAGAGAGAGAGAGAGAGAGAGAGAGAGTATGTGTGTGTGTGAAAGAGTGAAAAATAGAAAACGCGTGACGTATCAGGAAAAGTGAACGATGCAAAAAAGTTTTCCTATGAATTTCTTAATTAATATTATCTAACAATGGTCTATACAGGGCATAGATTATAAGAGGTACAATTTATGATTTTCGCTGAAATAAAATCAAAAGATATAACAAAGAGGTATTTAAAATATTAAAGCTCTGTGCGTGTTTGTGTGTGCGTTGTGTGTGTGTGTGTGTATCGAAGGCAATACGTATGATTACTCGTGCGACGCGAATTAAGCGCAATTATAGACACGTATTATTAAAAACAAAAAAAAAATAACAAAAATAAAAAGAAAGAAGGATTGAAAGAAAGAAAAAAGATAAATATAAGTACACATAGAAACGTTCGTGAAAAAAGTTACACAAACTTGTAAATCCGTACATACATACATACATGCATACATGCATACATACATGCGTACGTACATAGATACATAAATGGAAAAACAAAATACCTATAATCGAGGACACACGCTAACGGAGGCACTTGTTAAAAAGTAAATAAATTAAAGTATAAATGAAAAAAATTATGTAAAAAAATAATTTGATATGCATACTGTGTATATATATATATATATATATATATATATATATATATATATATATATATACATGTGTATGTATAACAATATCACTTTCAGTACCTAGATAATACTATCCGATATCCCAAATAGCCTTTAACTTGAAACGGTAAGTACAAGTATAAGCTTCCTTCCTCTCCGTAACTCGAGTAATACGTTTATTTTATCACGTTCGATCTATTCGTATATATCGATATATATATATATATATATATATATATATATATATATATATATATATAGATAGATAGATAGATAGATATCGTTCGAATGTTTTCTACGATTATTCGTGATATAGTTCGATCTTTTCGGACGTTTAGTTTTATATTTGATGTTATACTTCCTCCTGCGTATTCTAATGCGAAACGAGAAAAAGGAGACGAGCGGATAAGAAAATGGGAAGGAACTTGTTTATTTCTTGCTTCCCGTTTTTCTATGATTCATTCATAGGAAGAATGAAAAAAACCTCTATCGCATCCTCCCACCCCTACCCCTCGCCACCCCCACACACACACACACACTTTAGAAATACACGAAGAAACTTTCTCTCGTCTCCTCTCGTTGGGAAAAACGATATTCCAACTTCGCGCAACGATTTTCTTTCGAAGAACGAATTGCATTCGTTCGTTTTTCTCCGATGCAATTTCTGACAACGGTTTTTGTTGATTCGTCTTAAGTAGAACGTCATCGTATTTCTTATTCCTCGTAGCGGAAACTTTTGCCTCTCTCTCTCTCTCTCTCTCTCTCTCTCTTTCTCTCTATCATTTTCATTCTCACTTCTCTCTCACAACCTTCTCTCACTTTGTCACCATTCGAGCTACGTTATATACGGGATGTTTCGTAAATTCTTAATTGATTTACGAAGGTTAGTTATAAATTCTTTTCTTTTCTTTTCTTTTTTTTTTCGAGGAGGAGGAAGGAATCTTTTAGAATAACTTTTTTTTTTACAGATCGCGCGAAGAATAAAGTTTCGCAGCTTGTAACAAGCTTGTAGCTGTACGATCCGACGAAAGAGATTAATCGATGGGACGAGGCGGGGTGGGGGGTGGGATGAGGTATTCGTGAGAAAAAGGGGATGATTTTATTTGTTAAAAATTACTCGCTAAGAACTTTCGACGGATCCCGTACGCACGGGGTTGCCGTTTATGAATCGAGAAGTTTTTACTTCGCTAGAAAAGAATTTAATTTCTCTTAAGAATAACCGAAAGTATAAAGAAGAAATTTCAAGCATTACCTTATTCACGGCAAGCTTTATCGAGATTGAAAAAAAAATATATATATATATCAGAAATATTTAGGAGGATCTCGAAGGGATTGTATCAACGTGTTTTCGAAGCATCGCGAAGAAGATACACGTGCATGCATTATATTACAAATAAATTGTTGCGGTTAACGTGGAAAGAGAGAGAGAGAGAAAGAGAGATGGAGAGAGTGAGAGAAAAAAAAAGGAAAAATTAGCAAAAGAGCATCCCTACAGACCGCTATTATTTTTCCTTGGAACGTAATTAAGTGCTTGATTTCACCAGACGTTTCCCGGTTATTGGAGTTGTCTGCAAGAAACTGCTACGCTTCTTCAACCATATAATTGATGTTTTCAAGCAGGAAAAAGAGAGAAGTATCTCTTTCCCTGTTGAACCATTTAAAAAAAAAAAAAATAAAAAGAGAAGGAACGAAAAAATAAGATCGAAAGCAAATGTAAAAAAAAAGGAAAGACTCGATGTTCGAACGTCGCGTAAAGAAAAAAAGGATTTGAAAACGAAACGAATAAAAAAAAAAAAAAAGACAAGAAACTGGGGGAAAAAAGAAATGAAGGAAAAGAGAGAATAGAAAAATTTGGGAAAGGAAATGAACGCGCGATTTTTTTCTCCTGAAGAACTTTTATTACTTTATCTCTGGCACGATACACAACTCAAATAATCCAGTCATGTAATAATAATAATAATAATAATAATAATAATAATATTATACTTAATATTTAACTTATGACATAACAGCCTCTTATAACGACTTAACGTGTGGGAATACGCAGTAAAAAGATGGATAGGAGAAGGAAACCCTATGGAATATAATGATGGCGCGTAGTCCAAGTCCTGGGAGCTTTCCAAGTTCTTGGGAAAGAGGGTTGTCCTTTGGCAGTTTCATCCGGGGGATTGGGGTCACAAGTGAACTACGGACTGTAAGTGAACCCGAACTATGTTATATACCTCCTTTCTCGATGGTATGGATCTTGTTTTTTTTTTTTTTTTTTCTTAAAGATGCAATCCCATGCAACGTGATATCGACGGACAACTACCACAAACTTTGTCCGAATCCAATCTGAAATAAAGTCATTCGTATTAATTATATTGAAATTTTGCGTTCGCGTTCATTCGACAGAAATTGATTGACGATTTTTCTTAAGTGATTTTCTTTTTCCTTTTTTTTTTTTTTTTTAGCGACGAAAAAGAAAAGAAATCGAATGCGATGGAAATGTGAAGTAAAAAGAAAAAAAAAAAAAAGAAAAACAGAGAAAAAAGAATTCAAACTGAAGGAATTGAAATTGAAGAGAACTTTCCTCCCTCTCTCTTGCTCTCTCTCTCTCTCTCTCTCTCTCTCTCTCTCTCTCTCTCTTCCTCTTTCTCGTTCTTCCACTTGGATTTTATCTGTGAGCATTACCACGCCACCTTTAAGACTTACGACTGTACTCAATTTTCTCAATTGATGTCGCGCGCTCGGCTCTTAACGTAATCCTTTGCAATTAATGGGAACTGTAAAACGGTGGGGAGAAAGAGGGGAGGGGAGGAAATAATCGCGAATATCGTAGTAAGGAAGGAAGGAAGGATTCTACGGATTCTTCGTTGGTTTTTGTCTCTGTCTCTCTCTCTCTCTCTCTCTCTCTCTCTCTCTCTCTCTCTCTCTCTCTCTTTCTCTCGCAAATGCGAGACGAGAGGAATCGATGAGAATAAGAAAGTAGGAGAAGGGTCAAAAGGGGAAAAAAGATGAGAGAACGGAGAAAGAGAGATACGTGTGTACGTACGTCTACGTACATACATACATACATACATATAGTCTGGATATTCGTACATTGCTTTACCTTTCTCCTTCTCAAAAGTTTTATTCCTTTTTCGTTGAAAGGAACACCTGCGGCTCTGCCTTTCGAACAAGGATAAAGAAAACAAAAAAGAAAAAAAAAAGGAAAAAGAAACAATGTCATCGAATCGTCCTTCGAGTAAATTTTTCAGAAATTTATAGTCCAACGAGAAATTCAGGAATATCTTTTGCCAAACCAACCCCCCACCTATCGTCCCTTTTCCTCCGTCCCACCTCGAGCCGTACGTACCCTAATCCTCGTACTAACCCGTCACGCATCCCCACTCCAATTTCGTTCGAACTGAATGAGAAAAGGAAAGAAAAGAGGGAAAAAAATAGAGAGAGAGAGAGAGAGAGAGAGAGAGAGAAAAGGAAAAAAAAGGAATGAGCGTACGAAAGGACGATTCGAACGAAGAATAATTTCGAACGAAAGAAAATATTTTGTCTCTTTTTCTCTCTCTATTGCGATTGCAATTTCGATGGATTGGGGAAAGAAAAAAGAAGATGATGAAGAAGAAGGAAAAAAAGGGAACCATTCCAGACGCAAAATTCTAGTTTGCACGAGTAAGTTAGTTGGAATTTTCAGGGAGGAACGTTGAACCCTCCTTGAAACGAGTATTTTGCTCTTTAACGTGACTCAGTTAATGAGATCTTGTTACCCTTGGTGTCTGCTTTGGTAAATCGTTTAAGCTTCGATCCTCCTAAAAATTTTTTTTCCCTTCATCCTCTTCTTCCTCCTCCTTCTCCTCCTCCTTCTATCCTTCCTCTTTTCCTTCTTTCTATCAAGACCGACGGAGGGGAGGGGGGTGAAAAAAAATGGAAAAACGTTTGATGGGTTCTTACCAGACGATTTTAAACGTTCGACAGTGATATAAAAAAAAAAAAACGGGAGAGTTCATTGCGATCTACGGGCAAATTTTTTCAATGATATCAACGAAATCCTAACAGAATATCGTATTCCTCTCGTCGCTTTAAACCAACCCGTTATTAGGGTTAAACGTTGGTTCGATATCGACGAAATCACGGGTATCGAAAGGTTTACTAATCGAGATGTGTGGTTTAAATTTACTTTAAATCTTCCTTCGATAACTTTATTATCCTTTATTGATCCTTTACCGAAGCCGACAAAAAGGGATCGAACATACGTAGGTAAGCTTACGAATAATAATGAACGAATTCTTTCGAAGAGAGAGAGAGAGAGAGAGAGAGAGAGAGAGAGAGAGAGAGAGAGCGGAATATTTGTAAAAGTTCGGTGGAGGTAGGGTGTCTAAAGCGTTCATGGAGAAAACTTCAATGGGACTTTTAGAAAACAGACGGACTCCTGTGCTTGGCTAAACGAAAAACTTTAGCAAGGAGGAAAATTATTCAGTGTGTTGAAAAGTACGCCGTTCACTTTTCGTATGTATGTATTGTGAATAATACATGATTGTCACAGCTTTATACGTGTCTTATCGTTCACGTAAATTTCACGATATCGCTTTACCTTACGCCCGTTATTTTAGGATATGACGAACGAAAAAGAAAGAAGATAAAAGATATATGCGGTGTGTATGTGTGTAGGTGTGTAGGTGTGTAGGTGTGTAGGTGTGTATTTGTATCTGTGTGTGTGTGTGTGTGTGTGTGTGTGGAGAAGGGAGAGAAAGATTTCACGAGCTTAAAGAATCCTCACGAAAAAGTACGAAGAATCTCTGTAAGATACGCCACGTAACTACAAGGTACTGGCTTGCGATTTATGCGGGTACACCCAATGAATTTCTTTTTCAATGTCACTTGAAAAAGGAAAAAAAGAAAAAGAAAAAGGGAAAGAGAGAGAGAGAGAGAGAGAGAAGATTAAATCTTTACGGAACACGTTTATGGTCTCGGTTAGTATAGAAAAATAAAGTTACACGAGAGATAGATAGAAAGATAGAGCGAGAGCGAGAGTGATAAAGAGAGTTCTTGTTAATATTATCTAATTGTACAGAATTATTATCATTATTATTATTATTATTATTATTATTATTATTATTATTATTATTATTATTATTATTATTCTGTAAATATTCGACGACAGTCGAAAACAAATAAACTCCCTCTAACATAAATCCTTGGTGTAATACACGTTGATATATATCAACGTCGTTTAGTTCCAAAAAGGTCTAGAAAATCTATCGTGACAAAGTGCCCCGACAAATGTTCTCTTTTAAGATTGATTGCTATACGTATTGTTTACAAGCGATTACACTTTGTGGATTCACCTTTGCGAATGTGGGATTCTGCGGCCTCGGAAATTCTCGCACACCAAAGCCCACTTTTGCAATGCCAAGCTCCATTGGTCTTGCCTCAGGACTACTCGAGCGAAGACCATAATCTATTCCACCGAATCCACCGAGCTGCAACTGCATCCCTACAAAATATCGTTCGTATACGGTATAAATATAGCGTAATAGGGCGTAGGTATAATAACGAGGTGAAATTTCTCTCTCGGCATTAAACGGGTGGGGGTGGGGGTGGGGGGGTAAGGGGTAGGGCCAATTTTGAAGGACGCCGCATTACCGGAATAAGGTGTGACACTTGTTTGTAAAGGACGAATTTGACTCGGTTGTTGGAAAGTTCGTCCAAACTCCATCGTAGTTGGAATGTTCGTAGGTATGCCGGTTGATATGGTACCGGGAATAGCCGCAGAAATGCTAGCAGGTATGCTCCCAGGTATACTGTTGGGAATACTTGCGGAGAGACTTCCTTGTAGACTGCCTGACAAACTTTCTGGATTGTTGGAATCTTCGGTGAAAGAAGTGATCATGATTTTTTTTTTTTCTTTTTTTTTTTTTTTTTAAACGTCGAGTAACACGATCGAATGGCTTAGACGAATGAAAATTCTTAAGCTTTGAAAGTGGCGAAAGGAAAGAAAGAAGAAGTAAATAATAATATCTTACCCAACGTTAGCCGCGTTGACGTCGCGGAATCTAAATTCAAGTAAGGCGGCGTCATCGTAGGGATATAATTGATATTTTCCATTGTATTGGACATGGAGGACAACGTGCTAATCGGCAAAGTCAACCTTTGCTCCGTAGGCATCGTCATTGGGACGTAATTTAAAGTCCCAGATTGCAATGGTTGTAACGACAAACTACGTTTCGCTTCCCCTTGCAATATATAATCGTAGTAATCATTTTGCAAATTACTTTTTAACGTTTCTCTCGTAGAATCCTCCGGCATCAGATAATCGACCATCTTGTCCTGAACGTTATCCTTTAAAGTTAACCTCGTTTCGGTCGGTAATATATAGTTTAACGTGGCACCCTGTACGTTGCCTTTTGATCCTCTTGATATTAAATAATTTAATAGCGAACTCGGAATGCTACTAGTCGGACTGTTTTGCATACTTAATACGCTCTTCTCCAACGTATTCTTCCAAGAGTTTTGTAAATTTAACAACGTGTCTTGAATACCACCCTGCTGGATGGCAGATAAATTAACGATATCTTGATAATTGTCATTCTTTAAATTGCCTAAAGGAAGAAACGCGTGATCCTGATTGGCAGTTTTTAAAGCGGACGATATATCAAATATACTTTGTTGAACGTTACTCTTCGATGGTTCGTTCGATGGATCCTTTAAGTTCTTATAAAATTCATTTTGGATGTTGTTAGGAACGAACATAGGAGACGACGACGACGACGACGACGACGACGACGACGATGACGACGACGGGCTTATCGCGGACGTTTGTTTATCGCTTGGGATGATGGAACTGAAAATATTAAAAAGAAATAAAAAATGAAAAAAAATGGAGATTTAACGTCGAATTTTCAACGAGGACGATGTTTTCCTAGTTCGTTTTTTGTTTGCTAAAGCATCAACGCAAGATATAAATGATCATCTTGGATGACAACGAGGTCGCGTCGTAAGGCACCGAAGCGAACAATAAATCTTGACATTGCTATTACTTACTTTCCATCGAAAGAACCTACGGGGGATTCCGTGGCGGTATTGGATGAGTTCGAAACGGTGGTCAGGGTCATTCGGTCATGAGTATCATCGGATGAGTATTGCTTTGGCGTTGCCGACATCGATGGCATCGTAGGAAGTAAAATATTTGTCGTACCGGATGCCGCCTTACCGAGCTGTATTAGCAATGCAATAACAGGCATTATTATTTACGAGTTTGATCATTCGCTTGAATAACGCGCATCGTTTGCTTTCATTATCCCTGATTATATACATGTAATAATACGATGCATCGAATCTTTTCATATCCTTCGGAACAATTCTTTTTTTCCTTCGGTGTCGCAACAAAAAAAAAAAAACAAAACGTACTATCGATTTTCACTCGAACGATAAAAATAAAATTAAAAACAAAAACGAAAATTATCGTATGGGATCCCGCAAGAATCATATCATCGAGCTGTCGATTAACTCGCGTTATGTTTTTTACTTTCGTCGACGTACATTGAATCGATTGCTTCGTGGATTCAAAAGAAAAAAGAAAGATAGACTCGGAAAAATAGCGAAAGAAGTTTTAATTCGATTTCGAAAATTCATACTCGAGAGAAAATAAACGATCGTGATCGTGATCGCGATCGCGATCGCGAACCGAACCGAACCGAACGAATTCACTTACCGTGTTCAACTCAACGTTTGGTCTCGACGTCGTTGTTATCATCGTAACCGACTTCCCTACGATTTTCGGCTCTGTGGTCGAGGAGGAGTGAAGTTCGGGAATAGTTTGCGTAGTGGCGGAGACAGTATCTTCCACTAATGGCTTGTGGGTAGGAGTCTGTGTCGTTGACAATGTCGTAGATGTTTCCGTGTCCAATGGTAAAGTATTTTCATCGAAACCGGCGGGTACCGATGCGAAACCAAGACCATGATTCCCTTTAAAACGAAACCAAAAAGAGAATCTTCGTTATCGCTTCTTGGAGGAAAGAGAGATAGAGAGAGAGAGAGAGAAAGAAAAAAGAAGAAGGATGGAAGGTAGAAGAAAGTAAGAACACATTTAACAAAGGTAATCTTCGTTCCCGAGTTAATTCGTTTCGAAAAATTTTGAATTCTAACGTGACGCGATGCGAACTTTCGTACGTAACTAACGGGGAAAATAATTGAAAGACATAATACTCGCATAAAATTAAAAGATATCTCTCTCTCTCTCTCTCTCTCTCTCTCTCTCTCTTTCGTTCTCTCTAACGTTAAACTCTCAAACGGAAGAGCTAACGTGTAACTTCGTAATTAGAGAAGTCTTTGAAATTTCTAAATATAGAAGTTAAATTCGAACTGGCCGTAACTATAAAACGGTTTCTTACGGTTAACTAAAGAACTAACCGTATTTCAAGTAATTGGAAGGCTCGTCGAAGGGCAAACGTTGCCGAGTTTCTTTCTCGAGTTCTTCGTACGTGTCTGCCGTCTTCTCGTACGGTCCCGAACTATACGACGTGATCCATGCTGGCGAATGTCGGAGCTCGTTCGAAAAGTAATTTCGAGTTGACTGTAGATAGGATGGCGATCGATTCTTGAAATATTCATTATTAAAGACATACTCGTTTCCGAAGGAAGCGCGAGTTATGTGTGAGGAGCTTGGATGACCAAAGGATGACAATGACGATGACGATGACGACGGTGATGACGACGATGATAACGACGACGACGACGACGACGACAATGACGATGATGATGATAATGAATTTTGAAAAGGTGATACGCGATAATTTGGAAAATTTTTTAAGCCCGAATAATCTCGAAACGGGGATTGCTCTCGATAGGATGTAGGTTGTCGATAGGTACGGATCGATTGGCCGAATGGTTGTTCTCGAAAGGGTCGGTGCTGTTCGTGATAGGGTGGATGCTGACGGGGTCCTTGATAACCCGGGAAGTTTCTCTCGTAGACGGATCTTCCGTTTTTAAACGCATCGACGAACGCCACCAAGCTGGCCACGACGAACATCTGAGAGATAAAGACAGAGGATCAAGGGGAAAAAAAAACAAAAAAAAAAAAAAAAAACAAAGAAAAACCATAGGTGACACTCACAACAGTTCTTACTACAACTATCACCACTCACCAAACTTCTCTTGTAACCCTTCATCGAGAACTCTTCCTTTCTTCTCTCCTTCTTCTTTTTTCTTTTCTTTTTTTGGGGGTCTTTCCTTTACCTTCTTCTTCTTCTTCTTCTTTTTGTTTTTTATCTTATATCGACCAACCAACTGTACTCTAAGAGTTACGATCACCGGATGAAAACTGCCAGTGATCGTAAGAATCGACTTTCTTATATATCCGCTCGAGAAGAGAGCAAATAATACTTCTACGCTTCCAAGCTTCTTCCAAATCCAGTTTCTAACTTGATCTACAACGTCTCGGACGCGTCTTACTCCTTTCTCCTATTTCTCTCTCTCTCTCTCTCTCTCTCTCTCTCTCTCTCTCTCTCTCTCTCTCTTTCTCTCTCTATCTATCTATCTATCTATCTATCTCATTCTAACAGACAGCGATCTTATCCCGTAGCAACTATTGTACATACATAAATAAAAACATATATAGATAGAGTTAGGTTAGTTAGGTTCGTTTCTCCCTAAAAAAAAAAAAAAGAAAAAAAGAAAAAAATTCTAATTGTCTAAACTGTTCAATAATGTTAAGAGATTTCTTCGTTATTAAGACTTCGTACTTTGTATCCGTTTAATCGACCATCGACCATGCAAAAGGGTGAGATAACGTTTCTCCTTATTCCTTTTCTTTTTTCTTTCGTTCTTTCCTTTTTTGGAAAAGTTTCTTCGAAGTTAGACCGTGAAAATTCAATAGTGTCCTTGGGAAAAGAGGAATGAATTCGGTAAAGGGGTAGTACAATAAAGGGACAAAGTTTCGAAGGAACCGCGAATCGGAAAACGTGTCGCACGAAACGTCAACTGGATTCTAGTAATTTGAAAAGTTTTCCTTCCCACTCTTCGTTCCTTTCTTTTCTTTTTGTTTCTCTTTTTTTTTCTATCTTTATTTCTCTCTCTTTCTCCCTTACTTTTCCGTTCGAAACGTACGAGGCCCTTTACTACGTACTTAGTCAAGAAATAGACGCTGTCGAGTTAATAGCGCATCAAACGATTTCGCACGAACAGAAAAAGATTCTTTTCTTATCGTGTAAATTAAACTATGATCTTGTTTCAATAACGTTTATACGTACAAACACATATGTGTGTGTGTGTGTGTATATATATATATATATATATATATATATATATATATATATATATGAGTTTTAAAATAAACAGAGTAAAATTGTTATTTTCATTGTAACTAATGAATGTATTATTACCGTACACGTTCTCTTTCTCTCTCTCACACACACAATATTTTTTTTTCTTTCATATAAATAATAAATATTCAATGTGTATAGTGATATGAAAGTGTATATAACGAATGTATGTAAATGTTTATATACAGTGTCCTTTGGTGACTCATGCATAACGTAGATTTATACGAGGTAACGCGACCTCTATGTTTTCCTTTCTTCTTTACTTTGTCCTTTATGTTATGCTTAGCTCATCAGTCGTAATCAGACCGCAGTAGAATAAAGGTAAACCTTAGCTTAGTACGTATTAAATTATCTTCGTTTCAACCAGATATACATATGTATATTATTATCATATCCATGTTATTTGAATTAAAATATATGTCGGCCAAAAATTAATGTCAGTTAGCAAAGGGGGGGTTTAAAAAGCTTATAAAATACATTTCGTAATAATTCGTTATTCTTCGCATCGAGTGTTACACGTACAATTACATACATTTATTTTATTTTATTTACAATGGGGAATTCGAAAACGAACATTGATGCTGATTAATTGGATCAAAATCGAATAACCGTCATATTTTATAGGAATATTTGTGAAACACGATGATATCTGTTCTCTCTTTTTTCTTCATTTTTCATTTATTTTTATTTATTTTTTCTTTTTTATTAATTTCTTTTTTTGTTTCTTCTTTACGAACAGGAAATAGTGACATGGACGAAAGACAAGGAGCTTCTCCTTCCGGAATGAAATTGACTGGTGTGCTATTATTGACTCCTTGCGTGTGTGTGTGTGTGTAGATCGACTTCGATACTGGAAAGGCAAGACCATTTATTGCTTTTTTCTCGACTTCCAGTTGCGCTGGAATATTCCATTTAGGAACGGGTGACCTTCGACTTTTTTAGAAACGAGACAAATGGCTACTTTTTTAAAGTCATCGATGTTTAACTCGAACGAATCGGCCGTAAAACGAAACGATTATGATTTCAATGAAGGATTAAAAAATAACGAAGACATTATATAGTTTCACCGATCGATTTTACGATAACGTAGATACATACATACGTATCAACGTACGTACATATATTTCTCTCGCAATAAATATCGTCGAATATATATATCGAACTACGAATTTTTGAGCAGCGGGGATTGTTTCTCTCGGTGCTCATTTATAACTCCGAAATGAACTTTCGAAAGTATCGTCATTAATATTTGGGGGAGCTCCTATTTTGACGCGATAACGTTGAGAGATCGATGCTGTTGCGACATTCATTAAGAAATTTCAAGCTAATCGATTCGACCCAATTCTCATCCATCATTTAAGTTTGATCGAATGTTTTCTTTCTTTTTTCCTTTTTTTTATTTTCTTTTTTAACAGATACATACATTTATTCGCACATGCTCGAAGAGTACAATTAGCAAGTTAACCGCCGAACGAATTTCTCTCTCGCGCAAATATTCATCTAATAAAAATTTCATAAAACATTTTGAAGAACGAATATATACGAACGAACGAATATTATCGTCGTAATTTTTTTCCCGATTAAACGTCATTCTATTCCGATTGAAATACAAAATATATTTGAATAATCTCGTAAACGTTTTTAATGGTACGTTAAAATCGAATACCGTTTACGGCGATTTATCTCGTAACAATCAATAAGTTGAAAGAATTTCGTTCGAGGTAGAAGAGATTCATTGAGATTGTAGAAAAAAATGTCGAAGTCAATAAAAATTGACGTTCGAAATGAAATATTTTCTTTATTTAATCGATATCCTGTCAACGATTAACCCAACGTCACTTTACATTAATGTCAAAGTGTTATGATACGTGGAACTAGAGGGACGTTACGTTCGTTTCACTTGTATCTCTCTCATTCCTATTACCATCGTAACATCTGTATACGTACTCGGCTATCTCGTCGAAACTCAAAGAAGATATATATATATATATATATATATATATATATGTTATAGGGTGACTTTCATTTAAATATCAAAATATAGTGAAATATATACAGTTTGGTGCTGTGGCTTTAACAGTACGAGAAGAGCACCGACACCAGCGAAGCTTAATTGCGGTGTGGCCGATTCAACGAGAAACTTAATTGAATCACGTAAAGGGAATCGCCGTGGCAAAGTTCGCATAAAAATTTTTCTAACACGGCGATGTTACCACGACGACGACGACGACGAAATATACCGGTATGTGTATATTTAGATTTATATATATATATGTAGAAAGAAATAAAGGGACACCGTACTTGTGTAACCACGGAATAAAACTTTTCGAATTGTTGAACGGCGTGCAAAATTTCTCTCGTTTTAAATCCGTGCTTTTAACTTTTCTTTTTTTCTTACGTATATATATATATATATATATATATATATATATGTATATATATCTAATTGTCTCGCTTTCTCTTTGTCTGTGTCTAGCTTTCTTCCTTTCTTTTTCCTTCTCACAAAAATATCTGTTTAATTTTATATTTTCCGATTAGGACATTCCATGCCCACGATCGTGTACCGCCTCAACCGTATATACTAAATATCGTGAGTCTCGTTCTAGATAAGTTACTTTAAAGTTGTTTAAATCGTTGGAGCAAAACTTCGATTTCAGAGAATCAAGAACACAAGGTAGTTATATACGTACGTACATAGTCCTAGGGAGATTGCAAGCTTGTTTCGAAGGAAGTCTAGCAAGAACGTCTAGAACGTTTAACGACTTGACCGACATGACCTGATCACTGGTTTAGCCCCAAACTTCGCGGGTGTTCGTTATTGGGGAGAGAGGAATAGAGAATGAGAGTGGATATGTGTGTGTGTACGTATGCATGTATGTATGTGTACGTGTATGTATGTATCTATGTATGTGTTTGAGAGATAGAGAGATAGAGAGAGAGATAGAGAGAGATAGATAGATAGAGAGAGAGAGAGAGAGAGAGAGAAAGAGAAGAGCGACAATGGCGTTGATAATGGCGGTACGATCGATCGTGCTGCTGCCCGATATAGAGAGTAGTGTATGCGAGTACAACAGTTCTCTCATATTTCCCATACATTCATCTTTTAAGCTGTTAAAGCCTTTAACAACTGGCAACTCGTAGCTCTCGAAGCATCTCACGACGACAACGAGAAATCATCTTGAAGAGCATGCGGAGGACACCTCTCCCCCCCCTCTCCTCCATCTCTCTTTCTTTTTCTCTCTCAGTATCCACTCCTCACACTCCATATATATATATATATATATATATATATATATATATATATATATATATATCCGCGTCTCCTCTCATCCAGCGTGAAAATGCAACAAACGTGTAAGCCGGTAGTATACCCTATGAGTTTTAAGGAAGCCAATGTGTTGGGACGATAATGGGAATTACAGTGCCCTTTGTCAACATCTCTTTCCCTTCGGGCTGAAGCTAGAGCATAGGATTCAAAGGGATGTTCCAAGTGGTTACATAACATGCCGTGAATATTTGTGGCTCCTCGCTATTAGGGAAACACCGACGGAGTTTGGTCTCTGAGCCTGGCTATTTCTATTTTATCAAATAATACGAGGGACTGATTTTTCGACGAAAATTTTGCCAACCTTAGCGAAATTGGATATCCGGTTTAGGAAATGAAAAGGGTTGACGAGGAACGTACGAACCGAGGGTGGAGAATAGGGGTAGCGCGGGGTGGGATGGGACGGGATGGGATGGGATAGACGAGGACGAGAACGAGGACGACATCGGTACGCTCGGTGACGCTTGGAAATTTTCACTCGATAGTTTTCGTTACTCAAAACGTTACGCCGAATTCTTTCGATCCGTCATAGATAAACGAAATATCGTGAGCTTATGGCTCCTCTAGAGAATCGCTTTGCTTCCTTCGTTCGGAATATTTTTTATTTTTTTTTATTTTATATTTTCTTCCCACCCGATAAACGATATATCATCGATATCGATGATTGTTAATCTTCTCGATCTCTCTTGACACGTATTGTTGTCAGAATTACTATACTTGCTAACTTCGAGAAGGGAAACGTTACACTTTTGCCAGAATTATTCGATCGATAATCGATTAATCGATAGGCGAGTAAATATTTGAGAATTGCTCTGTTAGAGAATTTAACAATCCGTGCTGGCAAATATCCGCGAATATAACGAGGATACTGGCAAATAAAAAAAAAATATATATATATATACATACGTACGTGTATCTATATATTTATATGTAAGTATATTTAATTATATATAATACATTGTGCCCGTGCGAGGAACAGCCGGTAATGCAAAGATTATAATGATAATATGTTGCGGGATGATCAAAAGACGCCTATTACAGGAGATTACGTATTCATGAAGGTAAGGTTCAAAGGACAAGATACGTGCCAAGTACCCGCTAACAATTCCAATACTATTGCCATAACTTATATAAACGTTTATATAATATATATATATATGTACATATCCCATAGATTATACGGAATCCAAAATTGTTCCAACAATTTCAAATGCAACCGGGCATTCATTTAAATGTAAAGTATCTATTGGTTGTACTAAATATTGATCACTTGCCTCTGTACATACGTACATACATGGCTATATATATATATATATATATATATATATATATATATATATATATATAGAATTTAACGTTAATAAAAATCGATATATACGTGATAGATGTTTATGGGCTTTTCCAGGGACAAACGATAAAAGGATAGCATTCTAATCCCGTTGAATCGAACAATATCCGCGTTTCGAAATCCGCGGACAGTTGGCAACGAAAACGTTATTGCTGTTATCGTTAACGCCTACGGTCGATATACTGACGTCAGATAGAGATACTAACCCATATGTCCACGTTGGAATAGACTCAATAATCCTGCCTAGTAACCTATTCCTTCTAATCCTGGCTTCCCTGATACAAGATATAGGTATAAACCGTACACGAATACACTGGGAGTTAATGTTTGTGCTAATATCGTGACATTCACCGGTCTTCAACGTGGATAGAAATACGGTCCAGTCGAGGAACGTCCCTTGAGAGTAGGTACCATACAAATACACTCGCATCGAACAGCACATCCACGTCTGTGTTGGAGGTACGAAGCTACACGTAATATTCCTGGCTTAATATGCTACGCGATGAAGATATGGTAGGTAAAGGATGGAAGGAAGGAAGGGGAAAAGAAGGAGGAGGAGGTGGAGGAAAAGGGACGAGGAAGAGAAAAAACCCCTGGCTCGGCCTTTTTATAAGCCGTGTGTCCTACGTTATCAAAAACGTAATTAAAGCGGATTACAATTTACCACCGGCGGCTGAATGTATTCTTAAATATTTATATATATCGTTGGTGGATGGAAAAATTTGAGGAGAAGAGAAGTAAAAAAGTGGCGAAGAAAATATTAAAGTACGTTTTCTCTTTTTATTTTTCTTTTTTTTTTTTCTCTTTTACATGTCATCTTATTCGCCAGTGACATGATCGATGAACGTTGAAAGCAATCGTAGTTCGTGAGAGAGAGAGAGAGAGAGAGAGAGAGAGAGAGAGAGAGAGAGAGAGAGAGAGAGAGAGAGAAACAAAACGGAACTCTTAATTATCATCGAAAGTATAAGAAACGACGCTTTTCCTTTTCGTCCGGTTAGAAATGAAAAATGATAGAAGAAAATTTCGTCGTTGGAAATAGTTAGGAGAATGAATCGTAAAGGAGAGGAATAAAAGCCATCGTTTATAACAAAAAATAATGCACAGCCGCTCGCGGCTACGAACTTCGGTAGACTGTTAAAATAATTAATGTCGGCTTCGTAAAGTTGAACTCGCGTTGTAGGAGGCGGGGGACGGGTGGGTTGGGGTGGCGTTTAATAAAGTCGCTCGTATAATTGGTTCGGAACTTGTTCGGAAGCTAAAATCCATTTATTAACGCGACATTTTGCGGACATGTGTAGATTCATAAATCATTATTCGAGCGATACTGGTGTTATGAAAATTTATGGAAAAGTTAAGTTTTCTCGCGTCGATCTAATATCGAAGATTAAAACCACGAACCGGAAAAATCTCGATGATGATCCCTCCTTTCTCTTTTGGGGGAATCCTAAACGTCAATCTCTCTCTCTCTCTCTCTTTCATAGACTTAAGTATCGGATAATAAATTACTTCGATCGGAGAAAGTTAAAAGAGGGAGATGGGTAGATGGCGTTGGGCGTGGCAGGGGGAGGAGGGGTGGGACGAGAGAAACGCTTTGATAATTTTCCGAGACTTCGTCAGAATGTAAATTCTCCAAGAATTCTTAGCTTAGTTGATTGATTTCGAAGTGTACGTTTAATCTTGTAACACAAATATGTATACTGTTAGGTATATATATGTATGTATATATATATATATATATATATATACGTATCTATATACGTTTTAGTCGATAAAACGTTGTAAATTTCTCCCTATTTCTCGCTATTCCGATCGACGATGATGAAAATATCCTCTTCCTGGGATTTAATTCGCCCCTTCGCTCATCGTGTTAGCGGTAGAAAGTTTAATTTACTTTTCGTACTGATAAAATTCCATAGGGAGGGGAAAAACACTGGCGGAAGAAATGAAATGAATTATTGAAAATTGATTTCTACGGATGCGGGTTACGTTACGACGAATTTGATTTTATACGATATATATACGTTCTTCCATGTTTATACATACATATGTACATATATATATATATATATATATATATATATATATATATATATATATACATATACATATATAAATATTTATATGGATACGTTTATCCAATGTTATTTCTTTCCTGATATATTGGCCTTTTTAAAAAGAATTTCCGAGATCTACCTTGTCCAGCGTGAAATCACTTTTTTAAATCGTTCGACGTTTAGAACATACCCCCTGGATTAATTTTGAAAATTTATTTCGAGTTTTCTCTCGCGTACAAAATTTTACCTCCCTCCCCTCCCCCCTTCACATGTATAAAAGCGAAATGTATGCACGAGCAGTCAGTCCGTATTTAATGCTTATGAGTTTTTTCTGTTTTTTTTTTTTGCTCGAAAATCCTGCTCTATACTAATATGTACATATTAAATACAGATAGAAGATAAAGATCGATGTTCGAGATAAAACTTCGTTATTTTTCTTTATTTATTTTTATCTTTTAAATTTTTACAAACAATACTTAACGTATTGTCATAATCGAATTTTTCCAATAATTTGTCAATAATTGGAAGCATTTTACGATCGTATCTCAAGGCGTGTCAGTTCTCTCAAGATATAAACGGTATCCTTCAAAATGTGTATCAGCTGTGGTCGTTCTTCCCATCCTTTCTCTTGAACGTGAATTTACTATCAAGTGCATCGACGTGTTTCTCGAGACTGGACGAGTTTATGAGACGGAAAGAAAAGTTGATCCGGTTGCGTAAACTTTCACCCCAAACAGGCATCCCGTGTGATTCGGTTGATCGGAATCAGAAATAAATACGATCGTATGCGATATTTGAATGTAGTAATTAAATAGTGGAAGCAGTATTTGCCAATCGTTGATAACAAAACAACGTTCACATTTCATCAGGACCATTTCAAGGTATTTTTATTCAGCTTTCAAATTTTTACGATATTACGTATTTTTGCAATGCAATTGCCAATATTGCAGTCGAAATTTCGCAAAACCAAAGCTCGAAAACTCATAGAAAATTAGAAAATAATTCTTTTACATGCCGTATGCGGGAAAGGCGAAATATTTCTGGATGATATTAAAAATCGATTACACCAGCTTTTTCATATTTTTAAAATTAATTTCTTCTTTTTTTTTCTTTCTTTTTTGTTCGAATCGTAAAAGTACGAACCTAAAGTGCCTCGAAAAAGTGTAATCGATTTTTAAAATTACATAAGCTCACTTGGGATTTTTCTTGACCCACCCTGTACATACATACATACATACATACATACATACATACATACATACATACATACATACATATATATATATATATATATATATATATATAAGGCCAATATATGTTATATGTGTGTGTGTGTGTGTGTGTGTGTACATATATACAAATCCAAATTAAAGCAATCGGTCGATTACGATAGACCGCTCCGAGCATAGCCGACCGAGTTATATATTTCATTCATAAATAATACTCATGCTGGTGTCATTTATTTTTCCAAAGTGAAAAGAAGAAACATATATACAATATTTTATCTTCCTTTACTTTATACGAAAACGCGAAGTTTCGTCGTTTCCAAGATTTACGTGGTGGTAATAAACATTTCAAACTTTTTCAACAAATATTTAATAGATTCTCGTATCGATAGGCACGAGGTCTTGAAATTTTTTTAACGGTCAATAATGATTACGAAAAATAAATATTGAAGTCATTTAATCGTATGACGTGTTAGAGATCTCGAAGAAATTAACTTCACGTTGCTATTTTAAGATCCTCTTTCCTTCGAATATATTCTTCTCTGAATATATATATATATATATATATCCCCCTGTATAAATCATATCTCCTGGGAGTAAAGTATCTTGAACAAGGATGAACTCGCAAACAAATCCACTTAAACATTATTCGTTATTCGAACATTTCGTTGCGGTTTCACGTAGGGGCCGTTAATTTTATCGAAGGAATACTTTTCAACGTACGGAACAACTTCAATTCCCTTGGATATAGGGGGGAATAATCCCGTCGTAAAATCTCAAACGCATGGGTTTCTTTTGTCGTTCGACTGGTCGAAGATTTAATTAAGATGTTAAATTGAAGAAGAAAGAAAAAAGAAAGACAAAAAAGAAACATCGAAATCGTTCGCGTCTATACGAATTAGACTTAACGTAACTCTTAGATACTTCGTATCTAAGAAAGAGATTTGTTTATCGAAATGAGGGTGAGGGGGGGGAGAGGAACGAACGTGAGAAGTCAATGGTGTGCGTGTAAATCGTTTCTCGATTTTCACTATTTTCTTGACGATATCTTAAGTGTAAGCGAAACGTTTGAGATATACATACCTGCTACTCAGGAAGCAAAGAAAGGTATATAAGAACCAGATTGGAAAAGCGAGACGCCTTTTCCTTTTTTTCCCCTCCATAGATTCTTGCGAAACAAGTTCAAGTTCGTTGGTCGATCAAGCAACTTTCCAAACAAGGATAAGTAACGTTCACTTATATACGTTTATACGAGACTCGTGTGATACCGATTTGTAAACTCGCACAACATGACTTCCTTGCATACTGTATATCAACATGGTCAACGTTCTTAAATACTATTTTATCTTTCAAGAACGATAACCTCTTTAAGTATATGTATATATATATATATATATATATATATATATATATATATTTCTTTACTATTACTTTTTACCTGTCTATTAACTAACGACTCAAACTATTTTCCCAGCGATTTAATAATCGATTTGCCAGACTCGACTCTATCTCGTTCACCTAGCTTCCGTTCTAGTTCGACCGGCCAATTTCGTTTTACGACCGTTTAATTACCTAGGCGGTATCTCTTATAGTATCACTCATATACCTGAATTGTTCTACGAAATAAACGAGATCGGTATAAAAAGAATTCGATGGCATAGTCCAAAGTTCTCTTTGCGCAGGAAAAAGAGAAAAATGTTATTCTTTATCCAAAAACCGTGTGCTTTATTTGTTCCTTTATTTTTGATCAGACCGTATCTATCTCTCAGGTTCCTCGTCTCTTACATTGATTGACTTGTTTTAAGTTCGAATACGTTTTTCTTTCTTCTTCCTTGTTACCTTTTTAATCGAAGTCGTCATTATTAAAACGCGACACGTTTATTTGAGACAAATATTTTGGGTTTCTGGATTCTCGCGGAATTGTCGAAAGGGAAATTTAGACGCTTCGATTAAAAAATAATAACTTTTTTAACGTCGCAATTCATAATGATTATTATCGTGGGTTGGGATACAACGCCCAAGCTTCTGCTTTAGTCTCGAGATAATTTAACGTAGAATCTCTTCGCATACAAATCGCACGAACGCCTCGCCTCGTCCAAGATTTCGTCCTAGATTTGCGTATAAATGGAAGAAATAAATGTTGCGGCTTATATAAATTTCTTGTTGCGCGTTACCTTAGTTATACAATTGTCACGTTACAGAGCGCGGAAAAACTTGGAAGTTGCGAGCTCGTAGAAATACATTATTTCTATTTTGCGCACAAGTTTTATTTCGTAACTTACTATACATTAAAAGATATACCACGGAGAATTTTTGCTGCCCCCTTAATTCCGACAAATTATACATTTTAATTCGTCGTAACGTATTAACAAAATAGAAGAAAAAAAATACATATACATATATATGATATAAGCATTATTTAATATTGTTATTAAAATCTAATGTATATATACGTATCTATATACAATATTTCTTTTTTCTATTCAATAATCCAAATTGATACATCCATATTTGTTGTAAGCGTACGTTGAATGTAATTAAATATATATTTTAAATGTATTGTAAATATAAACGCAACTGTAACGAGATATCGTTATTAACGTTAATTAAAGACGTGTAACGGGCGACGTAAGATTCTTCAAAGATAATTATGTAAAAAAGAGAAAAAATATTGCGCACACGCCATTGAAATCTATGGTTAAAGCAAAATCACCAAATTTTCTTTCGGCTCTCGCATATCGATTTCTCCCCGCCTTTCTACATTGTCTATCCGATATAAGCGTGGCGCATACTGACCAATACGCGTCGGAATGTGAAAAAGTGATCACCCTCGCTTACTTTGATACAGTTGCATTCGGGTCAATTCACGTGTGTTCGCTACGAAAAACAGCATGCTGCGAGAGCGACGATGCGAGAAAGCGTTTTTTAATAGCCTCGTCTATTTATTCAGATTCGTTTGCCGTGAATATTGCTGCGCTTTTAAAATGTTATTTAGAAAGAAAAAAAAAAAAATATATTAAATAGGGTGCTCTCATCGTCGCACACATCCTCGCGGTGCACGTGCGCGCGCTATTAACGAAAAAAAAAAACGATAAAATGAGCTTCGATTGTTCCCTCATACGACACAGTCGATGATCGTTATTTTCAAAATTTATTTCCTCGTCGAGGTGACTGTGGTCTATCAACGAACCTATACAACTAATTTAATTTTACGAATCCGTAGTTGATAACATTCAGAGTGTTTAATATCATCAATCAACAATGGCAACGATAGCATTAGGCTAGGTGGGTTACTGATATGTCGGTGAGAATTTCCTTGGGGTATTGCCGAGCTCGATCATTGGATAAGTTTAGCACCTGGGACCAAACTTACATGTACGTTTCACAGTTCCCACATAATACGGTTTAACGTACATCCTCGTAGAATATTTAGTTATATCTATGGGGTAAAGCTTCTTCTTTTCTTGAATCGTTCATCGCAGTTACGTATCTCCGCGTACGATTCGTCGTCGTTCTTAAAGCTCTTCGGTAGCCTTGGGAGTTCTCCTTTTTGTTTGTTTTTTTTAAAAGGATTACGCCATCAAGGATAACAGGCGTAATTCTTGATCGATTTCGACGTACGAGATCTCATTTTAATGACTAAGCTTTAATACGGGACTCCGCTTTTCCGTATTTTGGGAATAACTTTATCTGTATTTTTCTTTTTTGATAAAAAATCGTCTTAAGAAGTGACATTTGTGCACAAATAAAAAGTATTTTTCAAAAATTCGAGGAAGTGGGAGAGGGGGGTCCTAGATCGAACGTTCGTCCTTGATGATTATCGAGTTAGTTCTCTTTTGTACACCGACGGGTACGCATCGACACTCACTCTTTCTAAATGTCAACACTCATTGATTAATACTTCGGATGGATTTTTCAATTGTTCAGAAAAGTCTTTAAACTACACGGTGTATAATAAATTGATATTCAAACGATAGTGCATTCGGTTAAACGTTACAAGAATCGTTAAGCGCGAATAAGGTAAAATAATTGTAATTTATAATTTCGATACTTAACAATATATATATATATATATATATATATATATATATATATATATATATATAGATGTATCTGTGTGTCTGTGTTAAAATGAGAAAAGCCATCAGAATCTGGCGATCGATATCAAAGAGAAGTCCGATAAAAGTTGTTGTCGTCTTTGGTTACCCGTTCCTATCTCTTGGGGTTACACGTGAGTCGCTTTGAAAACGAAGAGATATAATCGTGCCACTATTATCCAGAAGGATGGAACAACCCAACGAGAGAATCAAGTTTCTCTGGGATATCATCTTGCGATTCGAAACGTAACCTTTGCAGTTTTAAAAAGACCCCCAGAGTATATTCCTCGTGGTTACAGGGAACTTAGATACAATAAGTTATTTTGGTCGTTACGAAATGAAATTGTCTTATCCATGAGTCAACATTTACATTTGGAATTTTTTTTTATTTTTCTCTTTTTTTTTTTGTCTTTTTCCTTTTCTTTTCTTCTCTTTTCAATCGAATCTCGTACGATCCGTTCTCGTATTAAGCCACGAGCGCAGCTTTGAAGTGAAATGTACCTTTTATGCAATAGACATTGTGTGCTCGCTTTTCGTTAGAAGATTATCGAACCCGACACAATGAGAATGCGTTTTCGGGATTGACGTTGATACGTGCGTTAGATATGCCAGGCAACGTGAACCACGAGAGCAGCCTCTAATAACGTCATATTAGCAACAAGTACGAACCTGGCGTACATGGAACGTACAACGTACTATTCTACGATCCGTTGAAAATGCTTCTCTTTATTAATCGATCGAATGCGGAACGAATTGTAGTACGTGGATGACATTAATCGTCAATTTAATAAGAGATGCCGATGATTAACATAATTTATGTTAACGAAATTAATTTATAGTAATCCGTGTAATAACCTAAAATAGTGATTCGTTATAAAATCAAATCGCGTTTTATCCTAATAAAATATTTATTGATTTTTCTTTTTCTTTTTCTGTTTTTCTTTTTTTTTTCTTTTCTAATAAAACCACTTTTGCACACCTATGAATCAACATAATAGATTCGTTTCGCTGTAAGATAGGATGATAGAGGTGTGATGTTAAATAAGTGGCTTCATATATCCAAACGTCAGACTCGGTCACCGGTAAGTATAGCGAGAAATATGAAGCATCTCCACTTGAAACTGGATAAAATCGACCATCCTTGCGAATGCGCGGGCTCACCCCATATAAGATACTCCTTGTCATGCTAGCGCCTAATAATGCACCGACCTAGAGCTACTTATAATAGAAATCTTTAATGGAAACACTCTTCGGCATCATACCACGTGATATTCGAACAAATAGATTTTCGACAAATACGTTGTTTTATTATCTGCTTATTTATAGAATTGTTACACTCGATTGAGATTTTTTCTAAATTTTTTTTTTTTATAGATTCGAGATGGAATATTTTTGTTAAAAATTGTACGAGAAGTTTATTGAAAAATTTCATTGAGCATGAACATTCGAAAAAGTTGATGTTCGTTTGATCGAAAAAATACATTGCGCCGTATGTTTTATTTTTCGTTCAACGAAGTTTTGTTTTTATTTTTTTTTATTTTTTACGCATAAAAATTCTTCCATAGTTACGAAATTCTTCGACGTAAATTTTCTCCATGTATTTCTCGTTTATCCTTTTTTACCATCGATTATTTACAAACATTCGTTCATAGTACGAACACGTCCGCGTAAATTTTCGATAAACATATACATACATAAATACATAAATATATATATATATATATATATATATATATATATATATTTGTTTTGTTTCGTTTTTACTATAAGTTATTTACAAACATTCTTTTATAATATAAACCCGTCGACGTAAATTTTCGTTATCCTCTTTGTTTTCGTTCGGCAAAGTTGTTTACGTGTAAACATTCCTTCATAATATAAACTCTTACGACGTTTACCAATAAAGATTTAATATAACGAAAATCTTAACGTCAGAGGAAAATACTTTACTATGGGTAAAGGCGAGTGGGGGGTGGAGGGAGATGGGGAAACACTACGGGACGGACTCGTAAATTCGTACGGATCACATGGCCGATTCCATAGATTTTATCGGCTTCGTTCGGAAATCGTTCTACCGATGGTACAATGATTTTTACTTCAAAATTCCAACGAGCGAACAATTTTCTCACGTTAGCCAAGAAAATCATAAATCACGGCGTTCGGTATGCAACGCTACCGGAATAGAAACGACAGAATTGGATTCTTCTCTTCGGAAGAAAAGAAAGAGAGAGAAAGAGACACACACAGAAATAGAGTAAGAGAGAGAGAGAGAGACTATATAAAATGCATTTCTATTCTTTTGGAGCTTCCCATGGAAAACCAAGAGTTAATATTATGATAACACACGCAATATTCAATGTTGGCATTTATGATATTCCATACACTTCCCCCTTCCCCCCATCCCCATTCCCCAACTCCACTCCACAATCCCTATATATAGTAAGGACTTTAACATGTAAAAGCGACGCTACCCTTGGAATCCGTTTTAGCGTGTATTGGTGTAACCCTGCGCGTTCGAAAATACTACGCTTAGAGATATCTTCTGCCGGTGTTAAACGGAGTGCGACTTCCCTTTTTCCACTCTCTCTCTCTCTCTCTCTCTCTTTCTCTCTCTCTCTCTCTCTCTTTCTCTCTGGTATTTGCCATAGGTATGGCAAACACCGTCTGAAAACGACAACGCGAGAATTTCTCGTTTCTCTGTCATCGAGTTGCTTGAAAGAATATTTACGAGGCAACGCCAAATACGTTCTTTAGAAAATCCCCGCGTTATTGTTTTCCTCTAATAACGAAACGACTAATAAATTTTAATATTCAAATCGTCGGGAGATGCGAACGGGATGAATAGAAAAAACGCGTGTGTACGCGTTTGAAAGCATTAAAATGTCGGGGGGGATCAAAATTGAAGGGAAAAAAAGAAGAAGAAAAAAAAGAAAGGAAAAAGAGGGGTGAAGGGAGAGATGGAGAGAGTGAATAGAAAGGGTTTATAAAGAGAAAGATCTGTAAAAACGTTTCCTTTTTTTCCTCTTTTGGCTGAGTATATAGAAATTTCGTTTCTTTCCTTCTTCTTCTTCTTCTTCTTCTTCTTTTATGTTTAAGTTCTACGAGGAATCATCGCAAGCATCGCCCGTTATTAATGACTTATGTATTATTTTCGCTTACGAAACTCCGATCGGGTTTAAATCAGATCGGTGATTTTATTCGAGCATGTCAATGCCAGGACAGTCAGGCGCCCTGAGAGCAAAGTTATGATACGGTTATAGTCGACCACACGGACACCAACCCGGCTTACTACGACGGATATTACCGAATGCTTTCGAAAGCTCGTATTTTAGGGTTTGCACGATGAATATAAAACAGTATCTCTCTCTCTCTCTCTCTCTCTCTCTCTCTCTCTCTCTCTCTCTCTCTCTCTCTCTCACACACACACTTTTAAATCAATCGTTCTCACAGATTTATGTTCTTCGATGGTGTGTTCGCGAAACGATGGTTAAAGATGTACAGCGTGTACGATATTTAACGAATACTGCCATACTAGATTCTTCACGGCGTAAATCATTTATTTATTTTCTATGACGTTACGTAGAGAATTTTAAAGAAAGATTATTTCGAGGTGAGTCACGGGAAAAATAATAAAAAAAAAAAACATAAAAAATAAAAAAGAAACATTATTTTACTGGCAAACGAGAGTTCTTTTATTTTTTATTTTTTGTTTCCTTTAGAAAACGTCCAGGATATAAATCAACGATAAATTGATAACGCACGAGCGTTCGTCCTTAGTTGGAAAATCTCTGTGCTAAATCTACAATAGCGATAGGACGGGTCCCCATGTAAGTGTCTCCCTGGTATTATATTTATGCCAATAACTTTCAAGGAGCACATACGCGACAAAGGAATCGCAGCAATAACGATCCACGGCTTTATTAAGCTATTGGTATTCTATACGAGCGCCGTATTCGTATGGTGCTAGTAACTTCTCTAATTTTATGGCTTTTGATTCACGTACGATATTAACCTACTTCAGGTCGATTATTTCAATATTTGCTCGACGAATGTTTAAATGGAAAAAGATATTTATAGATTACTCATAAATACATTTTATTAATTATTGATTTGGATTACATTTATATTATATTATATTATATATATATATATATATATATATATATATATATGTTTTATTTCTTTGTTTAATAATTTATTTACAAGGCATTATTAAAAATTATATCGGTTAGAAAAGCGAAAAGGTATCCTTGCATTTTCCCATGTTGAAATATTTTTATTGAAATTCTACGTGTCACTTCGTATCGTCATACATAGCTTTATCACGTACCGTGCTCGATCAGAGCTGGATAAAATAAATGTGCTCCGGTCAAATTGAATGAAAAATTTTTCCCGTTCGTTCATCCGTTAAAAACGAATCTTTACGTCTATAGATCTATTTGTAGGCCGATAGAAATGAAAAATATTTACTAGAAGCTATAGAGAGCTTCGATAGAAACAGAGTCTCCAATCTGTCCGGAAGTATGTTAGTTGTTATTTATTTTACGAATCTACTCAAATACGATCGTATGATACAAATATTGCATGTAATCTGGAGAAATGGGAGGAGCTATGGGAAGATATAGTTTATGGTTTTTGAATACTCTCTCCCTCTCTCTCTCTCTCTCTCTCTCTTTTTTCCTCAAGGGTTTCGCATGAAACAAAATTTCTTTAAAATACTTTAAAAGTGAAAAAAAGAAATATGGACGTATTTTTTATCTTTTTCAAAGTAGATAAACAATTATATATATTTATATATATGTTTCTTCCTAATCCTAAATAATATTCTTATTGGTCGTAGGCGTACCGTAGGATAATTCGTTTGAAAATTCGTAAACATTCTAAACAATGGTCCTTCGTCGTGGTGACCGTATGTACCCATGAATATTGTATCGATATTTGAAGGGTAAATACCTAACTCGACGCATTATCGTAAATCAAGTACTTTGCCAAGCTTAAGCTCGGTCAAGGATGGCATGGCCTCTTCTTAATAATTATCCCAGAAATTTCCCAGGGATGAGTAGACCCAATAAAAATATATGGCTCTTAGGAAAAACTACGATGGACCTGAGGTTTCACAGCTGTGCGTCAACAATTACACACACACACACACATATATATACATATATATATACATATATTAATAAATAATTTTTAATAAAATTATTTCAATTTCAATTTGTTTCCCAGAGAGAAAAGAAGAGAAAGAGAGAGAGAATCATAAGTTAGCAATTCGAGAATTCGATAGTTGTATATCAAGAACGTACATACATACATACATACATATTTAGGTATGTATAAAGAGCCTGAGTAGATGTGCGTGGAATGCGCGGGAAGTAGAACCAATTGAATCGTGCTACTGACCAGAACCACTCCGTCGACATCAAAAGCCTGTCGGAATGTTAGTTAATTTCGTAGCCGAAGCAAAAGAGAAAGAGAGAGAGAGAGAGGAAAGGGTGAACAGAGTACGGTTCGGAGAAATAAGGGTTAAGGGTGAAAGGACAGAATGTAAAGGGATGAAGACGATGGACCGAACGTATGTGAGAGATAAAGTGATAGAGATAGATGTGGAGACAGAGATGATGATAAAAATATGGAGATAGAAATGGAAATAGAAATAGAGATAGAGATAGGGATAGAGATAGAGATAGTAACTTCGAAGAGGGAAACATTCGTGCATATTCAAGACGAGGGTTTCGTTTTCGCACCCTCGTGTTCGTTTATGCGAAAAAAAAAAGAAGAGTGCTTACAACCTCGCCCTTTTTAACCCTTCTCACGCGTCTCTTTCAAAGATGTTCTCTCAGTAAGGTGTACTGATTTGCAACTGGTTTGCCACTGTATACTGACTTTAAAAAAAAATAAAAAGGCCACAGTAGAGAATGTAAAGAGTAAACACGAACGGAAGTTTCTTTTCTTTTCTTTCTTTTTTTTGTTTTGTTTTAAATCTGCTCGCGCGGAATAATTATTAATCGTACGATTTTTTCCATTTCGTAGTTCTTGTTTTTTTTTTTTTTTTTATTTCAAGGAAATCGTACAGG
This sequence comes from Dolichovespula saxonica, assembly GCA_911387935.1. NCBI lineage: Eukaryota > Metazoa > Arthropoda > Insecta > Hymenoptera > Vespidae > Dolichovespula > Dolichovespula saxonica. The sequence continues at coordinate 2,324,631 of OU427016.1, read as the reverse complement.
AACTGATCGATCACATTAAACTTATACTTTACACGGATCTATAGGATTTTGGCTTTATTTTTATTTTTCGTTATCTGCCCATTTGACTGTTTATCCTTCATTCTCAATATTCCTTCTTATTTTTCTGTCTTATTCTATTTATAGTTCCGGCTGCGTATATAATAGAATAAAACATAGGACTTATCACGTAAGTACTTAAATATATTCATATTTACGTACGTACGTATTTGTGTATGTATCCACGTTTGCATGTACGCGTGTATAGGAAAAAGAGAAAAGAAAAAACGAAGAAAGTTTTTTTACTAGCCGCTCGAGCGATCTCGTAAGATTTTAATTATAGGGAATTAATATTAAGAAAATAAAAGCTTTCGGACTGAGACACGTATCGCGTCATTACTAAAAATAAGTTAAGATCGAGGATATTATCATGCGAACGATCAAATGCAAAACAATCTTTCGACCTATTTCAATGCTCTGATCGATTATTTCTCATTTTAATTATGCCAACTGGGATACCGTTCAGGAAAGCTTACGATCGAATTGAAAATACACAAGATTCGCGTCCGTTTAATATCATCGCCTTGATGTTTCGTACGTGCGGTAGGTAGGTACAGTAACGTATGTACGTCCAGCAATTAGTATGCTTTTTGGAGCGTAAAATATATATCCAGCTGTATACTGCAATATCACCCAAGGCGTAGGATTCAAGTGAATTTTCTCCCTGAATGAATCTTGTTACTTCAAAAGGAAGGTATCGATTCAAATTCAATTTCCATGTAACATTACGTTTAATATATATATATATATATATATATATATATATATATATATATATATATATATATATATGTATTCATACATACATACATACATGCATATATATATATATCTATATCATTAATATGTATAGTCGACGTGAATAAATTTTTGTGACATTTCAATTTTAATTGATTGAATTAATTAAGATTATAGAAATCTTTTTAAATACTTCAAAGTTATTACCGAGCTTTCGAAAGAAAAGAGTTCTTTCTACTTCATGATATAAGACTTATAAAACTTTTTTCGGAGTTATCTAAGGACGGATAAAAAGCTTCGGCAGTTTGCATTTAAAGTATAAAACGAACGAGTCTGAGTAAGACACTGGAGGTACACCGTCTTATACATATTAAAGAAAGGAAACCATGCGATACGACGTTGTTTGACGATGACGACGGATGATAAAAATCGATTCTTCATCCTTTCGAGCTGTACATGATCCATTTTCGCAAAAAGGAAATGCTAGCTTAGTCAGAGAGAGCATGGGAGACCAAAAGGAATGGATTTTGGCTATTAAAGACATCTAAAATGGAAGCACTCTGGACGAGCCCATCTATGAGATATACTATCGTAAACATCTTGGTGTAATAGTATTAACAGTTTTTTTATTATTCATACAATTTTTATGATCGCGTAAACGATAGTTACCAGCGACATATTTCCCTTTTCCTCTTATCATCCTCGTTTTCTTTTTTTCTTCTTCGCTCGAATACTAAAACATAATCAAAAAAGAAAAGAAAATGTATCGTCCTACCGTATCGACGGAGCTTCACAGAAAGCGATGGAATTTTGCGAGTGGGTAAAAAAGAAACTAGATTCCCTCATTACCGACAAACGATAATACGAATATGTCCAACAATCGATAAGAACGTTTCGACGTTACAGAAAACTGTTTTATCTCTACGATATTAATCACAGATAATACATCCTCGATAACGAAATCGTCATATTGATCAATATTCCATATGACAAATAATATTTATCGCGAACAAAAAAAAAAAAAACAGAAGAAAGTTTTCGATTAGCTCCAAATTCTATTTTCCTTTTCCTTTCTTATTTTCTTTCGTACAACGAGAACGATTTAAGGTACTTTTATATCGTTTGTTCGATTCGATGAAATATATATATATATATATATTTATGCCGAACGATTTTATGCGAGAATTGTCAGCGAGAGAAAGAGAGATAAGTCCGTTAGCGAGCTGTTTTATCGAGCGAGCTTGATGAAAGTAAAACGTAGCGCCAAAGCCATTTTTACGGCACATGCGCGCAGGAGAAAAGGACGGTATCGAGCCAGGCGAGTGTCTCGCCCGTCAACAGACGGTGCCGCATCGTCAGTTCCTTCCACCGCGCCTGGAAGGCGTCCGGTTAGAGCGGAGCGTTCTCTTGCGTCGTCCTCCGTTCTGGTCATACGACTCCGAAGAGAGAGAAGTCTCCTATTATCATCGAGTAGATAGATATATCGAGTAGAGAGGAAAGGAGCCTCAGGAAAAGAGTTCAGCGGAGCGTCGTTCCTTTGATCGGGGAATAAATAGAAATAAAGAGGAATAATAATAAGAAGAACAACACAACAAGAAGAGGAGGGAGGAGGAGAGAAGGCGAAAAAAGGAACAAAAAAGAGGAAAAAAGAAAAAAAAAAGAAGAGAATGGAACGATTAATCCGATCGTTACAACTCCCCGGGTCCGTCCGGTAATTTCACTCATTAAGGAGATCGTATCAAACGGTAAGACTTTTAAGCCAAGGTGCATCTATTTGGAACTTAGTTGTTGTGTGTATGTGTGTGTCTGTGTGTATGGTGTGTGCATACACCTTTGCACGAGTGTCTTTTTCTTTTCTTTATATGCGTGTAGATTTATGTATTTATATGTAGATGTACATATATATATATATACGTATACATGTATGTGCGTGCATTCGTAAGCATCACACTCATACGCAGCATCAACTACGATGAACCGCTCCTTTTTCTCCCTCTTATTCGATAATCTAATCGTCTTACGTATTCTAACATTAACTTTCAATGTTATCGAAATAATATAACTCGTTATATTTTCACTTTACATTTCATTTGTTATCGTCAATTGAGATTTTTAATGTAGAAAAAAAAATGGAAAACAAGTTTTTATTATTATTATCATTATTATTATTATTATTATTATTATTATTATTATTATTATTATTATTATTATTATTATCATTATCATTATCATTATTATCATTATTATCATCGTCATCATCGTCATCAGCATCATAATTATTATTATTATTGTTATTAATATTGTTATTATCATTAATATTATTATTGCGTATCCTTTACGTAAATCCACTTACGGAGATCGAAAAGGATTCATAATGGGAATCGTAATTCCAACGTGAACTTTAAATCGTTCTCATTAGTCGGAAGAGTGACGTCTAATTAAAGGAAAGACACCTCACGAGGCCGGCGTATTGTCAACGGTGTAACACGCCGGCGTCCTTTGCCCCTACCTATCACTCTTTCTCTCTCTCTCTCTCTCTTTGTCTCTCTCTCTCTCTCTCTCTCTTTTCCTTTCTCTCTCTCCTTAATCACCAACCATTCTCCCTCCTACTTATTCTCTCAAAGTAATACCGTGTTCGCGAAAGCGCTCGCGTACTAAGTCATGGAACATCGTCTCTCTCTCTCTCTCTCTCTCTCTCTCTCTCTCTGTCTCTCTCTCTCTCTCTCTCTCTCTCTCTCTCTGTCTCTATCTATCTATCTATTTTTCAAGCACGTAGCCAGTACGCGTGGCTCCGTCATACGCAACTTCAATGTAGGTACACGCATACTTACGTACTTAGTTTCATACGTGCTCAACGTACGTGTCATGACTGAATTACTTAAAGTAGAAGGGGAAAATGAAAGAATGAGAGAGAGAGAGAGAGAGAGAAAGAGAAAGAGAGATAAAAAGAGAAATACTGATTAGCAATCGTGACGAACCTCGAAGGATTTCTGTACGTCTATGGGAAGGTGGTTCGAGGTGAAAGAGAACAATTGGGTGAGAAGTAGAGAGAGAGAGAGAAAGAGAGATAAAGATAGATAGATAGATAGAGAGAGAGAGAGAGAGAGAGAGAGAGAGAGAGAGAGACGGAGCGTGAAGAGGGTGGTCGACGGGAGAAAGGGACTGGAAGCAGGTTGGAAGACGAGCGGAATAGACGACCCTGACTTCGAAGTCTTCCTGTAGGATTTTCGAGGTCAAGGAAAAGTTGCAAGCGCCGCTATATCGTCTACTCGATATCACATTCGATTCATTTAGCTTCTTTTTCTTCCTTTTTTTTACTTTACTTCTTTTTCCTTTTTATTTCCTTTTTTTTTTCTTTTTTCTTTTTGTTTTCGAAGATTCTCGAGGAAGCGAAAGTGTTTTCTCGATCGTCGTAAACACGTATCTCGTCGACGAGACCTTAACTTACCTTTTTTTTTTTTTTTTCATTCGAATATTTTCCGTTTTCATGGCGAAGAAACGATGGTGCATACTGGCCCGTTAACCGGGAGGAAAAAAGTAGTTGTCACGATGGGTGGCCTTACCTGAGCTCGTTATTTCGACGTTTCGAATCGTTAACTTATATCTCGCCATTTCCTTTCCATCTTTCTTTCCATTTTCTTTCTATTTTCTTTTCTTTTCTCTCTCTCTCTCTCTCTCTCTCTCCTTTCCTGCCCCGCCTCCCTTTTTCTTTTCTTTTATTTTCTTTTCGTTTCCGTTTCGTTCCGTTACGTTACGTTACATTTCTTTGCGGTCGTCGAAATAGCTTTTACGGTTTAAAACATAATGGGATGGAAAAAAAGAAGAAATGTTTTTCTACGTTTTACGAGGCGTAAGCGGATTCGAAATGAAACGAAAATTCATGAAATTTAATTGGTAAGTTTAATTGGTTTATCAATTAGAGAAAGGGAACAAAATCAATTAGGAACACATACATTGGCCGTCCAACGAAACGTATCGGTGTGTGGTTGTGCAATGTTTCTTCTCTTTGGTACATAACAACATGATAATAATGATAATAACAATAATTATCATTCGCTAATGAGCGCTCGAAGTTGAAACATTGATAATGGAGGCGTGTCTTGCTCGGTATTATCTACTTATTATCTGAAAAAAGAAACTAAGAAAAAAAATTAATCTCTCTTTCTCTCTCTCTCTCTCTCTCTCTCTCTCTCTCTCTCTCTCTCTCTCTCTGTGTGTGTGTGTTTCATTAATATTCATCGTTTAATAAATATTGATGCGTTGAGATAAATAATCGTGATAAATCATGAAATCAGAAGTTTATAAATCGAACGGACGGGACGATCGATCTATATCGATCCTTTTGAAAAAAAAAAAACTAACATAAAACGTGTATCGGGCATTCAACACAGCGCGAAGCTTTTGATCTCCTCATGATGAAAGCACAGCGGGTAACAACCCTCGTTTCTTCTCCATTCTTCGTTAAGTGGCCATTAAAGGTATTAAGTAATTGAGCGGTCAATGTCGCGCGTCAAACGTGTTACGTTACGTTCATCCTTCGTAAGCTTACGGGAAGTTACGTAATTATTGATTGACGATCCTAGGGCTCTCACCCATCCCCCATTCGAATTGACTAAGTACACGAAAGTTTAATACCTTCCATATAACCTAATTTCGTTTCTAATTCAACGAATCAAAAAAACAGAAAGAAGAAGAAGAAGAAGAAGAAAAGGAAATTAAATACCACGTAAATGATACTCTAATATTTATTTTTCGATATAACAAAGAAAGAAAAGAAAATTATGATTACTAAACCAATTCGAGTATGTAATTTCAAAATTGCACGAGGTTTAGGTACGATAGAAATACGGTTAATAAAAGAAATAAAGAGATGACCATGTGAGATATTTGCGCGTGTAAAAGTTCCTTCTTTTTCTCTTTTTCTTTTTCTCTTCTTTTTTTTTTTTTTTTTTGTTGTTGTTGTTGAATATGAAATAAAAATGTATTCTTTGACGGCAAAATTATGCGTATAATGTTCGAGTATGCAATTTCAAAGTCACATAAGAATTAAGTACGATGGAAATGGAGCTAAAAAGAAAAAAAAAAAAAGAGAGAGAGAAAAGAACGAGGTCTAGTTGCACGTATAAACTCTCTTTCCACTTATTTTTGGATATGAAATATAAAACGAATGTTTTGACGGCGAAATTATGCGTACAGGGTACTTGAGAATACAATTTCAAAGAGTTGCATGAGGATCAAGTACGATAGTAGTGGAACTAAAATAGAGAAAAAGAAGGAAAAAGTAATACAAAAAAAAAAAGAAAAGAAAGAAAGGAAAAAGAGGAAGAAGATGAAGGCCATTTGCGCGTGAAAATTCTCTTCCTATTTGCGTATTACTGTAGATGAAACAGAAGATGGAATTTATGTAATTAAACGATATTTTATAAGTGCATATGCAGTTATAAAGTTACATGAGCGGTTAACTAGAAATGGGACTATGAAAAGAAAAAAAAGAGAAAAGAAAGGAGGGGGGGAAGTATAAAAACGAAGTTTACTCGCGTGCGACAATTACTTTTTATATATTTTTTTTTTTTTATTTTCTTTCCTCTCCATTCTTTTTTTCTCATTTTTCTCGCGATGGCACATTAATTTCACCGGGGAAAAAAAAAGTTTCGCCATTTCCCAGGCTGACGCGAAAAAAAAAAGAAATAAAAGAGAGAAATGAAAAAGAAGAAAAAAAAGAGAAAAATGAGAAAAAAAGAAAACATGTCCTTGCATGCGCGAATAATTATTCGAAGCGGTTCAGCTCTCTCGTTAAAGGTACTAGCAATCCTTGTTAGTCGTAATGGGTCTTTAATACATATATATATATATATATATATATATATATATATATATATATATATATATATATATATATATATATGATCCGTGGGAATAATTCGTAAGTCGTGTGAAGCCGCCAAAAATCTATTTCGTTGGGCCAACGTAAGAGATAAAAGCAAAGATATAAAAGCTAGCACGAGACACGTCGCTCGCGTGGATACATTATTTTCGTAAGCACACTGCTGCTCATCATCTGTTTACATTTTACGTGTACACAAGGTTTCGGTTTGAAAGACGTAAGATCGTGCCATGGCACGAACTCTAAGGATATTATGTTCATGGATTTTACGTAAAATCAGCTGTTTTCGATCTTTCGTATATAGTTACAAAACTGAAAATCAAATCTAAGTGACACACAATACGATACGCGCAAAATGAATATCGCAAATATTATGCTTGGCTCGAACATATTAAATACGTATTTACGTATAGTATATAAATATAATATATATATATATATATATATATATATATATATATATATATGTATGTATGTATGTATTTCAGTGATACACACATACTTTCACATTTCTCCAAGCTTATCGTAAACTCTTGACATTCCGTTCTTTACGAGCAACATAACAGCCTACTTGTACGTTCGACTATTCTTAGAAAGCGTAGAAGAAAGATATTGACAGACAAATTTAGCGTGTTACTTATTTTCGTACGTTAGGAGAAAATAATTTCTCGTTAATGGTCGACCATTAGAAAGATGCCACTCGGTGAAGCGTCATCATCGGAGCATTTACGTGAACGAGAACATTTTTCTCTCCTTCTCTCTCTCTCTCTCTCTCTCTCTCTCTCTCTCTCTCTCTCTCTCTCTCTCTCTCTCTCTCTCTCTCTCTATCTATCTATCTATCTCTCTATCTTTCCGTTCTCTCTTCCTCTTAATCTTTCTTAAAACCTTCGAGATGATCGTTTGATAAACGCCCCTGGTTATCGTCGACGTAGTAGTAGTATTAATAATAATAATAATAATAATAATAATAATAATAATAATAGTGATAGTAGTGGTAGTTCCTTTTGATAAAGATTAATAGCCAAAAGGAGGAGGCGTTTCTGCGAAGAAAATAACAGGGAATGATTTCTCTTAGTATAAAAGCGTTCACGAGGATAATCATTTTTATCAAGGATAAAGTATCAAACGAGAGGAGTACCTTTTTGCAATACCTCTTATTTAAATCTCTTTTATAACAACCACTTTTCTTCCTGTCAAAGGACAAATATATATATATATATATATATATATATATACATATATATATATATATATGTATATATATAACGTTCCTGATATAATTATAGATTAACATAAAATTTAATCGTTTCTTCTAATCGATTAGACGAAGAAAAAAGAATAAGAGAAAGAAAAAAGATAAAGAGAGAGAGAGAGAGAGAGAGAGAGAGAGGAGAGAATCAAAAGGAATATAGAACGTACGTAACTTCGATTGACGCTTTCTAAATATATATTCTGTCGTATGCGATCGATCAATTGCGATTCGATAGAGGAGAATACATTCGCGAAAAGATACGACCGGACGTTGTTATAATTACCTTTGTTTTAACGATTCTTATTCGGCAAACGAGTTACGTCAAATCAAATTAATGTTTGCTCGGAAAACGATGAGATATGTGTATGTATACGTTATGTATGTACATATCTATGCATACGTACGTACCTACGTGCATACGTACGTACGTACGTACGTACGTACGTATATACTGTATGTATGTATCCGTGTACATAAGCCTATAATTCTTTTCTCGTTTCTTTTCAGTTTTTCTTTATTCTTTCCTTTGTTTTTTTTTTCTTTTTCCTTCTTTATTATTTTTTTTTTTTCTTTGTTGTATATACCAATTAAGATAAGACACGGGATAGAGATAAGAATTCGGGATGTCCGCGTACGATAAGAACGATAGCCAGTTTAACGATTACGAGGCGAGTTAGAAAGACTCGCATAAGTTTCGTGTCGTGCGTTCCGATCTTTTAATAGACACTCAGTCGAAGAACCGAAAAGACAGACAGATAGAGAGACAGACAAATAGTTCGAATAATTCTAAGCAACACATACGGCAAGCATCATATGTCCTTTTTTTTCTTTTTTCTATTTCTTTGTTTTCTTTTCCCCTTCTTTTTCTCTAATTCTCTCTCTTTCTCTCTCTCTCTCTCTCTCTCTCTCTTTTCTTCTTTTAGGCCAGTTTAACTCGGCTCGCCCGTACGAATGTTCATGTACGAGCAAATGAACGATGATCGTTGACAGCTGTGTTGACGTGTTAATCGTAGAAAACACGTAGTTTCATTAAATATCTTGATCGCGTTTTCCTCACGACATATTCGTGTTCCACTTTAATTATATAAAGTAACGTCGATTCCATGTTATTTCTCATTTTTTTTTCTCTTTTTTTTTTCTTTTAGATATTTTCGCGTATTACCATCAAATGTTGTATAATTCGATATGCTTTCGAAATCGAATCTACGTATTTGCGTACATACGTATGTATATATACATAAAATAAATATATATATATACATAATCTATATACATATGATATATATATATATATATATATATATATATGTATTGAATACACAAATCAAAGAGCGAGCGTATTTTCCGGATCATTGATTTTATTAAAGACAGGGCTGAATAAACGGTACATGATATTTTCGACTAAACTATTTGACTGTAACTGTCAAATAAGTATTTACGATTGAAAGTTCAGCAAAATCCGAGAATCTATATATAAGCGCAATTGCAAAGGTATATATATATATATATATGATTGTGTGTGTGTGTGAATGTGGGTGTATGTGTATACGAATGAGTATGAATGTGTGCAAAAGAGAAAGAGAGACCTTGAAGTTTAATCTTCGCGAGCAAGCAAACGCACACATAGACTTGGTATATCCGTGTGTCTTTTTGTATATGTGTTTCTCTCTCTCTCTCTCTCTCTCTCTCTCTCTATGTCTCTATGCGTGTGTGTGTGTGTATGTGTGTGCGTGTAAAATGCATTAAGTTTATACTCGATCTTTCGTGTCGTAGGTACCGAGGGAAAATAAAATGAGCAACCCGGCCCGGAAGAGACGCTCTTAACGTCGTAAGTTTGCTTAGCTCGCTTTCATAAGCTCCGCTCCCTGAGATTCTTTTATGCACCCCTGGAGATAAAAGTACCACATAAACTCGAAGGTCTCTCAACCTCTTCCTCCTCCTACCACAACCACCACCACCACCCCAATCCCCCTCATACTTTTAGCTGCAATACTTTCTTAAATTGAGTGCTGAAATTTGAACGACTTGTGCTCTTTGCAATTTGACACGTTAACGACCTTTTCTTTCATACTCCACGACGCTGCCTGCTACCTCTTATTCTCCCATTTATCACTCGTACAATGAAACGTGAATTAATCGTTTGTTCGACGGTATAATTTGAAGATAGGGAAAAATGTAAAGGCGAGAAAGATTTGTTCTAACACGATTCTCGTTGGAATCTAATATCCGATATCGAATCGGATATAAGATGATAATCACGTTTTTCCATTACGTTACTTTAGAGTTATTATCATTAAAAAAAAAAAAAGAAAAAAAAATTCTTTTCAATAAAAAGAATAGAATGTAGAGCATCGTGGAATAAAGAATAGAATGGAGAACATGGATAAATCTCACGGGCATCGTCCTAACAACCGATAGCTCTGGCATTTTCTTTCGTTAGTTCCGCTTAGTTAGTGCACGAAGCTAGTAAAGGTCAATCGGTGCAACGATGCTAGGTAAAGATAGATAGATAGATAGATAGAGAGAGAGAGAGAGAAAAAAAAATGTAAAAAGAAAAGAAAAAAGAAGAAGAAAAAAGATAGCTCAGGCTTTGACGTAGTACATAGAATCGTTGTGTCGTGTACAGACTAAAATAATAACATCCTATGTAGATCTGGGCGGTCTCTCTCTCTCTCTCTCTCTCTCTCTCTCCCTCTCTTGGTTTCTAGACCGTTATCGATATCAAATCGCTTTGATGCCTGGAAAGCTTTCCGCTTCGTCTAATTCTATTTCGTATGGTGAGGTTTCGCGTCGGTGTTGGAATTTTCAATGAAAAGAGGTAACACACATGTTGCGAATCTTCGAATTATATTCCTGGATGATCCTCATGGAGATTCGCGTACGTGTATGTATGCGTGTTCGTGTCTGTCTATATTTGTGTGTGTGTTTACATGATTCGATTTCTCGGGAATAAAGGTTCTCGCCAAACGACGTGAATAAGAAGAAAAGGCTCGTTCGTAAAACTCACTATGCCTCAGAGAGGTCAGCTCCCTGACTATGACCTCGCATAAAAGGAATATCTTAAGCGAAACGTACCTCTTGGAATATTAACAACGTTCATGCGCTGTTGTTATCCCGTTTACCCGTACTTGTCCTCGTAAGCGACGAAAAGAAAAAGTCGAGTTTGCGAATGACATCGTGTGTGTTCGCTTATGTATATGTGATCGATGTGAAAAATAAGAAAAAGAAGAGGAAGAAGAAGGAGAAGAAGAAGAAGTGGAAGAAGAAAAAGAAAAAGAAGCTCGACGAGAGATGATAAGTCGAGAGAGAAGAGAGAGAGAGAGAGAGAGAGAGAGAGAGAGAGAGCGAGACTGACTGGTTAAGAATCACGCGAGTGTGTCTCACATTTTCTTCAGAACGGGGTTAATGCCCGATTGAGTTTCATAAAATACCATTAAGGGATGACACATGTATACATGTGAATATCTATCTATCGGGGTCGTATAGTTACAAGATTGCTACACCTTGTACACATCGTCGAATGCATTTTCAGATAATAAAACGCGGTAACGAGCGTGTGGCTGGACGGTTATTTTTTTTTTTCGTTTCTTCTTCCTCTTCTTCTTCTTCTTTTTCTACTTCTTTTTTCGTCTTCGTTCTTTCCTCTTTCTTTTTTTTTTTTTTACCTTTTTATCGCATACTTCTCTTTTCCTCTCTCTCTCTCTCTCTCTTCATTTTTCTTTATCGTCCTATTACGTCAAATCATTGAAATTATCGCGCGTTGGTGCGAGATAATCATCAGTCGGTCTATTTCGGTTTAATGTTTCTTTTTTATTTTCCTTTTTTTTTTTTAACGATCGCGCCGTCGCAAAAAAGAAAAAGGAAAGAAAAAAAAAAGAGAGAAAAGAAAAGCGAAAGATAGTAAGGGAATATTTATTTTTAAAGAAATATAATTTATAGATCTTACGTACGAATATAGATACATATTTGAAAGTGTATCAATCGTTAGACTTAGCTCGCGAGTAAACGTTAAAAGCGTTAAAGGATATGAACGAGCTAACGTAAGATTTAATGTGTATCGTCTTCGATCTTTCGTCAGGATCCATTCGTGGGAAGAGAGAAACTAAAGGGGAATCCGATCTTTAACTTCGTAGAGAAGCCTATTGAGAAAGATGACGAAGAGATTCGAATTCAACTGGCAGATCGAAGTGCCGGAAGCGCTTCGTAATGGATGCGTCTTTGATAGATGGTCCGAGGAGAAGGACAATACCGAGCTTGAGACGAACTGTATGTTCAAGATCGACGTATATGGTTTCTTTATTTATTGGCAGAGCGAAGGAAAGGTGATGTATTCGTTTCCATTATACCTGCATATATATATATATATATATATATATTTACACACACACATATATATGCCTTTTCATTTCTTTTCAATTACATCGTACATTTCGTGTTTGCGTTAATACTTCTTTCCTCCTCTTTTTTTTTCTTCTTCTTCTTTTTTTTCTTTTTCTTTCCGTTTTCGTATTTCCTTAATACATCGTTCCTCAAGTACGATTTTTTCTTCGAATGACAAGATTATCTTCTTTCGTTTTCACTATAGGAAGGTGACGTATTAGAACTGTGTCAAGTGAGCGATATTCGTGCCGGTGGAGTGCCAAAGGTAAATCAAATAATTCAAAACAATTCTTTCTCCAATTCTCATTCGTAAATATATTTCGTTAAAAAAATTTCTCTCACTTACGTACACATTGATACCATACATATGATGGGAATTATCGGTAACGTGTGTTACGTAGAAAAAAAAAAAAAAAGGAAGGAAGGAAAAGAAGCGAAAAGAAATAAAAAAAAAAAAAAAACGTATGTACTTGACTCTTGTTACAGGATCCAAAGCTGTATGATAAATTAATTGCCAAACACGGCGAGCAGCTAGATGAAAAAAGTTTGACCATCTGTTCGGGCGTCGATTACACCAACATCAATTATCAGCACGTCGTTTGTCCGGATGCCACGACTGCCAAGGTAACGCTGATTACGATAACATTACCGTCGCGAGCTCGTTAGTTTTTATACCTCATAATGGAGCTGACATTTTTTGTTTAAGCGCATATCGTCGCGGCACGTGGCGACGGTTATGTGTTTTCTATTTAGTTTCTTCTTTATTTCTTTTTTCTTGTTTTTTTTTTTTTTTTTTTTTTTTTTTTACTATTTTTCCTTTCCTCTTGTTTATTTTTCCTTCCTTTATTTTATCTTTTTTTTTTACTTTGCTCTCTCTTTTTTTTCCTTCGATATCTCTTTACTCGATCATTATGCACGCGATATACGTTCATTTACATGCGATACATTTCATTAAACGACTTTTAAATTGCCCTGATAAAAAAATATCATTCGGCATACCAATTCATCAATTATCGTCTATTATCGCTTACAATGTTAAATAAGTACATGTTGTTGGATATACGACGGGGCGGGGGAAGGGGGGAGGGTGAGGAAAAAAAAACGAAGATAAAGAAAATACTCGAGAACGACTCGATGTATAATGATAACAAAAAAAAAAAAAAAAAAAGAAAGAAAATTCAATAGATTCGTCTAATGGTTTTACATCTTTGTGTGTTTCATGTGCCGTGGTAGATATGGTTGGATGGTGTACGATCGATTACGCACAACGTGAAAGCCAACAACTTTTGTCCGTTGACATGCCTGAAGAAACAGTAAGTTTGCCAATAAAATTGCATTCGGTTAAAAAGCGTTTCGAACGATATGATACGCGCTCGTAGGAACGTAAACAAAGGTAGCTTCTTCGTTCTCTGTGCGTCACGAGACAATTAGTCTCGAAGCTTTTACGCAGACGACGACATATCTATGTAAGTTATATAAGTATGTATGTACGTACGTATCGTACGTACGTACGTGCGATAAAAGGATTCCGCACCAAAGAGACGACAATTCCCTTTGAATATCTTCCTTTTCTCCGTTCACCCGTGAATATTCGTCCGTTGCAATTAGGTTCTCTCCGTTAAAGAAGAAATTTCCAATTGAAAAATTTCACCTTTGTGAATTTATCTTTGACAAAGTTGTCCAATGGTTTTTTTTTTTTTTTTGTAAGGTAGCTTTCCGTCTCTATCTCTATCTCTATCTCTCTCTTTATACGTATATATATAAAGAGAGATATATTTATGTATATAGATATATAAATATTTCCTTTTCTGAACTTCGATGAGAAGATGAACGATCCTTTTTTGTCCCGTTTTAGTTGGATGCGACTGAGAATGTTGGTCGATCCAAATGGAAAAGTTCCGGTGAGAGTGGTCGCGAGGACTTTTGCGTCTGGAAAAACTGAGAAGCTTGTCTATCAGTGTCTCTCTGATTTAAATCTACCAAGTGGCAAGGTATTTATCATGTATCTTTGAATATGCAAGAGATTTTTATCCTTCAAAGTATATACATATACATATATATATATATGCATATACATCTCTGTATGAGTAAAAAGTAGGTGGAGTATGTACATATATATATATTAATTTATATCCGCAATATAGTGTCTTCCTTTCGCCTTTCAGAATGACGTTATAGAACCGGACGACTTTACCTTCGATGCATTTTACGCTCTTTATCATAAAATATGCCCGAGGAACGATATAGAGGAGCTCTTTCAATCGATGTGAGTAAGATATATTTCAACGTAAAGGGGAACAATTCTCGGTAACTTTATTCGGTGCATTGCGCAATCCGCAAATAATCAACGATGAGATTACGCGAATGAGTTCTCTCTCAAACGAACATTTATTTATCCCGGAAATTTCAGAACACAAGGAAAGGCGGACACGATAAACCTCGAACAGTTGATTACCTTTCTCAACGAGAAACAACGTGATCCGACCTTAAACGAGATTCTATATCCTCTCTACGATGAGAAACGAGCATTAGAAATTATTTACGATTACGAGCAGAATGAAACTGTCCGAAATCAAAGTAAGCCGAAATAAGAACATACTCTACAAAATTTTTTCATTGCAATCCTTTTTTCTTTCTTTCAATTTTTTCGTTTCCTTTCGTTTATCCGCTTCTCCTCTTTCTCCCACTTTATCTATCCGTCTATATTTCTCTCTCTCTCTCTCTCTTTCCTTATATTTTCTAGTGATACTCTTTAACACTCTAAAATATCTATCGCCATTCGCTATATTTCGAATTAGTTTATACCTTCGAAACGGCATCCTTTCAGAAACAATCACGTCCTTTCAGAAACGATGACGAAGGACGGCTTCATAAGATACCTGATGTCGGATGAGAACGCGCCGGTATTCTTAGACAGATTAGACGTTTATATGGACATGGACCAACCGTTGGCGCATTATTATATCAATTCGAGCCATAACACGTACCTGAGCGGTCGTCAGTTTGGTGGAAAGAGTAGCGTCGAGATGTACAGACAAGTTTTGCTTGCCGGTTGCAGGCAAGTTTTATAACGAAATAAAAGATAATGTTCTTGATGTAACGAATTGGGGTGGCGGGGGCGGGAACGGGAGCGGGAATGGAGGGGCGGAATAAATTTTATTTCGTTCGACATTAATCGATCCTGTTTTCACGAAAGATGCGTCGAATTGGATTGCTGGGATGGAAAGGGAGAGGACGAGGAGCCAATAATAACGCATGGCAAAGCGATGTGCACCGACATACTCTTCAAAGACGTAATATATGCCGTTAGAGATACGGCCTTCGTAACGTCCGAATATCCAGTTATACTCAGCTTCGAGAATCACTGTAGTAAGAAGCAGCAATACAAATTGGCCAAGTATTGCGATGAGATACTAGGTGATCTACTGTTGAAGGAACCCCTTAAAAATTTTTCCGTAAGTTTAGATTGAATCAAGAAAAGAAACAAAAGTAAAATAAAAAGAAAAAAAAAACACTTTATCGAGAAATAATCTTATATCGGGGAAAATGTGAATATTTATGAAGTAATCCGTGATCGTAAATATTACGTCGATGATTATCGGCTCGATAAAATCTCATCGGCCGATAAATATCAACCGTCGAAAATCCAATAATCATGCGTGCTATGTCGTAAAACACAGCTGGAACCTGGGGTATCGTTGCCGTCGCCCAACATGTTGAAGCGTAAGATTCTTATTAAAAATAAACGTCTCAAGCCGGAGGTGGAGAAGCAAGAACTCGAATTATTCAAACAGGGCCAATTTGTAATCGAGGATGAGATTAAAGAGGACGCAAGCGCCACCCCACCTGTCGTAACAGCGGTCGTCGAGCAGCAACCGTCGAAGGTAAATAAAAAAAAAATAAAAAAATAAAAAAAAGTTGCCTTTATAACGAATTAAGGTGTAAAAAATTTGAGAGAGAGAGAGAGAGAGAGAGATTTGACCTTGCCGAATGTGGCGGCCGTCTACACTAGCCGCGTTGTGATAATAACGTTTCCCCCCTTGATCTTCAGGATGAGACTTCGACGGATTCGATGACATCATCGACAACCGGCGTCCAACAACAGCATTCTGGCAGTGGTCCAACTGGTCTCGGTGAGAGTTTGGAACTGGCTGTGGCTCAACCATATACCGGAAGTACGACGAACGTTCATCCGTGGCTTTCCTCGATGGTCAATTACGCTCAGCCAATAAAGTTTCCGGGTTTCGACGTCGCCGAACGTATGTTACGATAACAATGATTATCATATTCGATATCACTACGATATCTTATATTCCTATATATATATATATAAATTTATACAATCGTGTCCACATTTCTTTTTTTTTTTTTATATATATATAGAAAAGAACATTCACTATAACATGTCTTCCTTCGCTGAAACGGCCGGACTTAATTATTTAAAGACATCTGCCATTGAATTCGTTAATTACAATAAACGACAAATGAGTCGTATATATCCAAAGGGTACGCGTGCGGATTCCTCGAATTATATGCCACAGGTAATACTCGACGACGAGCTATTCTAAACGGGCAAATATCAGAAAAGAATCGTTTGTAACTAGTCTTTTCTCTGTCGATCGATCGATCCTTTCGAACTAGGTCTTCTGGAACGCCGGCTGTCAAATGGTGTCGCTGAACTTTCAAACGGCGGATCTGCCAATGCAACTAAACCAGGGCAAGTTCGAATACAATGGTTCCTCCGGGTATCTCCTCAAGCCGGATTTCATGAGGCGTGCTGATAGAAGTTTCGATCCGTTCGCCGAGAGTCCAGTCGATGGTGTAATCGCTATACAATGTAGCGTACAGGTAAAGAATCGATATTGATTCTTTATATATATATATATATATATATATATATATATATATATATATATATATAAATATATATGTATATACTGCGATTCATCGTTTCTACGTAAAATGTTTCTTTTTTTTTCTTTTCTTTTTTTTTTTTTGTTAGGTAATAGCGGGCCAGTTCCTTTCGGACAAAAAGGTCGGTACCTACGTCGAAGTAGAAATGTATGGTTTACCAACCGACACAATAAGAAAAGAATTCCGTACAAGAGTCGTACCAGCGAACGGCCTCAATCCGGTATACAACGAGGAGCCTTTCCTATTTAGAAAAGTAGTATTACCGGATTTGGCAGCGCTAAGATTCGCCGTCTATGACGAATCAAACGGAAAGCTCCTTGGCCAAAGAATAGTTCCTTTAGACGGTTTGCAATCTGGCTACCGTCATATATCCTTACGCACTGAGGCAAACTTTCCTATGTCTCTGCCCATGCTCTTTTGCAACATAGAAATAAAGATCTACGTACCGGATGGTTTTCAAGGTTAGTACCAAATAATTCATAATCGATAATCCCTCCCTCCCTCCCCTCCCCTCCCCTCCCCCCCCTCTTTTTTTCCCCCTTTCATATCGGATCTCTCCTCTTTCCGATAGAATTTATGGACGCCCTGACCGCACCGCGAGCTTTCAAGAACAACGAAAGTATGGCGCAAAATAAGATGCGCGGACTTGGAATCGAGGAGAGTGACAGTAAAAGTAGTTCGAACTCGATGACCTCCAAGCATCAGGAAGCTTCGAAGCCACGAGGTAATTAGATAAAGAAAAGAAAAAAAAAAAAAAAAAGACGAGAAAAGAAAATGAATGAAATACGATTTCTTTCGTTCTTTAAATCGAATCTTCGTTGTTATCAATCAATCGTCAATTGTCCGTCCCACAGAGGAAATAAAATTCGACCCGATCACAGTGGAATCCTTGAAGTTAGAGAAAGGTTATCAAAAGGTTTTGAGAAAGCAACAAAAGGAATTGGAGTCTTTGAATAAGAGGCATCAGAAAGAAAAGATGACCGTACAAAAGCAACATTGTGTCGCGATAGAAAAGATAATCAAAGGGAAGAAGTAAGTTATCGGAATATTTTCCTTTTTCTCTCTCTCTCTCTCTCTCTCTCTCTCTCTCTCTCTCTCTCCTTTACCAATAAGAATATAACTCGAAGTTATATAGACCCCTTGGTGATTATTCAAGTTCGATAGAAGAAGAAGAAGAAGAAATGTAAAGAAATAAAAAGACAAAATAACATTTTCTTTTCGTTATTTAGCAAAGCAGAATTATCGAGAGATCCGATCATAAGACAAGCCGTGAACGAGCAAACGAGTCAATGGTCACGATTGGCTGACAGACAACGTCGCGATGAACGTGAATTAGTACGGGTTCATCTCGAAGAACGTCGCGTGCAATTAAATAAATTATGTACGACGGCCCAAGTAACGCAACAAAAACAGCTTAAGGCCAGACACGATCGGGAGATAAAAGAGATGAATGCGAGACAGGCGAAATTGTCGCTCGAGTGTATGAGAGAGGTGATGAACGATAAAACCTTGAAGACGCGGGGCATCAAGGAGGGTAGGCTTAGGGAGAAACAACAGAACAATACGAAGAAATTCATGGAGGAGCGTAAGATAGCGCAGATGATACACGACAGGGAGAAGGAGAAGTTGAAGGCCATACACGACAAGCAATTGGAGGAACTGCAGAAAGATATGAATGCGGTAAGGGACGAGGTATAGTGATCAGATTACGATAATCATACATATACATATAAATAAACGTGTATATAATATTCGTGAATATTATTTTAACATTAGTATCGAAAGTTAAACGTTCATGTTATGTTAGATATGAAAGATAAAAAAAAAAGGAAGAAAGAAGGACATAAAAATATTCGTATACGAAGACATGGTTTTTTTTTTTTTCTTCTCTTTTACAGATCATGGATATGTATAAGAACGAAGAGATGGAATACGAATTGGGACCGAAGACCGAATTTTACGCGTGATTCGTTTTCGATTTACTTTCAGCGATTGCTCCAAGTAACGAGACACCGTCCAGAAAAGGGACAAGCATCCTTTTAGGACCTCTTAACTAACTATGGAATACGCGGTATCAGTAATTATAATTGGAATTGGGATCAAGCTACACATTAGTTGTCGTTAACGAATCTTTCATCGTTCACACGTATGTAAGTCCAGGAACTTTGGAAGATACGATAACGACAAGTTAATCAAACCTAACGTACCTAGTTGAACGTTCTGAATATTTTTTTATAAAAAAAAAAACAGAACAAATATATATATATATATAAAAAAGACAAAAATGAAGATAAAAGATGAACAAGCAAGCAAACAAAAATGAATACACGAGAGAATGAGAAATAAAATATCTTGTACCTCTGCATTGTGTCCGTCGCTGCGCGAGCAAAACTATTTAGGATAATAAGAGAGTCAATACAACTAAAGTGATCTAGTCAAGTTCTCCTATGGTATGTAATAAGTATAAAATATTCTGTACGTATACATACATACATATGTATGTGTATGTATAAGTATTTTATATATATATATGTCATGGTACAATATAAGAAATACATGAAAGAAACACAATAACGATATATAATATAAAAAGAGAGTATATACATATATATATATATATATATATATGTGTGTATATATATATAATATTATATATATTATAATAACGTGATCCAACAACCAGGCCGTTCAAATTAATACACCATTGAATTTATTGAACCAGATATTTTTTGATCGTCGAGGCTATTGTCATATTCTATTGAACGTGCGTGTATGCGAGGAAATAATTCATATGGATGCACGTATCTCTTTATGCCTAAATGTCAGAAAAAAAAAAATAATGCTACAGTCTTTAACTGTGATGATATCACGACCATATTATAAACAATACTATTATAATGTTGAGATGAAACTTTCACTGTGGATGAAATTAGTCGATAAAAATATATTAATATATCGACGAATAATAGAGTATTAAATAACAGCTCCTTGGAGTAATTTCTTCGGACTGAATGCGTATAATAATAATAATAATACCTATATTAATACATATATATATATATATATATATATATATATACACACATACAGACATGCGTACATATATGTGTGTATATATATATATATATACCACTTTGCGAAAATCGTTCATCTTTTTCAGAAAAATTTATCTCTTGGTCCAAAGTGGGTGAACAAATCGTGAGCCAAATATCACTGTAAATAGCTTTAAAATCGGAGCCTAGTATAACGATAATTACAAATACCACGTCGTTGTTTTCATTATAATATAACGTTATTTAAATATAAGTTGTTATACTAATTTATACGTACATATATGCGTACTTCTGTGTAAAGTTCGTTTGTACGTTAATTATGTCCGTACTAAACGACACATATACGTACGTGTATGTATAACGAAAATGAAAATGAAAAAGGAAGATGAAAAAGAAACAAAAATAAATAAATAAATATATATATCTATAAAGACAAAATAAAGAGATTAATAGTCAAATATCGTAAATCATTTATTATCATCATCAACGTTATAGAAAATATCTATCGTAACAAGTTGTTATACGTGATGTTCTCCGATATGATCGTCGTAATGATTTTCATAGTGTTCGTCGTAATATGATCGAGGTTCTGTCTCTAAATCGTGATAGGACAACGATAAGATTCCATTGAAAGTTGATATTTCTAAAAGTAAACAATTAATATACATATATATATATCATTATTATCATTATTACTATTAATATTATATTTTATTTTAGGAAATTTGATATGAAAGCCATCGAAAGCATTATTATTTACCCGCATTTGATTCACCGACGTGTCCCAATTCATTTGTGTGTTCTACGATTGGCACGATATCCGTTTCGTGATGGCCCGTCAAACCCAAATCACTCACTCCGTCCACGTAATTCGATGACAGAGGCAAGTCTCCGTAATTATTGACGTGTACGTTTTGATAGCTGGTTGCACCGTGCCCGTGATAAATCGTTCGAAAATTCGGAAAATTTTCGTACTCTAATTGACGTGGTATTCTCGCAGCATCGCACATGGCTATTGCCACGATATACAACTGAATAGAACAGAACAAGAAAAAAAGGGAAAAAAAAAGCATTGAAAAGTTACGTCAACGTTTTCAGCGATGGCTCGAATATGTTTTCTCTTTTCTTTTTACGTTCGTCGAATGAAAATAAAAGAAGAAAAAAAGAAAAAGAGAGAGAGGGAGAGAGGGAGAGAGAAACGAGAAGTATATTCTTTTACGGTGGAGTGGAGTGGAGGGGAGGGGGGGAGGGAAAGAAATTAAGACAAACTCACAAAATATTTCATAGCTGTGATAGGTTAATTTTTACACGTTGAACAGACCCGATGTTTCTCTACTGTGATCTATCTGAAGAAGCAACGTTAGTTTTATACTCGGTTTCCTCGTCTGCCCGCCCCCGCCCCCGCCCACCCCGAAAGAAATTATGAAATATCTGATGCGAATATACATGCTAAAGTACGAGCGGATGTTTATAATCAGCAGTAAAAAGTCCGTATGGCGTATCTTCTCTAGGACAGGATACATCGGATTCATGGTCTCGGGTTATACGTGGGTATGGGAAGGTTGAGATTTGGTCTAGAGAGCTAGTAAACAACAACGTGTATGTCCGTACGATCTATGGTTTCAAAACGGAGATTGAACCTTAGTTGCCGAAGGCATTGCGCAAATTTGCCGCTTGGCGTTACGAATGTAGATATGACGAAACTGCACGGAGGATTCCTTGAAATCTCTTGGAAACCGTACACGTACAATTAAGTTTTCTATCGTATCATTGATTTCCAAGGAGTATAGATAATGACAACGTCGAACTCTAAAAAAAAGTATCCTTCGAACAGTTTTTTCTTTTCCACGGGGAATTTACCGTGGGCTTTTCATTTCTAAAAAAAAATTGTTCTTTATTCCCGAGAATAAATATAAGTAAAGTATCATAGACGCACGTTGATTTGCCCGAGCGGGTTACTTGCTCGAGTTTACGTACACGGATGTACTCTCGTCCGTTTACGCAAAAAAAAAATAAAAAAAAAAAAACACACACATTAAATAACCCGAGCGATTTCGTAAGAGCGACATTCACAAAAATTTTGTCGGATCTAAAAGACGCAAGAGGAAGTACGTGGAGGAATAATAGACCATTTAAAAGGCGCGAACGTGGGATATGATAAAACTTAATATCGTCGTAATTACGTAAGACAGATTATTTATTGGTAGAGTGTAGACGATTACAAAAGTTTAGAGATTACTAAATTACGATCGAGAATTGTGGTTCATTATGGCAGTTTATTGTAACTCTATAAGTTCGATCCATTTCCATTAGGAAATATCTCGTTGTTCCTTGCGAGCTAGGCCCTCTCTCTCTCTCTCTCTCTCTCTCTCTCTTACTCCATAGGTGGTTAAGAGAATCGATGTATGATTAAATTACTTTCTTTTCTTCTCCCTTGGCTTCATGTAATTTCAGTCGCACATAGGTTTCGCTATTTTGACAATGGCTTGGGGTGGATGAACTGGAGCAGGTGGAAGATAGACGGGTTGGTGCACCATAGGATGTTGCGGTTGAGCAATTTTCACGTATGAGACCGGGGCTGCCTGTATGTGGATAACTTTGGGTTGCGCCGGTGGTATATAGGAGACGGGATGTGGGGCTGGTTTTTGATATACGTAGCCTGAAACGGCTGGCTTTTGGTATACATAGCCTGAGACCGCCGGTTTTTGATAAACAATACCTGGTTTTTGATATACCACTTGGGTCTGTACCGCCGGAACTTCGTATTTTTTCAAATAAATCTTCGGCATCTCATACATCGGCTTTTGATATGCCGGCGCGTAAGAATACATCGGCTTTTGATAAATCACTTTTGGCGGCGAGTACGATGGCATCCATGGTTTAACGACAGATTGAACCGGATGAACCGAATACGATGGTGCATGAACTGGTTGATAACTTACTACCTGGGGCTTCACGTATGTAAACGATTGTTTCGGAATAATTGTGTAACTCGGTTGATGACTTGATATATACTGTATATGTGGTGGTGATTGATGAACCGTCACTTCCTTTTTCGGATAGCTAGGCTGTTCATAAGCTTTTACGAGAACAGCTGGCTGATGATATGCGGGAAGGTGGTACTGCGGTGGACAAGGGTCTTGAACGTAGCCCCTTTTTAATTTTGACAATGAAGAAGAATCCATTGTACCGGAATCCGTCATGTCCATATGTACGCTGTGCGAACGAACGCTCGCCAGCCATAACAGGCACGGTATCTAAAGATTAGAAAGGTATATATATATATATATATACTAATGGATGGATGAAAGAAAATGAAAAACGATGATGTTTTCGGTTCGGGTATCGTTTACTATATAAATATGAAACGTATAACGAGCAAGAGTCGGCGCTAACAGGGTGACAAGATTTCTCTTTTAAATAGAGTCCAGGCTAATAGAAAAAAAAGAAAAAGAAAAAAAAGAAAAAAACAATTATGCAGAAGCGTGCGAAGTTTCCCTCGTGCCAATGTAGATTATATCGTCGTGTTTAGAGAAAAGCGTCAAGGAGAAAAGCGTTTCTGCTGATGCGTATCGCTGCTTACCAGTAACCTCAGCATGATTAACTTTGTCTTCTTTTATTATCTTGAAACGGTTAGTTTACAAGATGACCGATAGAACGAGTGTCCTGAACGAAACTAAAAGCGCGTCGTTGTTACTAGCCGGTTTTATAAACTTTAGCTCGAGTTAAGCGGCACAATTATTCTAGTTGGCCGAAGCCGATTGAGATTCCCTTAAGCGGCGTAAAAAGCAGTCGTCGTGCGTTCGGAGCCCTGTAATGATGCAATTGCACTCGCGCCCCGGTATTTCCTGAATAAATTCTGCGACTCTTGTAAGAAGGTATGTACGTACGTACATACGTATATGCGTGTGTACGTAAATACATGGATACCTTGGGCATGGCCGAGTAGTTGACGTTCTATACCGGTGACGGTTTACGACACAGGGACAAAACCATTTGAAATAGGCGTGCACAGGTAGGGAGTCCGAGGATTGCTCGAGGTATAGCCCGCAGGTAACAACGATCACGACGATAAAACGATGGTTGGAACGACGTATCCGCATTTTCGAGTAAAAAGCTAAGAGGTTCTTTTTCTCTTGAACGATTTTTTCTTCCTCTTCTTCTTCTTCTTCTTCTTCTTCTTCTTCTTCTTCCTCCTCTTCTTTCCTTTTTATCCTTAAGGCAAAGAACCTTACGATACCCTAAGCCTCAGGCCTGTTGAGCTAATAAATTACGAAGTGATCAATGACGTTGTCTTTACAACGGCCGTGAGTTATAACCCCACGTTATGAAACGGTTATAAAAGCTGTGTTTAAACAAGAAAGAAAGAAAAAATATTAAGAAACAATCGCCATGTCCAGGTTTGAATTAATGATTATCTCTCTCTCTCTCTCTTTCTCTCTCTCTCTCTCTTTCTCTCTCTCTCTCGAGAGAGAGAGATGCTCGGCGCGGCGGTTCTTTTGTTTTCAATCTTATAGTTAACGGGGTCAGTCCGTATCTCACAAGTAAATGATTCTTGGATTAAAAAAGGTAATGTTGCGGCGGTAGAATGCAGTTCGCTAAGAGTCTTGGTAAAACCGACAATTAAGCCTCGTACTTTCGAATCCTTTCAGTCATCCGAGCGATCTGGCTTAAACGGTCATGTCACCCGAGGGAGCAAAAGTAATCGCCCAACGACCCGTACAAATAGACAATTTTTATTTAACAAAGAAACACAACGATACATTATATAAGATAACAATATAGATAACAAGTGAAATATTATTTACAAAGCGTAACCACCTATGTAACTAAATTTAAAAACTATATATAAGTTACTCGAGTAACGCGCAAGACTATTGTCATTATTTTCTCTTTCTTTTCTTTTCTTTTCTTTTTTTTTTTTGTTATTTTAATTTAATTAACATATTCTTTTTGGCAATAAATTTGTCGAGTTTACGGGTCCCTTCCACGTCAATGTTTCCAACCGTGTCCTTTACTTTGATGATGGAAAACGTGCTTATAAACTGGCACATGGACCGGATATGGTTTTGGTATCGGTACTGGAAAATGTTTCTCGACTGTTACTGCATAAGGCTTCTCGACTACGTATGGTACCTAAAAAGAGTTTCTTTTAATTCATACATACATATATGGATCTCCCGCGACTTTCAATTAGACGAGGAAAAGTAAGGATCGAAAGTAATATATACATATATATATATTTTTATATATATATATATATATATATATATATATATATATATATATAAAATCAAAGTCGGTAAAGTAGAAATTACAGTGAACTGTATTCGCTAATTCGTTGTATAAACGTTTACCGATCGGTTAACGCTTACCTTCTTTTCAACGACGTATGGTTCAGGCTTTTCTACAGGAATCTCAACGTGTTTAACTACTTCCACAGGTACCGGATGTGGCACTGGTACCTGTACCTGATACGGTTGCGGTATCGGTACTTTAATCTGCTGCGGTATAGCAACTGGTACTGGGTGCGGAATCGGTATAGCGTATTTCTTATAGATCGGTATTTCCACCGCTTTAGAAGTTTCGTGATAGGTAGAACCACCATGGTCTTCATCGTAACCGGCCCATACGGCAGCCACCATACTGGCTAATATCTAATTTCCAAAGATGTATTGTAATCAATGAAAAATTATATTCGATAATCTAGACTGACTCTTAATTTATACGATCGCGCGATTATTCTCTACGCTCAATGTTAAAGAATCTTTTGTTTTTTCTTTTTTATTTTAATATTACGTATTCATTAAGAGATAATTATAATAATAATAATAATAATAACATTACTATTATCAACAATCGAATTAATTGAATTTGTTGTCAAAAGTTAGTATTGATTACTCACGAAAAGTTTCATCTTTCCAAATGGCATGCGCGAATGTAGAACTCCCGCAAATCCGTACGCTATACGTTTCGCCGTCTCTTTGATACTTTCAAAGTCACGGCCACGAGTTTATATACCGATGCAACTTTCTCCCTTCTCCTCATTACAAAAGTCGATGCTCGCTCGAGTGCTCAAGTGCACGAGTGAGCGTAGAAGAGCCTTTCCGTTCATTACGCGCGTCCTACGCGAATGTAATCGTTACTCAAAGTGTGGATTTTTAAGTGCAACTTACTGTTTTGCATTCATCACGTCAAAACGTATAAATCAAAAGCTAATGAAAGTTGTTCTACCGTCTCATAAGGATCGTCGTTAAGAAGAAAAAAAAAAAAAAAAAAAACAAAGAAGTTAGAAAAAAAAGGAACAAAAGAAAAAGAAAAAAGAATTACGAATCGTCGAAAAAAAAAACAGACAGAAATGTTGATCCGTTAAAAAGAAATAGAAAAAAAAATTGAAACGAATGCTTTCGTTTTAGTTATGATAAATGATTTAATTATGATAAAACACATTGAAAGTTAAGAAGGAGAGAGTCGATCTCTATTCATCTCTCTCTCTCTCTCTCTCTCTCTCTCTCTCTCTCTCTCTCTCTCTATCTATTTCTATCTCTATTTCTTTCTCTCTTTCTTTCTCTCTTTCTCTCTCTCAGGTATATTTTTTTAATAAAAATTAAAAAAGTTATAAAAATTATCATCACCTCTCTCAACGAAATAAACGATAAATAGAACAAACTGACTAAAACGGCGTAACACAATGTCACGGTCTAATTTTCTTGACTAACGATCTGTGAATAATTTCCATACTATCGGATATGAATTAACGAGAGAATATTTTAATGCCGATGGCTACGAAAACCGTGGCGGTGGAGTAGGTGGAGGGGAGAGGGGGTATACGATATCGTATGCATGTAAATTTAGGAAAATCTGAAATTTACAAAGGTCCGTAAAGTTCAACGGAACGTAAAAATACGAAACTAAAACTCGCCTGTTATTTAGCAATAAATCTTCTCAGGTAAAATTCGACCAAATCGAGCGATGATTAATGACCAATTATTAATACATGCATATACGTATGTATCTATGTACGTAGATATAAATATAAACTATTATACGAGTATCGTATCCATGTAAAAAGAAATTTACGATTAGAGGACATAGAGATGAGAAAATTAGAAGAAAGTTGGATCGAGTTATTTCACATTCTTCGTGTCTATATTAAATAAAATAAACAAAGAGATAGAAAGAAAGAAAGAAAGAGAGAGAAAGAGAGTGAGAGAGTGAGAAGGGGGAAAGGGAGAAAGGGAGTAAAATAAAAGACAAAGTACACGCCTCTGTTGAAACGTTTATTGTATTTTATCCGTATATTTATGAAAGGTAAGATCGTGCAGAAGAGAGGTGTGGTTAGGTGAACAACGGTCGATCTCGAGATTCGAATCGTCGGTGATTCTATCCAGTATCTCGTAGCGGAACAGTGAAAGTGCATCCCAAGTAAAAGTGGTTTCACACGTCCTGGGCAAGTAACGCGCCAACGTCTCGTCGAGCCGTGCCAGGCCCGTCAAGCTTGTTATGGCGAATCGAGATCATGCAGCTGCTGGTTTGTTTTCAAAGTTAAATCGTAACTATGAACGAACGAGGAAACTAAACACCGGATAACGCGTGGTACGACTTCCTACTAATTTTTCTCAGCTTCCGGGATGAGGAGCGAGGAAGGAAGAGAAATAATTTCATAGGGAAAACTTTTCGGAGATTTCAAACTACTACTTCTCTTTTATTTTCTTTTTAGTTTTTAATTGATTTATTTATTTTTTCTTTTTCTTTTTTTTTTTTTCTTTTTTTTCCTTTCTTTTTCGAACAAGTTACGAACGATGGATCGTTCTTTTTCTTTGGAAAGTTAATATTTCGAATGTCGAAAAGTCGAATGAAGTAGGTTATTTCCTTTACTCCCTTTTCCTTTTTGTTTTCAACGATTCTTTCTACTCTATTCTCTGTTCTCATTTTGGTAAAGTTTTGGTAAATTTCTCTGTTCTCATTTTGGCGAAGGAAAAAAAAAACACTTAACGAAGAATAATATATATATATATATAACACAAAAAAAAAGAAAAACAAGTAACAAAATCGATAATCGTAACAACGTGAGAGATATTTCGCTCGGATATCGCGTCTTGTGATAGAACGTTTTCTCTGAGGACACTCGTAATAAATTAACGACGCCCTTAAATTATTACAACGATCAACGTCCTCCGAGTAAACGGGATCGCTCTTTTTTCCTTTTCTTATTCCTATCTTCTACTTCTACTTCTTCTTCTTCTTCTTCTTCTTCTTCCCCTTTTTTATTTATTTTTATCTTCTTCTTTCTTTTAGTGCCATCCCTTGCCCTTCGACGTGTGATGGAAAACGTGCTTGTAAATTGGAACGTGAACGGGATACGGCTTCGCCACGGGAACCGGAAATTTCTTCTCGACGTAAACTGGATATGGCTTTTCCACGACGTAAGGGACCTAAAAGTTAAGACGTAATGTGCCGTTATATCCTTCACGCTCGTTTTGAAGTTATGTCAGTATTAAAAGTAAAGGAAAAGAAGAAGGAGAAAGATTAAAGAGTAAAAAGAAGATACCAGTGTGCGATCGATTATACCGTGTAATATCTCGAAATTGATATTGAACGAATCCAATTTTCTTTTATCTTTATTTGACAGTAGATTAATTATCAGATGATTGATCGGTGTAACCTTCGAACGTGGTATAAAGGAAAAGGAAAAATAATAAAAGAAGGAAAGAAAGAAAGAAAGAAAGAAAAAAAATTATAAGGTAGGTACTTACGTGCTTTTCAACAACATATGGTTCTGGCTTTTCAACGGGTACTTCAACGTGTTTAACAACCTCGACGGGATAAGGCTGAGGAATTTCAACCGGAACTTTATAGGGTTGCGGTATAGGTACTTTGATTTCCTGAGGTATTTCTACTGGTACAGGATGCGGTATTGGAATAGCTGCAAAGGATATCAAACGATAATACGTGCTAGTATGAGTCCTATAGAACGTAGAGAAAAATGTCTTCGATCCATTTCCAATCTTACCATATTTTTTATAAATCGGTATTTCCACAGGTTTAGATTTTTCTTCGTAAGTCGAACCACCGTGATCTTCTTCGTAATGGCCGCCGAGGGACGAGCCGATCAATGATGAGGTCAGAGCCAAAAAGATAGTCTAGAAGAAAAGAAAAGAAAAGAAAAGAAAAGAAAAGAAAAAAAAGAACAAGGAAAAAAGAGAAGAAAATTTTCTTCGTACGTCATTCCTGTTTATTAACTATTTTATGATCTTATTTTGATATCAATTCGTCATTTTTGTTTCGTTTTGAGTGAATATATTAATATATTAATTAATAATAATAATAATAATAATAACAACAATAATTTTGATTCAGATATCCTTACGATCGAATTCATGTTGTAAAATGGAATCGATTGGAAAGGGTTGTTGAACGGTTGAAATCAAACGTCGAGTGTACACAGGGTTCGAATATCGTGCTTATATACTTATGGTGTATTCCACCACCTTTCACTTAAAATCTTACGGGGGACGGAGTATCGCCCTCTCGGAGGGCTACGAGCAAGAGGGTGGGAGGAACGACAAGTTCATGTTACCGCTACGAGAATCACGTCTTTAACTTTCGTTTTGCTCCAGTGATGTCAAAAGCCGATCCCACGTTTGACTTTGAGAAATGATTCTAACGTCCTTGAAAGGAAAGAATAAACGAAAGGATCTTTGATGGTCGAATGGTCGGCTATTAAAGATAATCCGAACGATTTATTTATTTTATTTTTAAAAAAGAAAAAAACGAAAATAGGATTCATTCTAAATCAAGTTATTTGCATTGTAATTGAATGAGAAAATAGATTGAAGAAGGAGAGTTAGAGAAAGAGAAAGAAAGGAAAAGAAAATATGCTTGTTCGAATGACAATAATAATAATAATAATAATAACAATAATAATAATAATAATAATAATAATAATAATAATAATAAAAGTAATAATATTAAAAATCATCATAAAACGCGTTTGGGTGTTGTCGATGGTAGAATTTTTGAGTTCTCACAATCACCGAAAGTGAATGGTCTAACGTCTATCGTACGTAAGTACTTACGAGAAAATCTCTTGTTAGAAGTGGGATTATGTCCTGACCATTCCGTTCTCCGTTCGTAAGCTGTCATAACCGTACTCCCGGACAAGGACTCCCTCGACCTTTCGAGAAAATCGAAATCTTCTCCGACGATGGCGAAATAGAGGATATTTTCTTTTCATTTTGTCATATTGCGAAAAATCCTTTTAGAGAAATAGGATCGAAGTCGATAAAAGAGGGGAATTGAACAATTTCGAATAAGGATTTTCGATCGAACAATATCTCATTTTGAAATGTCCACTCGTAATCGTTCTTTCTCCATTCTTCTTATATTCCTTTTCGTTTTATTCTGCTTCAAATATTTTTCCCCCTTCTTAGAAAGAAATATAAGTTCTTGAACGCCATTGTTACGTATTTTATAAATGATCGATATATTAATCATAACGTTGTCGATTTCCTGCATGTACAGAAAAGTGGATCGTAATGTATCATTCGATTTGCTCGATATAAATTAATTTCACGGTGAACGGTAAGAACCAATATGTAGCTTTTTAAACGGCAAGGATGTGAATTCAATAAGACGAGATAAAAGTTTTCATTTAAAAGAAAGCTGCATGTCTTTTCTTCGCGAGCCAGCCAAACCATTTCTAATGCATACATTCGATCTCCGTTTACTCTGGCGGGTATACTCAAGTTAAACCACAATCATGTACCGCGATGCAACTTAATTCTGCGTAACTCTGAAATTTACCGGAAGTGAACGTGAGATAGACATTCTCCTTTTCCGAACGACATCGTTCGATTCAATTTTTCGATATGTTTGCGACGAAATGAAAGTTTCGTTCAAAATAGACTGCGAAATGGTAAGAGATTGATTTCTTTTTCTCTTTTCATTTTTATTTTCAAAAAATTTCTTTATGTTATCGGGGTTTTTAATTAAGTCGGTATAAGATATTAGAAATAAGCACTATAATTTCGATGCTATTCATTTTGATATTTTCTCAATATGATACACGAAAATGAAAGGGAAAGAAAGATAGATAGGTAGATAGATAGATAGATAGAGAGAGAGAGGGAGAGAGAGGGAAAGAGAGAGAGAGAGAGAGAGAGAGAGAGAGAGAGAGAGAGAGAAATCGGAAGTCTGAAACGACAGGAGCGAGATAACTTATAGTAGTTATATTCTTGGATGAACGGCTCGATGCCCCCGAACTATCATTTCGCCATGGAAAGTTTGTCTCGGATTTCGTTCGATTCGAAAGGCTCTGTTATTTCCTATATGAATATTTTTTTCTTTCTTTCTTCGATTTTATTGTAAAACGAATATTTATATATTCTATACGAAAACGTACAATATAAATACATATTTCCTTTTACTTCGTCATTCTTTTATTTTCGTGAGAAAACTTGGCTATGAAAAGTTTTCATATAAATACTTCCATTTTCCCGTTGCTCGATATCTCGACATATGTCGAAGGAATGGACGTATATTAACAAAAAAAAAAGAAAAAAGAAAAATTTAGAGGAGAAAGAAAAATTGAGTTGAGAAAAGTTATAAATTAATTTCGTTGACATACGTATGTGCATTATATAGTTAAAAACTTTTTACCTTTTTCTCCTTTTTATTTCGTTTTCACATTTTTAACGTTAACACACCCAATAATGGTTCTCGAGAGTTAAATCGAAGTTAGAATTTTACTTTCCCTCGGAAACTTCTTTTACCACATCTTTCCTTTCTATTATGTTTCTTTTTTTACTTTTCAATCATTTTTATTTCAATCTTTTTCCGTTAATGGATAATTGCATGTACACGTACATTTATACACACCTGTCATGTAAAACAAACGTGATATCCAACGAAACATTCCTTCGAAGCATTGGCACGGAATTATATAAGAACGTTAGCAATTACCAATTTAATATCTTCTCGTGTGTTCTTTGTTTCAGATACGATAAAAAGAATCCGAGAACCATCTCTACTTCTCCCTAATGCTTCTTTCTCGTTTCCTTTTTCTCTTCTTTTTCTTTTTATCTTATTAGAGATATACCACAATAATGTTTTCTCGTGTGTACCTTACCGATACGATATAAAGAATCCAAGAACCATCTCCACTTATCCCTAATTCTGTTTTCTTGTTTTCTCCATCTTTCCTTTTTCTTTTTTTCTTATTAGAGAAATACAACAATAATCGATATACGTGGGCGTGAAATTTTATTTGCTACCCCTCGTCTATCTTTCACGCCAAGTTATCTCGTTGTTTCTTTGAAAGGAAATAGAAAAGGAAAAGTATGAAATGGAAAAATAAATTGATTTCGTACTCCAAAGTGTTTCGATTTGAAACAAGAAAGAACATCCAAATAATAAAAAATAAAGTAGGCAAAAGGAAAGAGATTGATGAATTCTTGTACGCGGAGTTAATTAATATTTTAGAAAGGAAACATTTTGGAGAGCATCGCCTTAATCCCCTTTCCCCATCTTCGCATTCAGAGTTTCGTGATCGTAATTGTCGGAAGAGGAAATTGAATTTAAAGTATACTTTCGCTCCGGCATCCTTTTTCGATGGTATTTCCTTCTCCTAATATATTCTTATTCATCCAACTTGTCAATGAGAGGATTAAAAAAATCCGTATGTACGTAGTTTTAATTACAACGCAAAAAAAGAATCCGTTCACTTTTATTTTACTATTTCCGAAAGAATACATCGGAATAAATACATTTTATTAATTTTGATTATTATAAGAGTATAATGGTATCGTCAGCCTTATTATAAGTATTAACTATATATTGTGTATATGTATGTACGCATTTTTTTCTTTTCTATACAAAAAAGAAAAAAAAACCAAATTAAAAATAAATTGTAATTTCTATTCGGTAAAAATTGTTTTTTTTTTGTTTTGTTTTTTTTTAATAATTAATGAATTCTCACGCGTCTTAGCTGTCAACGAGACGGACGAAAGAAATCGTAAGAAAGTTATGTTAGGCCATTTAGCAAAGAAATCCAATCACACATACTCTTCCACTTTTGAAAGGCTTTTACTTTTTGTTACTTTTTTGTATGTCGTATATGTATTATATATATATATATATATATATATATATATATATATCGATGATTAAGCGACTGATACGAATCGGATCTTGTACATTCTAAACCGTTCGTTATACAACAAGATCGTTTTGTGAATTCGAAAGGAACGATATTTCTTCCGGTCATTCTGGCTCTAAGTACTTAAACTCGTCTAGTGAGACTATAGTTAAAGGCCATCGACATTTTGACGATTTCGAAAAGAAGATCGTTGGCATGATCCTTGCTTACTCTCTGATTTAGTTTTGAAGACTGATTGTTATCTTGAATTAGTGAAAGGTAAAATGGTCGAACTTTTTTCTTCTCTCATTAATTCATGCCTTCGTAGGAAGAAACTTTTACTTCCTTCCATTAATGTATAATATTATATAACTCCTGATAAGTTTTCCATAATCAATTTTCACGATTTTCTATCGCTCTAAGGCGTATCAATTTGCCGATAAATGAAATAAATGACACGATCGATAATCAAACAGAATAATAATGGATCGACATAAACAGATTGTAATAAATCGATCATTAATAAATAAGTAATGATCTTTTATAAACGATATTCTTTTTAAGAAACTCCCATCAAACTTCTTAGCCATAAATTATTCAGCAGGTTTTCCGCTTCGTTTTATTCTTTAACTTTTAACTGGAGCTCATTAAAGTCGACAATTACATTTTCCTTAACGAATTTATCTTACAACTTCGAACAAATAATATCCTATAATTATCTCAAGCAGGAACACAATCTTCCAGCATTGAGTAATAGTATACGCTAGAAGGAAGATTCACTTAATTACCAAGATGTTTACCCCCAAGATGAGAAGGGTTAATTTCTCAGAACGCTTATTACTTCGAACTTAATCCTATTAGTAATAAAAGCGACTTGGAAACACCTAGCGATTGCCCTTTTAGGATTTAATGAGGTAATAATAACAAGATTCGAGAAAATGTAACGTTTAATACAGAAAACAAAATTTATTTATAACAATTTATTTATAACAATTTATTTATAACAAAAAGTTTCTGCATGCGTTTCTCGTGAGATATAAAGAAAGAAAGAAAGTAAAAAGAAAAAAAAAAAAGAAGCAAAAAAAAAAAAAAGAAATAGATCAAATGAACATATAAAATCGATACATCGATGCGACAGGAACTAGTGATGTCCACCGGATTTGTGTATTATTGTCTTGTATATCGGTATTTTGATCGGTATCGGCTTTGGAACAGGTACGGGAATATGTTTGTACACTTTAAAGGGTACTGGCTTTTCGATTTTATAAGGTATTATCTTCTCGACCGGAGTTGGTACTTTCTTCTCAACTTTCGTAATCACCGGCTTAACTACCTGAAAATATTTTTTACGGAAATAAATAATTGTGATATAAATTCTACTATCATTAAGATCGATATATAACGTGCAGTTTGATCGATGATTAAGTTCAATAACTTACTTCGTACGGTACAGGTTTTGAAACAAAAACGTTCACGGGATATGGCTGCGGTTCCGTTTGTACCGTTAGTTTAGGAATTTTTATTGGTATATCTTTTACTACTGGTACGCCTACAAATAATAATTGGATATTTATTTCCGACTGTTTCCTTGGTTGAAGCCAAAAAAAAAATAAATAAATGAATAAATAAAAAAGAAATATTTCGTCGATGCCACTTGTTGTTTTTAGTATGTACGTGCCAATATGCTTGACGGAAGTAACGATGTGACCTCCATGACCACCATAACCCCCATAACCTCCGTGACCTCCAAGAGAAATGCCAGAATCCAAGTCACCCGAGTGACCTCCTACGAAACAATGATTAACAAAGATTAATTTCTTTCCTTTTCTTTTTTGTTCACGATCTATGGCCTCTGAGAATCTCGTCAGACCCATTTCACCTAAATCTATTCCCGGCAATTCGTCTTCATGATGCAGTGAAATCTCTCCGAGAGTAAGACCAACTCCGCTGTGACCTCCTAAATCAAGGCCAGTACTATGGTCACCAAGTGATAGACCGTCTAAATTCAATCCAGAACCAATAGAAGATCCGACGATGGTGCACAAAATGAAGTAAACCCTCTAAACAAAGAACACACGGCCACTTCCAATCACTATTTTATATTTCTACAATGAAATTGTACTTGATATTTATTAAAAAAAAAAAAAAAAAAAAAAACAAGAAAAAAAAATATCAAGTAAAAATTATGCGCACTTCATGCATAGAATAGTAGTATATTATTTCTTTTTATTTTTTTATTTTTTATTTTTTTTTTTTTTTTTTGATATTTTTACATAAATTTATTTAACGTTCTACGGATGGCACAATAATTTATTATAGGATTTAGAGCATCGTTATAGGATATTAAAGTATCCATTGAAATAACACTCAT
Source organism: Dolichovespula saxonica (assembly GCA_911387935.1). Taxonomy (NCBI): domain Eukaryota; kingdom Metazoa; phylum Arthropoda; class Insecta; order Hymenoptera; family Vespidae; genus Dolichovespula; species Dolichovespula saxonica. Next base: position 2,288,844 of record OU427016.1, on the reverse strand, counting down.
TTTTACGTACGATCCTAATCATCTTTTGTCAAGTATACTCATCTATCCTATGCTCGTTCTGAGGAAATAAGTTCACTCGTGATAAATCCTTTAAGTGTCACTTTATATACCTACCTCTTGCCAAGAGACCGACGAGTGCCCCACTATTCTCCACCTTCACCGTAACCGCATTGCTCGATTTGTACCAACGCCACCGCAGTTGCATTGTTAAACACCTTTTCATTTTTTTTTTGTCTTTTTCTTTTCGTTTTTCTTCCTCCTTTTTTTCTTCCTTCTCATCGAACTTACGTAACATTTCGTTTCCGTATTTCACCCCGTCAGATTTTCTAGAATCCGTTCAAATTTCTAATTACCGAATGATTAATGACATACGCAAATAATAACGTTACGTGATGTTTATAAATCTTCGATTATCAATCGACGCGTTTTCGATGAAAAATAAAAATATAAAAGAAAAAATAAATAAATAAATAAATAAATAAATAAAAGGGGAAAAAAAAACTTTCTAAACGCGGCGTGTTAAAGGGGAGCGAGAGGATTTGCGTCTTTAGAAATGTATTATATCGAAAAGAAAGCGCAGAAAAGAAAAAAGGAAGAAAGAAAGAAAAAGAGAGAGAGGGAGAGAGAGAGAGAGAGAGAGAGAAACATAAAGATAATGGATTTTCCATCAGTTATTATAAGTTCGTTAACACGACCTGAATAATGTGGAATACGAGAAGGCTAAGGACGCTTTAGTTGTCTACGTTCGGTTATATTAGATAGATACGGTCACGGCTCATTTGCATCGAGCGATTACGTTGATCTTATTTCAAACGGTTGGTCTAGCACGGTCGGTATTCGCTTTCCATGGAATCCGTTGGGAATATATTGAAATTTCCAGTGAAAGCAGCAATTATGTTGCCTGGCGTGCGGATGGCGTACGCGCGTCCATCACGTTTACCTCTTCTAAAGGGGAAATGAAGGATAATAGAGATGGCAAACGGGTAACTGTTGTTGCATTTCGCAAAATTAAATCGACATTTCGTTCGTCTTTATATTATATTTAATGCATTACATTAAAAGGTATTAACTTGCATTACTATAAAAATTCGAATAAATACGACATTCGGATTAAAACGTATTGTGTCTGTTTATAAAATTAAGTGGAAATAATAAAATAATCAAATTATACGTGTAATCGCGCGTTGATAATTCGAAAGAAAAAAAAAAAAAAATAAGATCGATCGATTGAATCGAAGATAACGGCAATGATTTATCGTAATTGACAAATCTTTTCAACGCTTGGCGCGTTTCGTTGTTTGTATTATTCAAGGACAAAAGCGGTTTAATTACGAGAGAAATTTGAGTGTCTTCGCTGGAACGAGATAAACTCGTAGGTACTGTCTCTTCTACGACGTCTCTTATTTTCTCTGAAAAGTAAAAAAGAAGAAAGAAAAAAGGAAAAAGAAAAAAAAGAATACCACGCGGAGAGGCGAGCGTGGAGAAGGAATACGTTCACCTGGATCGTACTTTCACTGAGATATGAGAATATGGTACAACAACATCTTGGATATTTTGTATGTAATTTATTGAAAAAGAAACGTAACAAAAAATAAAACAAAAAGAATAAAAATAAAAATAAGAAGGAGAGAAACAACGAGGTACAAAAAATAACGTAATCGTAACAATGGATTGCCGAGAGGATGAGCGCGTAATTAATGCACTCGGCAATGCTTACATGGATATATACAACATATATAAAAAAAAAAGAAATAATAATAATAATAATAATAATAATAATAACAAAGAACATATATCACGTAGAAAATTCGAAACGAAAGGGATAAAGAAGTTTATTCTTCGTCGATTCCTTTATATATTCCTAAGGACATCTTTTCCCCCATCTCGGCTATCGTGAGTGCCCATAAATTTCACGAAGAACGAAAGGACTCTACTTCTTTTCCATTTCTAGTGACCCTTTTTCGCATGGTGGTAAATCGTTTTGTAGACAGGGATCCTTATGGGATAGGGCTTAACGACCGGAACTGGCACATGTTTTTCGATCGTTATGGGAATTGGCTTCTCGACAGGCACTGGTATATGTTTCTCTACGGGATATGGAACCTTTTTCTCGACGGGTACAGCTACCGTCTTCACAATTTGAATTGGTACTGGTTTTGATACGGGTACTGCCACTGGATACGGTTGTGGGACTCCGATAGCAACTGGGTGTGGAACACCAATTTTTATTGGTTGTGGAACCGGTATACCTGCGATGAAATAAATGTTATACACACGTGATTTTCATTCTTTTTTTTTTTTTTTAATCTATAGTACCTTGTTTTCTTTTCTTTTTTTTTTTTTCGATCCTTTTGTTCCACTTACCAATCTCCTTGACAACTGGCACGGCTATCGGTTTGGTAACTTCAACGTGTTCCGAAATTGGTACGCTGTGAACAAAATTATGTCCGCCATCCAAAGAAATTCCATGGCCACCGTCGTCACCACCATGTCCACCATAACCACCGAACGAAGAATAATCCTGATGTCCTCCGTCTAAATGACCCCCGCCTGATTCTAATGGTCCAGCGGAAGCTTCAAATCCACCACTTCCATGGCCACCGGAATAGTCACCACCACCGTAGCTACCACCACCACCACCATAGCTACCACCATCCCCGGAACTCCCAAAACTATCGTGGTCCGATCTCTTGATATCTTGCAAATGTCTTACTATCCGCATTAGATCCTCATGATTATAACGTTGATCGACGATTACTGGTGCGGCCGCGGCCAAGGATAACAGTGAAAGTAATACCTGCGACGAAGGTTAAGTTCAAGTTAATATTACCTGCATTCAAATCGAGAAATATATATATATATATATATATATATATATATATATATATATATTGCCAAACGCTTTCTTTCTTCTTTTTAATTTTTTCTTTTTCTTTCTTTCTTTCTTTTTTTTTTTGTTCCTTTTTCCTTTAGATAATTTCCGGTTTCTCTCTACCGATATAATAGTATAAGAGAAATCCTAGAAATTTCATAAGTACTATTTATTATTTCTCTAATTATTGCAACTCCTTTCCCTTTCTGAAGTTTAATCGTTTAAAATCAGTGCCCACGGTTTTCCCCCATTAATTTTGTCATGCCTCTACTACTCACGATTCTATTCATGTTCAAACGCGGGTCTTTCGGCAAATGCACCGACGGCTCTTGGTAGAAGAGATTTCTTACTGAGACTGATACATCTTCGAGCATTACTCGTCTTAATATACCATGGGGCCTTTCACTGTCGACGATGTAATTTAGTCTTGGTACAGCGTGCCTGGAATCCGATTTACCCGATACAATTCTTTTACAGTAAACGCTTCGCCGAGCACGTTAAAATTATTGACTACTTCGGGAGAATTCTCTATACGTTTGCAATTCGGTCATTACTAATGCAGTCGGGAGGGTGAGCGACCATCTATTACGAACCTTCGTGAATTTCATTTTAGATTTGCTACACGTTTATACTCCCGCCACGTTACGTCAGCTACGCAGAAACGATTCATTTGGAACCCTTTGATTTAATCCTATTTTCGTTACCATCCAATATATACCTTAATTATTTAACATGATAGATTTCAATCATAAATATACGAATATTCGTGAGAAGATATTTCTCTGTAAAATACATATATATATATGTATTCTTTGATCTAAATGAATGATACGAATTTATATGTATAAATTCAATTTACGGGTATAATGATAAATCCTTATATTATTATACATACCAGACGACAAACGTAGATACGTATTTACGTGAAAGGAGTAAAAGGATAGTATGAAAAAGAGAATAATTTTTAAATTGACAAACCGTAACGAAAGCTCGTTTATCTTTTTTTGTTTTTTTTAATCTAAAGGGTAGAGAAATATTCGCTCTTGAGATATTCGTAGAGAGAGAGAGGGAGAAAAGAGAAAGAAATAAATAGAAAAAAAATTATATGAAAGTATCTGTCATAAAATCTCATCAACTACCGCTCACCGTCTCACTTTGCCAGTTTCTCATATTGGTTACTACGATAATTTAGTTCGTAAAATTGAATTAACATTTTCCTTTTAGATATTATATATTCCATGATTAATATATACCTTGGAAATGGACTCAGTCATCGACGAAGTACTACGTTTAGATACGACATCTCTTGCATAATTAATTTCCTACGGTACACTGGAAAGTCCAGTAAGCTTTTAGAAGCTTTTAGGAGGACAAATTATATTTGCCTGACGAATCTCTCTATCTCTCGGTAAAATATGACTAAAGAGAATTATTACGAACTTATCCTGTTCGGTATGCAGTATCGTACAGTATTCAAAGGACCGTATTTCGTAGCCTTTCATATAAATGAAACGAATCCCTTTTGACGAATTAAGCTACCGTGACTACGGTATATTACATTACGCTCTAATGATTATAATTAATGCATTTCGGATCGATAAATTAATATTGCGTTATATTAATTATTTCGAGATATTTCATTATGTATCATTGTCATTAAATTAATTAATAACATGCATTATTGCATAATGTGACCGAACCGTGAACACCTTTGTTTCGCGATTAATAGAGAATACCATTACATTCATATATGTTTACGGGCAACGTTCGTAAATATACAAAATATGTGGAGAGAGCATAACGAAAAATTCAACGAGATAATCTTTTAATTACAATCGAGAAAACAACTCTGCGGCCATTAACACTGATTCATGATCAGAACTTTATAACTTCTTTGATTAAGCACAGAAACTGTACAAAGTAGCGTATCTGTCTTTCACTCGTCTCCCTCTCTCTCTCTCTCTCTCTCTATTTCTCTCTCTCTCTCTATCTCAATCTATCTCTTTCTCCCTATCTATCCATCTCTTTCTCCCTATCTATCTATCTCTTTCTCTCTCTCTCTCTCCCTCTCTTTCTCTTTCTCTCTATCTATCTATCTCTTTCTGTCTCTCTCTCTCTCTCCCTCTCTTTCTCTTTCTCTCTATCTATCTATCTCTTTCTGTCTCTCTCTCTCTCTCTCTCTCTCTCTCTCTCTCTCTCTCTCTCTCTCTCTCTCTCTCCATCTATCTCTCCAATCGATATCCCCACCCACCGCTCCCTGCACCACGCACACAATTTTCCTCTTTTAACGCGAGCTAATAAACTTTAAATGTTCTGTTATTTCATACTCATTGGATTGGAAAAAGAAGAGAATTTTTGAATTAATTAACTGAGGATTTAATTTAAATTGTTAACGAAGAACGTGTAAATAAAGTTTTGTTTTTTTTTTTGCTTTTTTTTGTTCGTTCTTTTTCTCTTTCCCTTATTCCAATTATAACAATGAACGTTTATCGGAGTTAATTTCCAATATACGTGGCTGGTGCTTGATAAAACTTTATCTGATAATATTTAATCGATCGATTTAAATACGATTTAATTATACCGAAGTATTCGTTTCTGACGGGTCAGAGATAAAACATAAAAATCGTAATATCCGATAAAATTTCAATAAAAATTAATATTTTATTTTGTACAACAAGGTAACAACGGTAACAAGATTATAAATACAAAATGTAATACTATTAGCGATCGTGTTCGAACAAGTGGCTCGTTACGGAAAAATATCGTGGGTAATAAAATTTGTTCCTTCAATCGCATGTTTCATGACAGTGTTCTTTTCTCTCGAAAGCAGGGGATTTTCTTTCTCTTCCTATTATTATTATTATTATAATCTTCTTTCTTTTTTTTTCTTTTTTAATGGCAAGCCCTCGAAGAAGTTCCAACAATATATATATATATATATATATATATATATATATATATATATATATATATATATATATATATATATATATTCGCCTCGTTTATGCCAGAACGATATGTTTTTCTTTCCGTTCTTTCGTTTATTCTTTTTTATAATCTTAAAATGCTTATGTCACTTTCCGTTTGTCTATCGTTTTCTAATGGCTCCAACCATGACCGTGACTCTTGATTTTATGGAAAACGTGTTTGTAAACTGGTATATGAATCGGATATGGTTTTTCAACCGGTACAGGTACATGCTTTTCAATGGTAATCGGTACAGCTTTTTCGACTGGCACAGGTATCACTTTTTCCACCGGATACGGAACCTTTTTCTCAACAGGCACAGCGACAGTTTTTACCACCGGTATTGCCACTGGTTTGGCAATGGGTATATGTACCGGATATGGTTGAGGTATTCCAACTGCCACCGGACGTGGAACTGGTATGGCAACTGGTTGGGCGACTGGTACTCCTGACGATGAGAATGAAAATGAAACAAACGAAAATAAATAAATGAATGAAAGAAAGAATCGAATGTAAAATAATTTTCACGTTTCGATCATTGAAATTTACGATTGAAAGATTGTGTAACCCGTACATCTTCTTTCCTTCCTTTACTCGTATCGTTTATTTATTTATTTATATTTTTTTATTCGAAAATTTACATAGACACATTGCAATTTGATCGATAGGGGAATAAAAGGAAGCAAAAAAGGTCGTAAGAAAGTAAACGAACTTACCGATATTTTTTACAACCGGCACCGGCACTGGCTTCGTAATCTCGACGTGTTCGCTGATCGGTACCGTCTGAACGCCGTAATGATGTTGAGCATGACCTTCGTAGAGGCCATGATCGAGACCGGAGTTAAAGCCATGGCCACCGCCGCCATAGGAGGAATCGTAAGAACCGTAAGAGCTTATGTCTTGATGAATATTTCCGTAAGAATTGTGAAGAGATACGTCATCGTGCCCACCGTAACTCAAACCATAATTTGTCGATATCCTGTGTGCGTTTATGCGCATGTGTCACAATGCATAATATTAGAATTTTATGACGCGTCATTCATACGACGGATTTAATAGATCCGTCTACCTCTTCCTTCTCTTCTCTTTTTTTTTTTTGCCATTTTTTTTCTGTTTCCCCTTTCCCTTCCCTCACTCCCCCTCCCGCCGTTACTCACCCTTGCCATCCTCCTGATTCACCGGACGTGTAACAAATCCTCGCGAGCAAGCATATGACGATGAGCTGAAAAAAAAAAAAAGAGAGGAACATTTTTTTTACGTTTTTAGCAGAGAACAATGAAAAATACGGAGGGTAGCTTGGCTGAAATCAAAAAGTATCCTCTGAAGGATTGTCGCGCGTTTTATCGGAAATAAAGAGAGAGAGAGAGACAAAAATAATATTTCCTATGTTTCTTCGTCGAAATGTTTGACCCCGATACGGTTGAGTGTATGATACCGGGTGTATCGTTGAGAAGTATATTCTACAACAATACTGAAAGTTTATTTGTCGATGTCCGCGAGACTTTCGATTTATCAGGAATTTCGATGGAACGATTCACTCCCATATAGCAAATCTCACGTAGTATACTTGTAAACGGTATTATGTTTGTCGGTGATATTTTCTCTCCTGTTATCTCTCCCTTTCCTCTTCTTTACCCTCGTTACTTACACATGGCAAACAATACATTTTTCAATTTTTCTTTTCTTTTTCGTTTCGCTCGTTCGTTCGTTCGTTCGTTCGTTCGTCCGTACGTTCGTTCGTACGTTTCTTTTTTCTACTATTTTTCTTTCACTTCTTTTCTCTTTTTTTTTTTTTTTTTAAGAAGAATATCTTCCCCTTTCAATTGAAAAGGAGTGAATAATGACTGGACGTTTGTACGAAGAACGTAAGGGATACTGCTAGTTGCCGGAGGTTGATCGTTCGTTTTTATACACAGGACGCTTTCTACCTCCCTCTACGTTTCTAGTTACTTACAGACAGTGGATCTCTCGTATGAAAACCGGACTTGCACGTACGCGCCCATATCCTATTCGCAAATCGAGAACTACGATATACGATAATGAAATTCAACGCGTGCCAGCTAGTTCTCCACTTTGCAGAAAGTTTAAATGGGGGGGAAACGGGGCGAAAGTTCACGTTCGTTGACATTGAACTTGAATTGGGAGGAAAAGACGTTGAATGAACTAGGACAAATGAGATAACATAGATCGTACCTTCGTGATGGAGTATTCGCATGAATTTTAATGGTTATAATTCTCAAGCAAAATAGTTGTACGAGTGGAAAATCGTACGTGTAATATTCGTCTGTTCCCGTTGAACAACCAGATCCTTCGAGGAATGCTCGTTGAATGCAGAGCGAACGTTCGTACGGCGGTGATGGTGAACGACCGGTGAACGCGGTGAACGCCCATGTGCTGCTAGAGAACAAAATCTATTACGGCCACAATGCCGATGAAAGTGATTTCCTTTTCGATCCGGACATCCCTTTCATTCGTTCTATCCCAACGTACCGTATCGCCACGTAGGAAAGCCTCGTTTCTTTCTACAACGCATAGGCGGTTCGAGCGGGATCAAGAAAGGAAAAAAGTAAAAAAGAGAAAAAAAAAAAGAAAAAGAAAAGGAGGAAGGATAGAAGGAAAGAATAAAAAAAGAGTGTCCAGTAAATTCGATTAAATCGTGACCGTGATCTCGACCGTGCACAAGGCGAAACTTTCGTCACACCCTTTCTTCTCTTTCTTTTTTCTTTTTTTTTTTTTTTTTTTTAATTTAAATCAAATACGTATCCTTAACGAATGCAATTAATACGATCGGAGAACCACTGCTTTAAATAATAGAGAATTATTGCAAAGATATATCCTTCCTTAAAAACGTTTTATGAAAGTACCCTTTTCTTGCTCCTCGTACTTGTCACGTTATACCGTATAACGTTGAAACCAGGTTAAATCTTGGTACAGTGAGAGTAGAACACGCAATACGAAAGGAAAGCAAATAAAATTGGGTGAAGGAGAGCGCAGGAGGTAGAAAAAGGACGAAGAGGAAGAAGAGGAAGAAGAGGGAGATGAAGAAAAAGATAAATATAAAAACGAAATGAAATAGGGGGGAAAAAAAAAAAGCTAGGCGACTCCGATGAAAGTATTATCCGGTTCGGCGTGAAAGGTGGAGGAGCATGACGCGTTAGATTATAGTTGCAAGCATCTCTTGGGATTCGATTCTATTTCTTGATGGTTAGGATGTTGAACGAGTAAATTCACGATCTCGTATATAAATACGTAGATCTTGGTAATATTTGAGTTTAAAATATTCGATATAAATCCAAGATTATGTCATTTCATCACAGAAAAGAAATTCCCTCCTTGGCAACTTTCATTTCGTTTCTCAATATATTGAACGTCCTATATCTTTCTTTTCTTTTTATATTTAAAAAAAAATTTTTTTTTTATTTCTTTTTTTCTAATTTTTTCTTGATTTGTTCTTTTTTTTTTTAACACGAAGACATTCGCCACAGATGGAGATCCAAGAGGACCGTAAAATTTAACTATCGCCGAGTAAAACTGGGTCGATGTTATGCCGAAAGCGATTTTAAATCGTTTCTCGGAAGGCAAAGATTTTATATCGAGGAAGAAATGGCGAAAAGAGAAGTATATATATATATATATATATATATATATATATATATATATATATATATATATATATTTCTATTTTTATCTTTTTTCAGGGAAAACAATTCTTTAACGATCCATTAGTGTCTATTCAACTTGAATATTCTACAGGATAAAAGAATATCCCATAAAATGTAATATACCGCGTGGCTTGTTCTTTCTTTAAAATAGAATAAAAGAATATTCTATAAATTGCAATATATTCCCTGTGGAATATTCTTTTTTTTTTTTATTATAATAATCTAACAAAACAAGAATATTCCACGCTGTATATTAGTTTCGTCCAATTTGTACTTTTCGTTGGGAAAATTTTTTTCATTAAACTTTTGTTCAGAAGCTCGTTAAAATTTGATTTCCTAATAATCAAAACTTCCTACCTACGTTGATTTTACATTCGCTTCGTGGATGTTATTATTGGACGAGTTCCGTGAGAAGTTCCTGTGATGGAAAATGGAAGAATTATGTATGGATCAAAAAAGAGCCGGGTGAAAGGATTCTGATACTCTAGAGAGTACATCATATTGTACATACGGAGCAATGACTTCGATTGGCGCATGCGTGCATAATTTAAAAGGGTCAGCGACCTTATTCTACCTCCGAGAGGAATTTAAATCCCCCTTATTCGAGATACCCTTAGGGTAGGGATTTAAAATATATGCAAAAGCAATTTGCGATTAACGATAACGAATAAAAAAGATAAACAAGAGATTTCATTATGCAAACAAAACTATATTGATAACAAGTACAAAACGTGAATGAATATAACAAGCGTCCATCACCGATAAACAAGGAGTATATATAAATTTTCTATTTTTGATTTATCGCTCCATTTTTCTCTCATGCGTCGTTAACCCCAGGGATGATGTACAGGCTTTTCAAATGCAGCGTGTTCTACTGCCTTTGCCACGGCATTTTCCTTTGCCGCAACAATGTCCTTTTCCTAATAAAAGAAAAAAAAAAAAACATAATTGACTCGACTGTTCCACCATTAATAATAACCGTTGACGCGTCTTTCGTATTTCCTACAATTAAATAAAAACATTGCGGTAGTAATCGTCCTTTACCTTAGCTTCTTGCTCGCTCTGGGAAATCTGTTTATCAACATCTTGTTTTCTCAATTCTGCTGCAGTGTCTGCGGCATTTCTCTGTATGGCGGCGGCCGCAGCAGCTTCCCTTGCGGCTGCAACCCGTTGTGCAGCTGCCACAGCATCCTTCAGGGTTGCCAGTCTCTGCTGCGCAGCTACTAATTGCTTTGCGCTTGCTCTGGCTTCTTCTTGGGCGTGCGATGAAATTTCTTGTGATCTAATTGAAAGGTAAATGGAATAACATTTTAGATCGTTAGCTCTCCCTCCCACTCTCTCTCTCTCTCTCTCTCTCTCTCTCTCTCTCTCTCTCTCTCTCTCTCTCTCTCTCTCTCTCTCTCTCTCTCTCTCTCACTATGTATCCTAAAATTTTTGCTCAAAAATTAATTAACCTCAAAGCCGCTTCCCTCGCGGCAGCTTCTTTGCCAAGCGCTATCTTCTGTTGAACCACAGTAACTTCTTTAGCCTCTGCCACTCTTTGTTGAGCTACGAGGACGTTGTGATTAGCTTCTTTTGCTTGCTGAATCGCTTTCGTGACTTCCGGCGGATAAGCAATGCTTGGTGTTCCAGGTGACGGATCCTTTAAAGCCTTTAGAAAAATATAATAACCTTTTCAAATGGTACGCATTCTTTTTTTTTTATTTATACAAATTGCAACGTTCTCTTTCCTTTTTCTTTTTGTTTCTTTTTTCGAATCGAATAAATAAATTCGTACCTGCAAGGCCACGTTGTGGGTAGCTTGTGCTTGGACCTGTGCAAGAGCGATGTCAGGAGAGGTCGGGGAGTTCCATGGAATATTGCCGAAACCAGTCGGTGCCCAAGATGTTGTACCGTAAGCTGGGACGACACCGAAAACGTCATAACCGGGTGGACCAAAAAGTGCCACGCCACGTTTCTGTTTTATCGTGTTCGCTTCCATCGATTCCGTGGCAATAGCCAACGTGAATATAAAAACGATCTAAATGGATAATACGATACGAAATATTTGAAATAAATTTAAGTGCACAAAAAAAATAAAAAAGAAAAAGAACAAATGAACGATCGAAATTGTACGACAATGTAATAATTTTTATTACCGTCGAGATGGTCTTCATCTTGTTGGGATGCTGTTACCGCAAGAACTGATACCTTTCCGATCGAAACCATCGTATATATATACGAGTTCGAAATCGATCGGGAGAATGTTTGAACGCACAGACGGCGTAATAACAATATTAATTAAAACGATTAAAGTCAACATAAAAGGTAACTCTCGATGATACGCGCCGGTTACAATTACAGAGGCCTTCATTGTCTAAATAACACCTATCCTCTCTCGATTCCTCTGCCGTTACTATCACCGCGTACGAGACCGACCACTTATAACCTGGAAGTCAGCGATTCCAGATTATTATCTAGTATCATCGAATTCAGGAAATCATCTCGATAGTAGCCAACCCGTAGATATTTCCGGCACAGTACTCGTATATTTTGTACCGGTGTTATAGCGATTTTATTTAATCGATAAGACGGAGAAACATTTCTATAACTGCACCTCTCTTTTCTCTGTTATTTGATGTTGTTTCCTCCTAAGAATGACGTTGACGAATATCAGGTAATATTCCCTCTCACCGCTCTACGTTACTCTTTTATCGTGGATGTTGTATATAAAGACGATAAATTATTAGGAACAAGATGATAGAGAGAGGAGAGAGGAGAGAGGAGAGAGAGAGAGAGAGAGAGAGAGAGAGAGAGAGATACTGTGTCTATCGTACAGAAAAAAAGAAAGAAAAGAAAAAAATATATATTTACTATATCTATATATAATTATGATACATCGTACAAACTAGTCGAGACAATTTAATCCAACATACGTGCGAAGTTCAAATTAAAAAACTATTTTTATTAAACTTTATTAATATTTCAACTATTTTTAGTAAACGATATATCTTCTTTTTCTCTTTATTAAATTCCTGTTAAATTGCGATATACTTTTTCGTTGCTCGGTGGTCGAATTTTATTATCAACTAAACCCGGAACGTAAAAACCGCCGTAATTGCTCGTCAATTTTCTTCCGATAATATTGGCGTTCGATAAAAGTTCGGTTGATCTTTTTCTCGTATCAGCCGAATGTCGATAGTTTTTCCTTCGATTATAATCGAACGGACGATTATTATTTTCCTCATCGTCGGATTCTTCTTTGTAAATATTCGATTCGCTCCTTTGATGTTTAAATTCCGGCAATTCTTTCGCGTTAACATATTCTGCGAATAATAATTACAAAAGTTAAATTAATTACAAATTTAATAAAAAATTACTTGTATATTATACGCAAAAGTTTCTAAATGTTTTTTAAAAATCGTTTACTCTTATTTCGAAATGCTTTGCAGTTTTATAATACGGCAAATAGAAAACAGATCTTCATAAGTCAGCTAGAAACTTTTGATTCATTTATATCCTCTAATTTTTAATAAATAAATATCAATATATATAAATATAGTATATATATATATATATTATTATTATTATTATTATTCGTTATTGGCTTACTATTTTTCGTTAATGGTTTATTATAAAAGTCATCAAACTCATCAAACTTATCATCGAAGTCTATCCTATAATATTTGCCTCCGTTCGATTTATCTTTCCGATCCTCTTCCGATTCTCGTTTGCTCTCGCTTCTCTCATTACCATCTTCGTCTTCGTCATCGTTTTCGTAATTACTTCGACGACCCTCCGGCGATTCATAATCATCGGTATATTTGGAAAGACGACCATCTTCGTCGTTCTCGATCGATGAATAACGTTCAAACTTCCCCGTATCATCCCTATCATCCTCATCGTCTTTATTATTTATCTTTGAATTTTTCCTAAATTTATCGTCGTAATCCTTAAAAGGATACGACTTAGACGGAATAAAATCCGTTTCCAAGGATGTACCTTTCGTATTTTTAGATCCGTATAAATCCTCGCCGGTGTAATTCCGTCCGTACCGACCATCGATCCTCTTGTCTGTTTGCAATTCGTAGCGAATAATTAATCGTCAACGTAAATAAAAGAGAACAATAGAAAAGGTTTTAACTAGATTAAATACGTACCATACTCTGAATCACCCTCGTCGTATTTATTAGGTGGTTGTTGTGGATGCATTTCAATAATCCCAACATCGTCACGTATACCCTCGGGAGCTTTCGAATTCAAATTAACGTTTTTATAAGGATTAACAATAGGTGCTGCAAGCACGTTCTGGAAATGTAATTGCGGTTGTTTACGTAAGGGCTCATAGGTACGTGCTATCTTTGCAATATCGAGAGAGACCGGATCGTGTGCCACAGCTGCACCTTTGTATTGTGGAAATTCCGGAGTGCTGCTGGCTGTTTGAATAGGGATCACTTGCCCCTGGAAGCTCTTAACGAACGATTGGGAGGGTGAAACATTGTTAGCCGCTTGGGCAGACGCTTCCCCTTTCCCACCGATAGACCCGAAATTCAAATTTGTGTGTAAATAATTAAGAGCCTGACTCGAAAGCACCGGATGTTCCTCGAAGGTACCCGGATATTTCGGCGTGTATTGGGAATTTTGTACATGTACTACGGGCAACGGGATTTTTTTCGTTTTAATTAAGGTTGTCGGTTCGTTCGATGGAATATATTCATGCGATATTGCGGAGGAACAAAGCGCCGGGGCGTGATTGGACACGCTTTGATATCCTGGCGTATACGTAAAAACGGAAAATTCGGAATTTTTCGTTCCCGGATAATCACTCCTGTGTACGGGTAATTGAATTTTATCGGAACGAATTTCTTTTCGCGTGTTCCCGTCGGACGACGGTGACACGAATTTCTGTTGTATCGATAAAAACGGATAATCATAATTCATTATACCGGATATCCCTTGCACGATATTCCTTCGATTAGAATCGTCGCCGTACGAATTTGTATACGAATTGGTTCCTACGTTGAATTTTTCTATTTGAGCCAATTCTAGAGGTGTTAATTGCAATCTCGGTTTAATCGGATCAGAATTAACGAAGCCGTGCTCAAAGTATGGCGTAGAGAGACGTTCAGCGTTCGTCAAAGATAGCTTCGCTTGATTAAGTAACGATAATGAACCACCTGTAGCTGCATTCTGATTGAGCGGTAATAGCGAATAATGTTCTCTCTCTGGGTGCGTTTGTGAACGTGAACCTAAAGCATAATGATCAAAAGTCAATGATTTTAAGCTCTCCTCGTTGATTAACGGCCTTTGATTATTAACCCCTTTAGACGATTTCCCGTCTCTCGATTCTTCCGTGAAATTAGGCACGTTTAACGCCGTAGTTAACACCATTATCGACGCGACGGTGCATAAAATCTGTAAAGATTTTTCAAATATTATTAAATTGACCTGATTATTAACTCGAAACGTTGATCAAAATGACGAAGGAGAAAAGAAAAAAAAAAAAAGGAGTAAAAAAATAAAACAAAGAAGAGAGGAAAAAATATTGTCCGATATAAAATAATAATATTGCATTCACCTACCAACATGGTATATATTGACAGGTACAAGTTGATACCAAAGATCGATCTTAACTGGCATCCCGATCGGCATTCATTCCTCTTTTATATTCTGCGATTAGTGATGCGAGGAAACAGAATGGGTTACCTCTTTTCTAAATTTAACAAAAAGTGTCGATACAAAAACTGAAGTAAATTTCTTTACTTCGCTCTGGTCCACGGCGTCAAGTGTATTATATCTCGATTTTATTGCATTGTCTCTCCGTCTCTCTATCTTTCTCTCTCTCTCTCTCTCTCTCTCTGGTAAACTTTTTGATATTATTTTTATCATTCGGTAAAATATTTAATGCACGTTGAAAGAACATTTAATCGCGGAATTATGTTTCCATTAATAATTAATTCTCACGTATTTTTCTCAAATTTCTATTTCACCTTCACCTTCACCTAATGCATTTTCTACAACGACGTCGGGAAATAATAAATTGCTAAATATTATATTATAGTTCCTTCGCCGTAGCAGGAAGCGGATTTAATGCTTCGATGCACGTCAAGTAGGACACGCTTTAATAATTTTATTACCTCTATAACGTACACATCAAAACGAAAAATGTTCCCAGGAGGGAAGTGAATCAAGTTTCTTATTTTCTGTATATTTCACTTGATATAAATCCTCTTTCAGAATGATGGGTAGGGGTCCATGAAAACTACATTTTCTTCTCTGATAACATTTTAATTCAATTCATTCATTCATACGTATATATATATATATATATATAAATAGAAAATTGTTCCGTCAAGTAAGTTTCTTGAAAATTATTATAAACAAGGAAATTGACATTAACTCTTAACTGTTGCGAAAGATATTGCGGTAAAGAAAATCACATAAAAAGGAAACAGAAAATTAGTGTCGCTTCCATGCGGAACGATTGAAAGGTGAATGATTTATCAACACACAAATAGTCAACAGTTTAATCTATATAAATTATGTGACGTTTAATATTTTTCCTCTCTTTTTCTTTTTTTTTTTTTTTTCTTTCTTACATTAATATTTACAATAACGATATCATCGTTTTTTCATCGAACAGAACGCTTAGATATATTTCTATACTTAAAAATGTTTACAACTAACCGCAAGGATATTTTCATTAAAGTGTTAACGTACCGTGCAAGTACATTTACACTATGCGTGATATATTCGTTCGTAGGCTTTAAACAAAGAAAATTAACTGTTTTTTTATCTTTTCTTTTTTTGCTTTTTTTATAAAAATAATATACCATTTAACTATTTAACCATTGGGCTTGCCAGTTTGTACACGAGTACAAGGGATTCAATTATCGTTGGAGTAAAAAACATGACATCGTTAATTACATGAATCGACTAATTTAATTTTTCACACCTATGAAATTATTTGTCATTGGACATTTTATTACGCGGCCGCATTCGCGTAAACTCTATCGGCACCTATGACACTGGACCTAGGCATCATGCGCGAAACATTATCGGAATTCTTATCGAAATAGCCCCTGACGGTGTCGTTGTAAAATTGTTCCTGTAACCTACGTTTCTCGTCCTCGAAAAATTGTCGCAGTTGGTCCGTGGTGCGAAAATAATTTGTCTTAATATTGCTCGACGGCAATTGCTTGTTCTTCATCAACAAAGCGAGAAGATTATGCATTCTAGGATGATTAATGTCGTTCTTGTTGTTATCCGTTGTGCTGGTAGATTTAAGCTCCTTAATGAATTTTTGAATATCATCGACGCTCGGCGCCGAGGTTGTAAACGTTGGATAATCGTCGACCGTGGGAATTTTTTGGAAATCAGGATAACTAGGACGACTCACACGTACGCCATCTATATTACTTGCCGAAGCTTCAGGACTAATCGATTTAGAGTTTAACCCACTTTTTTTCGTATGCCTTGGAAGATCGTAGTGACTATGAGCTTGATGGGTATATCTAGGTGGCGCGGAACTGGGTCTCTTCTTGCCGAGTTTATCGTGATAATGACTGCTCGAATGGTACGAGCTCGGTTTCGGTGGCGTTAGAAAATCTCTCAAATGTTTCATGTTAGACGATTGCGGTCGTTTGCGGGTATGTTTGTGCCTATGTCCATGATGCGCGTACGTAGGTTCTGCCGAGGATTGTGCCTTTAACAATTCTTCCAAAGTTGCCAACAATGGATCTGGTTTTTTCTTATCGCTACTTCCTCCAGTACTCGCCGTACGAATTTTGTTTTCGCTCTGATAAGCCTCAAGAATATCTTTAGTTTGTTGTTTCGCGTCAGTCGGCAGCGTCGCCTTTAATTTCATCAATTCGTTTTTCAACGCCACGATATCGTTCGGCTCTACGTGGGTCTGATTATTCGATGATTGTACCTTCCTGTCGTTGTTCCATTTTTGAGAATTATAAATCGTTCTCAACGATTCCTTGAACATCTCCTCGGCGTATTTTTCCAAATCCGTCGTCAATTTTGGCTTCGTCAATAATTCGCTTTGTGCCGCGTAAGAGGGCTTAAAGAAATTACCTTCGGGTATCAAGGGGACCAAGTTCAATGGTTGCTGGAGCGTCTCGTGACTTTGCAATTTGCTATTGAGAACGTTTTGGTTCTTTATAACGTCTATGTTAGGAACGAAATTGATCGGATTGAAGATCGGTTTTTCTTGATTTTGTGAGGTTTTCGCGTCAGTAGACGATACACCCTGTTGATTGGCTCTTGTGTCTGTCAATGAATCGATGTAACTTGGCGTAGGTGTACCCAATGATATAGGCGTTGTGCTTAGAATTGGAATCGGTGTCGTTATTATAGGATAATGTAAAGTTTGAAGTGGATGCATTATAGTAGTGTCTATTGGGCTTGGCTTAATGTTCGGATTCAAAATCTCGACGTTTTTCGCCCCAACTTTCGGGAGATGCGCAAAATTGTTGTTCTGCGGAACGGTTACCACGTTGACATTACCGATCGTCTGACTACCCAAGGTATCGCTGCCTTGGTACGGATAATTTGCAAATTTATTATTTCTCAATGTTTGAGAACCCTGCTGCAACTGAAATTGTAATTGTTGTAAAACGTTTTGATATTGAGCATTTTGTTCCTGTAATCTGGGTAAAAGAAAATTCATATTGTTCACGCTCTGCGACGCTTGTTGGTTCAAACTCGTGTCGCTCATAGGAGGTACCGGATGATAAAAAGGTATCAAATTGGCAGTTTGCAGATAAGTCTTTGTTTTCGAAAGATTATTATCGTCCTTCGTCGCTCTATACGTATTATCTTGAAATATCGGTCTGAAATTGGTTTGCGGAGAATAATTATTATCGTTAGGCGATTGTACCTGTGAACTTTGTCCAACCGTGAAACTGGCGGATGCTAATATATTACCACCTGAGGCCGGAATAAAAGTCTTTTTGTTTTGTGCATCGGCCGTGATAATATTGACTCTGGTCACAGGTTGAAATTGAGGGGAAGGCGTTGTCGCAGTTTGTATAGGATAATTAGGTATTTGATAGGTACCTTGAGAGATAACATTTTGGCCCTGAAGCCCATGGGGATTAACTTGTATGCTATATTCGTTATTAGACTGTGTTGGTGCTTGAAGAAGATTAGATAACGTTTGAACGGTCGGTTGTGGAACTATTAAATGCGAAATGCCTTGTTGCATATGATTCAGAGCGATCTGTTGCAAATTAGTTGTAGGAGTGGTAGTGGCAAATCCAGGTCGAGGAGTGACGTTATTCGGTATATTTTGAACACGTAAACTTTGCAAAGTTGGAGTCAGTCTAGTCGTCAGAGCAAATATAGGAGTTATAGTACTGGAAACATACTGGGGATTTGAATTCGTCGAAATTTTGTTTGGTATGTTTGCTTGGGGAACTAGCACGGTATGTGTTGGATTTTGGTAACTGTTTTGGCCAACTATGATATCCGGTATCGGTGTTGATATTCCAACATTTTGAATATTTGGTAAATTCGTTAAAGTTCTCGGCACGTTTGAAGTTGCCACTACGTGTTGACCGACGGTGGATTGATGCGAGCCGAGAAGTGGAGCTGTGGCTGTGCTAACTGTACCAATTGGTGTGGGTGTTACGATATTTTGATAAAGGACATTGGATACGTCGAATCCTTGACTGCTACCAAGTGCGGTGGCATGATCAAAGTTAGCTATTGACATAAGCCCAACTGGTATAACGAGATTTGATTTTTCTATTGGACTAATCTCGATCCCATTCGAATGAGATATTTCAACGTTCGGCCCTAACTGACTCCATCCATTGTTGTTAGGCCTTGTTTTCAATTGCTGTTGGGACTTTTGTTGTTTCATCTGAGTGCTAGAAACGTGCATTCTCTGTTCGTGAACTTTGTCCTCGTTACTATCGTCCTCGTTACGATTTCTGTTCTCATTTGTCCAATTTGTCGACTGTGTACGTTGCCGATGGGATCTCAATCTGGTCGAACTGGGCCTGGGTTTCCTGTAATTCTCCGACTCCATACTGTCTTCTATCATCGTACGATGTTCCTTCGGCAATCTCCTCGATGTTTCTACGTTGTAAGGTCGTCTTTTGGTTTTATGTACTCTCGCAGGTTTCTCCGTATAATCGATATAATCCATGCTATCGTTTGAATCGTCATTTGAGTCCTCGCGTATGTAACTACGTCCCCTCGCCTCCTGATGATATCTACTGTAAACGTTCGACGATTCGGCGGCTATAGAATCGGTATCTTTAAAATGATTTTCCGTCGACGGAGTACTCGGAAAATTGTTAGACTCCTTGTCGAAATTCAACTCGGTCCGATAATGGCTTGGTTCAACGACCACCACAGGCTTCGTAAACTTGTGCCGATTTTTTGAAACGTTCGAGGACGACGGCAAGCTATCATAATTATCTCCACTTTTTCTATTCGGCTCATTGTCTTCATAGTCCGTCCTTGATGAGGTCGCCGATGTCTCTGTTATTTTTTGCCTGGCAGTACTCTGCCCATGACCGTTATAGTTCACGGTATTGCGCTGATGGTAATTGCTCGTTACTTTCTCCGGCATTTGGCTCGTCGTTCTTTTCTCATCTTTCGCGGCACCGTAAGAATGATAGCGACCGTGAACGTCCTCCGCTTTAACGATTTGTCCTTCAACGTTACCATAACTCGTCGCATAACCACCGATTCTCTTTCTTCGATCGCTCTTATTATCGTTTACCATCGACAAATTTTCCTCGTCGACTTTGCCATCGCGAAAATCTTCTATGTTATCGTAAAAATCATTGTAATTGGCGACGGCTGGCGTATCGTTATGTACCTTCAACAATTCGAACGTATTCTGATCGTCTTGAAATTCGAACGATCTACGATTCGCACCGGAATGCGGTAAATCGAGAAAGATTCTAGCTTCCGGCGATTCGACCAGATCGCTCTCGAGCCTTTCTACGTTTCTCAAAATGTTCCCGTTGACGTTGTTATTAATCGACGTAGATATCGTAGAATTATCTTCTTTATCCTCGAGCACGTTCATCGGATCGAACGTCGTCGATTGAATAAATTCTAAACGTCGTTGATATTCAGGCGCAACACTGGCCGGTGTTATCGGTATAAATCCATTTGAATTCTCATAATGTATGGACGTATCGATCGATGGTCGGACGGTTTTAACGATGGTCCTTATATTTTCCGAAGCTGTCGCGATCTGATCGTAAATGGTATCATCTTGAGAAGGCAACGCATCGTCGGCAGCTCCCCTCGCGTTTGGCCAACACAGGAACAATAGGACGATCTGTAGAAAAACAGTTTTTTTCTTTTTTGTTACGAGAAGATTGAACGACTTTGATCGTAGAAAGAGAAAAAAAATTTTGAGAGAGAGAGAGAGAGAGAGAGAGAGAGATGAAAAAGAAAACGAATAAACGAAGCATAAAACGGAAAAGAAGCATTTTTTCTTTGATGTCACGTTTCGATACGTGATCGAACGCGAATAATAGAAGGGATGAAAATGAAATAAAAAAGGAAAGAAGAGAAAAAAGGAAGAAAAGAATAAGAAAGGAGATAGAGGATAGAGGAAAGTACGTTGGAATAACAATTCAATGGAACGATCATCTATGGGAGTAAGTTGGAAAGTCTAAGGGTTTGACCTAGAAAATATAAGAAGATTGTAAAAGTAAAATGTGCAAAAGCGATGCGTGTTCTCTATGTGTTCAAGTACTGGATGTGCACAAGAGCAAATCTTTTCATAGACTTTCATAACAATTTGCCGAGAATAAAAATTCACTTTGAAGCAGTTCTTTCCTTGTAAAATTAGATTACCGAGAGCGACGCATATAACAACTTTCTACGTAGAAATACGTATAAAAGAGCTTTCCGAAAGCGTGCAATATATTTTCTTTCAAAGGAATAATATTTTTCTTAAAAAGAATTTTCTATCGTATTGTCGCCGGGATTTATATTCTTTCCTTTACCTTTTCTCTTTTATCTCTCTATTTCTATCTCTCTCTCTCTCTCTCTCTCTCTCTCTCTTTTCTCTCTTTTTCTCTCTCAGATTCTCTCTCTCTCTCTCTCTCTCTATTTTCTTTTTGTTTCTTTTTCCCCCTTTTATTGCAAGAAATTATCACTTTAACATAATAATTACACGGTGTTCTAATTCCATGTATCTCCATTATGGTAGAATTCTTTCATTTCAATTAATAATTATTTTTCGTTCGAACGACGAACGAAATTACTTTGACGGTATGTTCATTAGTTTTTAGAAAGTCTATTATAAATGTCGCGTCTCATTTTACAATGCGAATAATCAATCGCAAAAAAAGATTACGACTATTCTCATCGTTTTATTTATTTATCCTCTATTTGATTTTACTATGAAACGCATGCGCAAAAATAAAAGATCGTAGAATTCGTTCGTAAAAAAGTAACAAATAAAAATATACGTCGATAACGCACGAACATGCGCGGATACACGCTCTCTCTCTCTCTCTCTTCCTCTCTCTCTCTCTCTCTCTCTCTCTCTCTCTCTCTCTCTCTCCCTTTTATTTACTTACATAATATACAAACATTTCCCACGATCTTCCTTGTAGCTTCTTCCCATTCAAAAAGATAATAAATTAAACTCCAAAAACGGATACCCTTATCACAACGTATTCGAAGTTAAAAATCGATGTTCTTTTCCTTTTTAAATAAGACACTCGAAAAGAAGTACCTTGCGAGGTAAAGCACCACGCGAGAACTGAGCCACATAGTAGATACGCGATTTTCTTTATACACTCTGGTAACCAAGTGAAAAATATCGTTCTAAATATTATCCTACGAAGCACCGTAGACAGTGGATACTTTCATTCGCGACACGCGACCGCGCTTGGAAAAATTTTGTCCGAATACCATTTTATACGAGGATAAACGCGGTACTAAAAACGTTTATAGTATATACGTCAAACATTTTTGACGAAAAGAAAAAAAAAAAAAAAAGAAAAAACAAATTACAGAACGGAAATAGGATGGGAAATAGGGTGCGTTTCAATTATGAGATA
Organism: Dolichovespula saxonica; assembly: GCA_911387935.1. Classification (NCBI taxonomy): domain Eukaryota; kingdom Metazoa; phylum Arthropoda; class Insecta; order Hymenoptera; family Vespidae; genus Dolichovespula; species Dolichovespula saxonica. The sequence goes on along the minus strand of OU427016.1, from coordinate 2,266,309 downwards.
TCGTCGTTAAATGAATGGCCGTTCAACTCGAGTTTCCATAAACTCGTATGAGCGTCCGTAAGAGCTGTGTAAAATTTTTAATGATATATTTTCATACCGAACGGATGCAATTACGTTTCCGCGTATGGTATATTCATATGAAAACATCGTGAAATATTTTTACGTTTCAAATATTCATTATTATGCCAAACGTGGAAGGAGATTTTCTACGTTTATTCGACGATAAAAGAGAAAAAAGAAAAAAGAAAAGAAAAAAGAGAGAGAACGGAATTTAATTCCGTCCCTTTTTCTTCGAAATGTTAAAAACGGTCAAAGGAAATTTTTACAAATTAAACTTGGTCAGTACTTTTTCTGCTACGGGTTTTTATGCGCTCTAGAACACACGCATTATGCTCGATGCGCGCGCTCCTCCCGATGCAACACGTTCTACGGCGATGGAAAGGATTTTTAATGGATTGAGTTTAATTCAAAGAGACGGTCAGTGTGGAAACTCGCGAGCACGCGCGCGCGCGGGCGCGCGGGCGCTCAACACACCAACGCTCGTACCAACTTCTTTGATTTTGATGCAGACACTATCTATCTAATTGCTTTTAGCTAATTCGTGCTTCGTGGATTCTTCCAAGAGATATCATCTCAGGTAGAGCTCTTGCTATTGTGAAAACGTGGAATTAAAATCTACCAATCACCTTGCCAACTTGGAAACACTATTTCTTCTTTTTCTTTTCGTCCATTTTATCTTTCACCGAGTCGACAATTAATGTTAATTGCTCGTCTGCTTGATAAAACGCGGTAAATAACGTTTTAATTAACAAGCTATTGCCAATGATATATCATTTATTTATTCTCAATTACAAGTACGAACAATTTTTATTATCGAATAATTTTATACGATTATTAGATAAGCCTAATGTGGATATATCAAGTTAATTTTAATCAACAATTAATTTGGAAATTTTCAAATATTTATACGACGATCTTTTCTTTCTTTCTTTTCTTTTTCAATCTTCTTCTTCTTCTTCTTCTTTTTCTCGTTAAAAATTAAGGATCCACGGACAAATTAATGATTCTCTTGCAAATTAATTATAATCGTTTAATGATTTAATATAAATTAATAACATTTCAATATCCTTAATTATGTTCAAATATGATATATCATTATAACACTTACCGCAGTATCTCCCAATCATGTCCCTTTCATTCGCATGCAATTATTAACGTCAAGTGAGTAGGAAGATTGTGCGAGAGAGGTGTGACTTTCACGGTAGGAGAGAAAAAAAAGGAAAGAAAGAAAGAGAAAAGGAAAACAAAATAGAAAGAAAAATATAAAAAAAAAAAAGAAATAAAAAGAATAAGATGAAGATATGTACTTTCTTACAAAAACTTATAATAATAACTAGCAAACCGGACTGGTCATCATATATTTGAAATATTTCCTTCTTACTTATCTAAGTTTTTACAAGGTACCTTTTCGAAGTGACGCTGTTTGGTGTTATATACTCGTTTCCTCGTTTAGATTCGTATATGTAAAGTCAATAAAATGGATTCATCATGGAAACGTAGCTCCCGTAATTAAATCAATACGCAGGTATAACAAATATTCGAGTATCGGCCCGTGCTCGATATTTGGCTTAATTATAGGGAATAATTATATCGTTAGTTTAATTATCCTATCAATTCAATATAGAATATTCTGTAGAAATGTAAATACGCGAATCGAGGCCATATTGCACAATCCCTTGTTAAATATTAAATTAGAGTAAAATCTAATAATATCGTATTAATTAATAACGTTATTGTTATTCTCTTGTTGCGAAACGTTTCCACCGAAAGCCATTACTACTGATGGAATTAATTATCTCGATCGATTATCTTCTCACGTCAAATGTAATTAATAACTATGACACGGATAATTTCGTTATCAGGTACAGATAACAGATTTTAGAACGATCAAAATTTCTAAGTCGTGTATCTCTGATCGTCGATAATTTGTACGCTCTTTGTTTTAGGCCTTACGTGGGTACGATCGCCGAACTTACCAGTAGTACGGGATTCCTCCTCTCCGATTAGAAACGCATTTTCTTCGTAATTTTTCGCGAGCGGATAAGAAGATTGCGAAAGGAAGGAGGAAGGAGAAGAAGAAGAAGAAAACGAAGAAGACGAGAAAGAATACGGCGAAGATGAATCGTCCTTCTCGTTTTTCGTTTCTCGTGCCAATTCCAACAAACGATTGCCCGCCTGGATCGTACGTTGGGTTTGACTGAATTGTTCCGTTCCTAGTTCATAATTCGTTGGCTGAGCTAATTCCTTAATACTTTTGGCATATTGTATTAAATATTCTTGAAGTAGAGCTTTCAGATTGATGTTAGACGTAGGTTTAGGTTGAACCGGTGGCGTTCCGTCAACCCTAAGTATTATGACAGGTACCAAAGAATTTCCAGCTTGTACGAAGGTCGGACGAACGTTCAATATCGATGATGGATCCTTTATATATTGGGATATGGATGGATTGTAGCTGAGAAGATCCGAATATTGAAGATTGTTATAGTCGTTGAGATTTTTGTTATTCTCCTTGGCCTTGCTACCGGAATCCCGATTGTCTGTAAATATTTTTTTCAAATAATTTTGAACCCGCTTAGTGTACCTGGATAATACGCGAGCCGACAACTCACCTGACTTGAGTTTCAACGTGGACTCGGTAGTATCGACGTATTCGGCGTTCGGACCATCGACCATATATCTCGAGACCGGTTTAGACGTGGTCGTATAGACCGATGAAAAATTACGATTACGATCTTGCTTATTTTTATTCGTAAACGTTGGCCTCTTCGTAACCGGGAAAGGTGTTGCGTTTATATACGAAGATGCTGTGGCAGCTGTTACTTCCATCTTCGCTCTCTGTGCCAACAATACGTTAGGTCTTTGACTGACTAAATTCTGATAACCAATTCTATAAGCCTGCTGATGCGATAAATTGGAGGAGAGTGAATCCGACGAGACAAATCGATTTTCTTCGGATGGCAATTCCGGCGCGATTGGAAACTGTATTGGACCTTGAGCATTGGCACCACTTTCCGTAGACGTCTCGACGTAACTTTCATGAAGTTTCGAAACTTTTTTACTCGACGACGTGTCTCCGATATATGTCTCGACGTAAGTGGCCGGCGGTTCGTGAGATATCCTACCGTCCGGATATTTCCAATATATTTTACTCTCGTATTGAACGCCATTTTCTATCGTATACCTTGCTGTATTTGCCGGAGTCGTTGGACCTTTGACGTATTCGTAATTACCCTCGACCGAGCTCGGTGTTGTGAATATCGATCGATCGTACTGTCCTTCCTCGGCATATATCCTATAATTGTTTCTATCATCATTGTAATCTGGAATATTAAAAATCGACGTATCTTGCGACGCGAATTCGGAATTCTTTTGTTTCTGTCCCTCGTAAAATTGTTGATTGGCGCTCGGATTAAATATGTTCTGCAGGTATCTGTAATTTTGCGGATTTATGTCAATTGTACTTGGCGTGGTTGGGATTATTTTATTTTGTCTCTGCTCGTTATACGTATGAGAATTCACGTTATTGTAATATGAAGCTTGACGGTTGGATTGCCTCAAAGCAGGTGTATCTCGAAAATCATTCTGTTTCGATTCAAAATAACTTGTTGACTGTCCGGGAGATCGATGCGGAGTATTATACGCCACTCTAAATATTTGCGAGCTATCGATTTCTGTAGTGGGTGTAGTACCGGCAGGTTGAAATACGTTTTGACCTCGTTCAACGTATGTTTGTACTGTTGGACGGTATACATTTCCCCTTTGTCCGGTAAAATCAGTATTGAAGTGGTTCGGCTGATACGATGCAGTATTCAAATTCGAAAGCAAATATCTCGAGGATTTCGGATCTAAATGGTTCTGCGGTAGCCGTGTGCTCGACGAAACGGATGTAAACGTGGGAGAAGAGGAAGGAGGAGGGGAAGGGGAAGGAGGAGGGCTCGACGACGATAATCCTTCGTTTTTTCGTCGATAATTCGAATCGAACGTGTCATAATAATTAGTAACTTTCGGTACTTTCGCAATAGAACCGAAATTGGTTTGAGACGTTCGTAAATTCGAATATCCATTGGCTTCCTTTAGATTATGATTATATGGAATGTATTTCTCGATTATCGTTCTTGGTAGAAACGGACTAATCGATTCCTCGATGCTAACGGTCGTTCCAGTTTTACCAGCAGGATAATAATAATTAGTCTTTCCCGTAAACAACGAATTCCTTTCAAAGCCATAACCCAAACCGTTGTTAACCGTACGTTTAATTTTCTCCTCGCTGGTCGTATTGGAATCGTTAGTATCGTTATTAAAGTCCAAAAGAATCAAAGGCGGTAAAATTGGTAATCCTTTCTCGGGCGGTGGATCATCCTCTTTACTGTCTTGCAATTCGCTAGTTGCGTTAACCACTTCTTCTATAATCGTGGATTCGCTCTTCCTAATCCGATCCAATCCGTTCAACGTATCTTTGAGATTTTCCTTCGTAGATTCCGTCAGGAGAATAAATCCGAGCGTAAGAAGAACGCAAGAAGAAATCTGAAAATGAAAAACGCGATTAAATATTCAAGTAAAGCGAGGTATTCTAGTTGAACGAGCATAACTTTCCTATGTTAAAGTAAAACTGTTCTTTCCCGCTTGGAAAATTTAAGAGAGAGAGAGAGAGAGAGAGAGAGAGAGAACCAAAAAAAAAAGAAATAAAACAGAGAGAAGTATACAAGTAATCCAGGGAGATATATATTATAAGACGGGAATACTTTAAAAGCTTCTATCCTCTTACCGAATAAATTTTTAAAATGAAATCGTAAAAGTGATCTTCTTTGATCCTCGCCGTTCTGGCACGACGTAGAAACATTTATCAGCAGTTATATCAGTCCACTGTTTTTTATACATTTAAGTGTCTCAATTCTCATTAGAACGTCACGCTTTTAACGAAGCGATGGTCATCGATCTCAGTTAGATATATATTCTGCTAATGGTAATCTTACTTTCACCGGACTTCACTACTTAATACGTAAGCGCTCGTAGAAGATTCTTCCAGATATCTTCTCTCTCTCTCTCTCTTTCTCTCTCTCTCTCTCCTTCTCTTTTTCTTTCTCTTTTATCTCTTTTTCTTTCTATTACATTGTAACCAACCATACGTAAAATATATAAAGATATGGTACGGTTGCTCTACACGCTTACTACCGACAGTCTCTACTTGCCCACGGCCTTGAAAAGAAAGGACGTGAACTTCATCCGGGTTTTGCTCAGGGTCGTTGTACAGGTCACCTCCAGAAAAGAACAGGTTTCATGCATCGCATTTGCGATTTTCACCACTTTCTTTCCCGGACGTATGTATGTATATATATATATATATAAAGCTATATATACTACGCGATAAATATATTGGAGATTGCGATAGCTTATAATCGGTAAAATTCATAAAGTATATCAAAAGAATTTTTATTTTACGACAACACCGACAATAACAACAACAACAAAAATATATCCCACCAATTTTCTAAATAAATATCAGATTTCTCAATGCCCGATGCTTGTACAAGAGAAACGAAAAAATACAATAGCAAATATCGAATATATGAATGAGTGAAAAGAATTGACACCTGGTATCTTTTAATTTTACATCCGATCGACGAATGAAACGTTCCTCAAGTGAGTTTCACTTCAGCTTCCTTCGGACCGTCCGCTGTGATCTTACGCCGTTACCTAACAAAACGTATCGTCGAATTTGTGTCAAAGAATCCTCGTTCTTTTCTCAAAGACTTTCACTGACTTACTCAAGAGCTACTATATTTCTGGCAGTTATCTTTAAAACGAACTAATATACGTATAACGAACGAACGATAATTAGAAACACTTTCACCATTATTGCTGTCTATCGATTGTCCTAATAAAAGGAGAAGAAATAAAAAATATATATATATATATATATATTTATATATATTTATATATTTATATATATATATATTTGTTTAAATATTTCTGTCTGTATTTTATATTCATAAATGAAGCATCGTACTAAATAAATGATCCTTTTCGAAACGGTGAATAAAATAAACGGAGAGAATACATTTTATCGGAAATCCGATTTATTCGTCGAAATAACGTTGAAATTTAATATCGAAATGTACTTAATGTTTATCGAATGGTTTAGCTGATTCGCCAAACGCGAATGTATTGACTTTTGCTGTATCGGTTAAATATTATATTTCGTTAAAATTACTGTTTTAGAGTTGAACGAATAAACACCGTTGGAGTAGTACTTAATTAAACATTCATCGGCGTTAAATAATTTTAACACTTGTTTAATATATATATATATATTAAATGTTAAATATTAAATGTTAAATGTTAAAGCGATATATGAAAGCAATAATCCATTTCAATGTTGATTTTACTAAAATACGTATTGGAGAAAGTTCCTTATAAATTAACCAGATTAAAATAGAAATCAATGGAAAATAAAATTTAAAAAATAATATACCACTTACGTGTATATCATCAAGCCTCATGTTGATCAAACTTAACTGGCACGGTGGACTTGACGTGTGTGTTTGTTTGATACTGATGAAGCGGAGGCCACAACATCCCACCTTATATGCCCTCGCTTCGTGAGAGAGAAGGACAGCATCATTATAGTTTCACCTCGGTAAAGACGACCGCTATTCACGTTCGATACATGCGAGAGACACCTGCCAGTAGCGTATCTATCATCATATAGGACAGATCTCATCTATATAATATAATATATACTATATATATATATATATATATATATATATATATATATATATATATATATAGCATTTATTATTTAGAATTAGATGAATCAATGTATTACGTATCTTCGTAAAATATTTCGTTAAAAAAAAAAGGTAAGGAAATAAATTTGATAGAAAGTTTTGCAACTTACGTAACTTGAATAAATATTTTGTAGAAATATAAGAAATGTTCGCCGAATTTTCATATTCGTAAAATAAATATATATATATATATTGAAAGAAGAAGATGATATGGATATATCGTAATGACACAGTGTTATATATATATATATATTTAGCATTCGATGAAAAAGAGAAAATATACGGATATATTGAACATCGAACAACAAAACAGAAGGATATGAAGGAAGCTTATGTAGCATCGAATCATGATCGCAATATTCGCTTTCTCGTTCGTACGCGCTGTCACTGTTAATCAATAGCATAAATATTATATTTACATATGCATTAATAACGTCCGTACATTTCTGTAAATCCGATTAAACGTGTAAATTCTCTATTAGTTAAAATAACATTTTCTTTAATTATTTTTCGATATTCCGCAATGCTGTTTAAATTAATTACCACCAATAATCGATTTCGAACATAAACTTTCCACAATTTCGCAAATAAACCTTGACCATAATATTCAATAATGTATCTGATATGCAAAATTTTATTGACGTTACGTTACTGTATTTTGGTTTCTTACATTTGCGTTATATTATACTCGATAAAATAGATTTTAGTATTACGTATAAACAATTATCTCTTTCGCAATCCGAGTGAAAATAAAAAGCGATATGCATCCTGACATTTAAGTTAACATCTGTGGAAATAGAAATTTCACACCGTCCACATTTCCTCTATTCTCGTCGAAGAGCTTACTCGATTAACGTGACAGTTGCACATATATAAGTACTTATCCTTTATGACAATTTGTCGACTGACAATTCAAGATATAAATTAAATCGTTTTAATTGACATATACGTTTTACTTGTCCGATTAAGCTTTCTCGGTCGAAATAAATAACGATGATATTTGTTTCGAAGAAGGATACACGCAAGCGATGAAATAAAATTCACGAAATATTTCCAAACTTTCTCTCCAAAACCAACAAACACGTAAGTCCAGGACAACGAGTACATAAAAGGAGAACACAACTGTCACTCGAAATCCTTCCTAACGAAAATACATTTCGAGGATTGACTAGGGATAACTCGAAGAAGTTAACTAGAAAGGGATAGGAGGGGGGCAGGTCTAACTTCGTAGGGGACGTATCTTACTGGATAAGTGGCGGGGCTAACTTCGAAGGGGTCGGGACTAATTAATCAAAGGCTGACTAATTTTGAGGGTAGTTGGGACTAACTAGACGGAGTAGTGTTAACTTTGAATGGGGTGCGTGGGAAATATTTGGAAAGAACCGTGGATAACTTCGGAGGGATCGGGACGAATTAGTCAAGGGCGTATTAGCTTTGAAGGAGACACGCGACTAATTTTCTAAGGGCGCGGCCTTTAACCTTTGATTGGGCGTGGTTAACTGGACAAGAGGCGGGCTGACATTGGAGGAGAGAGGCCAATTTTATTGGAACGTGACTTAACTAAAAAAGAGGTGCAAGGTCTTACTTTGTTGGATGAACAGTGAAGGGAGAAGCAGGACTATCTTTCTGGGGAAGACGGAGCGAATGTTCGCAAGGAGGCGGAACTAACTGGAAAGTTTCGAGTCTCTCCCTTCTCTTGTCAATATCGTTACGTTATACTTACGATATCTTAAAAAATTTCACGTGTACGGTCCTTGATAGAATAAGTCGATATCTATTGGTTTGCTTTATTGAAAAAAAAAAAAAAAAAAAATGTGACAAAAAAATTTTGTTACTTTTTATTTAAAAAAGACAAAAAAAAAAAGATCGCACGGCGCGCGTACGCGCATGCTTATAAACAATATAAGTAAAGTGAATACAAAAGTTACACGCATTGTGGTTTTCGATGAGGGACTAGATACGATGTTTCTTCTCCTTATGTCGAGCCATCACATCTTCGAAAGATGATCGATTCGTTTCTTCGTAATAAAACGATAAAGTTATTCGTCAGGTATCATGAAAACGAACTCATTTTTTTTTTTATTCTTTTCTTTTTTCCTTCTTTGACATCAAAATCAGATATTCTTCGAAGTTCGTTAGTCGTTCATATATCTATGTTAGAATATATATATATATATATATATATATATATATATATATATATATATATATATATTTCCTTTTTATCTTCGATGATCCTATATATCTTATACGCTATTATTGCGTCTTACGTTTCTTGTATTGCACAAAATTTGTTTTCGAAGGAAGAAAGCCGCTTTCCAAGTGCAACGGCCTCTCTCGGTATCTGGTGATATCAACGTGGAAAAAAAAAAGAATTAAAGAAAAGGAAACGAAAGAAAGAAAAGAGAAAAGAAATAGGAAAAATACATTGAAATAACTTTCCACGTAATACGAGAAACTCGTACGGTGAAAAGAAAAAAAAAAGAGATAAGAAAAGAAAAGAAAAGAAAAGAAAAAGATTATATACATAAATAACAATTAGCATAACTTACCTCGACGAATCTTGTGCAGCAATCAGATTACTCGGAATATATGTATCCAATAAGGATCGTGGTTCGGAACTAACGACATGCTCTTTAACTTGTGGAGGTTCTTCAGGTTCCGAAGAAACTTGTATCAATTGAGTGACGTCTGGTTTGAAAGTTTGATGGGATACTTGCGGTGGTACAAAATCTGTATTTGGTTCATCGGGAACCTACAAAAGTAATAATTTTTATAACATTCATATATATATATATATATATATATATATAATATCGAATATATATATATTCGATATTAAAGTTAGAATATCCTAACTCCAATTGCTGATTTATAATTCCCATCTCAAAGTAATGCACCACACGCCCTATTTAGTTACCCAATTTAATCACGTTCAAAATCTGATCTTGATGTCTTAGCCAACCTATAAACTTTCTATGAATAATGTTATATAACGAGACTAATAACGTTGTATAGTTGGGCTTTCACCATCAACGCTTTACTTAGGAGTAACTATCGATCTATCGAAACAATTTGTTAGAGTATTACCAAAGTTATATTAAACGAACCTTAACGTAACTTTGCGATACGCTTTGGCTCTCCTCTTGACGTATGATTTGCTTTGGCAATTGTTGCTCGGCTGTAGATGACGATGGGTACGATTGCTCCGTTTGACCACTGTATTGATTTATTGGACCATTAAGAGTATTATCTTGAACGTAAACGGACGATCGAACGTAAAGATCTCCTTGAAGTGGCGTAGTTTGTGTATACAGGGTATTGCCTTGGTTATACAGTATTGGGGTAACATGTTGCTGTTGTTGGTGCTGCTGCTGTTGTTGTTGATGTTGTGGCTGAGTTATGTAAGCTTGAGTGTATAACAATTGTTTCCCTTGGGTATACGATTGTTCCGGCTGTTCGTATACCGGTGCTATTGGTTTCTTCGAAGTAATCGATGCATAAATCTGACCCTTCGAGAACTATAATTCAAACGTATCAGTTTCGAACGCTATTAACACGTTGCAAGTCTAAATGTGTTATCACGTATAATGTTAGTTAAATAACTGTAACTAATAACGCATATATACATATATAGAGGAGGTTAAAAGTAGTACATAAAAGTATATAATGTATTTATATAATAAATATATAATATATTAATATATTATTATATATTAATATAAATTTTAATTATGTTAATTATATATTAATATAATAAATATATTTATTCAGATATAAAATAATAAAACTTTCGTCGATAAAAAAGAAACTAATACCATATATCATCATCCATTTAGATATAAAATACCGAAAGTCTTTCCAATAAGAAATGTGACAGTCCGTATTATTTTTTTAAGTATGTATCACTTGAAATTTCTGTATTATTGACAGACTCAATGTAATATGAGACATGAGATATATCTTAATCTGTCTAGAATGTTTCGTAAGACTGTTATCTTATAGAATGAATGATTACCTTAGGGAATAACGTGGTTGATACCGGGATGGGTTGTTGCCTTAGGGTATATTGCGGTAAAATTTGATAAGTCATTTTCACCGGAGTGATCAATTGTTTCTGACTCAATAATGGGGTGTAAAAGGGAATCGATATCTGTTGGGCTTGAGTTAATTCCTGAAACGAGGGTTGAACTTTTCCACCATTTAAGCTACTCAGATCGATATGCGGGTAATAGGATAAAAAATGGCCCATTGGGATATCGATGTAAAAGTTTTCTGTAACGGGAAACAACACGAGAGGTAGGTAGATAATAAATACGAAAAATTTCTGAACAATGGAAGAACAAATAAAATCAAATAAAATAAAATAACGATATACCCATTATCGCACCTTTGTTCGGGCTTTTGAAAAATTTCTGGGTTACAGCTTTTTGTTGAAAGCTTTGCGCCTGATTGCCAACATTTATTTCCGGCTGATAAATCGATTGTTGAGAATTATAAATCGTTGGAACGTTTTTCGACGTAATGCTGGTTTGTTGTTGATACTCGTTGTATTGTTGCAATGGCAGAGTACCTTGCTGATAAATTATTTCATTTGGTGAATATTTATTAGATTGTCTGTACTCTTCCGGTGATATCTACAATGATTAATACATCTCCGTCAGGGACAATAATTAATATCTAACAATAATTGAAACGATCGATTAGTTCGTTCGTTCTTTTCTTTTTTTTTTTTTTTTTCTTTTCTTTTTCTCTTTTTACATTTGCAACTGGCTGCGGTGTCACATAAGCGGTAGTAGAATAATGTTGTTGATTTATTTCCGGCTTCGACGAATACTTCGTTTCGTCCGACTTCGATCTACTTTCGGCCTTTAGATTGTCCCTCTCGATATCCTCCAAATTGATTTTTTTTTCACCTTTCGCAACGACAAATAGTAGGTAGAGTATCGTCCAAAGTTTCTGCAATCAAATGTACAAAATAAAATATTGTGAGTATACATCGGGATACGTTTACGTTGCTTGTTGAAATAAATCGATAACGCTAGACGATGATTGCGCAAACAAGTATATATATATATATATATATATATATATATATATATATATATATATATATATATATATATTTTTTTTATATATATCTTTTCTTTTTTTTTCACCATTGCAATTTCCGGTAAAATTTTCCGGCACAAGGGACACTTTCACTGCACGTCAAGTTCTGGGTCAAAGATCCGACATGGACCACTCTTATATAGACTGCTCTGCCCAGAGTGTTTACTCTCGGGAAGGGGTAAACACAACCCATGAACAAGTGTATCCGTTTACGTACGTGTAAGTAAAAGTCTTTTCCCTTTTATTTCTTTTTCTTCCTCTTTTCTTTCTTTCCCTTTTTTTTCTTTTTATTTTAGCTTTGCTCTCATTTCCAACGAAATTTCAATGCGGACAAATTATTATTATTATTATTGTTATTATTATCGTTACTGTTAATATTATTATGCATCGAATAATGCGCGTTGAAGTGAAACGACGAAACGGGACAAATGAACAGGAATTAATATTATAGTTAAATATAATTGTCGTTAAACATGTGAACAATTCTATTATATAAATTTGTACAATGTTAATAACTCATTACTCAAGATAATGAATGCTTGTTATTACTAAAACGATCATTAAATAAATATCATATTCATAGCTTACGACTTACCATGTTTAAGTGCTAGAAAAAGTTCACGCACAACACAAAGAGAACTTAGCTCTACTATAAAATCAATCCTGGCTTACGTTCTCTTATATAGCTTTTATCCCCACCACTTGTACGGCCGGACAAGCTACAATTCACCTCTGAAATTACATCGTGTGTATGATAATCTGTGTCGGTCTTAGTCTCTCAACATACAAAAGTGTGCAACTGTGAATCGAAGTAAAAGCAAAGAACTGATCGAAGAAATGAATTATTTCGTCTCTTCGCGTTCGAAAGAGATGAGAGAGAGAGAGAGAGAGAGAGAGAGAGATTCCGTTTATACGAGTGAAAGGTTGTCAACATTTAAAAAATGATATTTTGCTTTGCTGGATATGAATACGTTAAAAAAAAATCACTACAGTAAAAAGATTCAAAAAATATACGTATATGGAGATATGTACATATATATGTGTATGTGTGTGTGTGTGTGCGCGCGCGCGCGTATGTATGAAAGGGGATTAAATTATATCGTTTTTATTCCGATTAATCTCACTTTTGATCTGATATTCCGTTGAACCGCCGTTTCGTTAATCCGCTATATCGTTGATTCGCTAAATCGTTGATCCGCTAAATCGTTGATCCGCTATTTCGTTGATCTACCATTTCGTTGAAAATTAAAAATTAAAATTTTAAAAATAAATAAATAAAGAACGATATTGATCCTTCGCAAGCAGAGAGAGAGAGAGAGAGAGAGAGAACGAGAAAGAGAGAGAGAGAAAGAGAGAGAAATCCTACGTAAGAAAAAATGAGATGTGTGGACCAGAAAAAAATATAGAAAGGAGGTTAAATTAGTTCGTTTTCATAACGACTCATCTCACTTTCGCGATCCAATCTGAATTAATTTCGATCTAATTTGTCTGAAGGTAAGAAAAAAAAAAAGAAAAGAAAAAATCAGCACATAATAAAATACAATTATGTAAAGTTCAACAGGAATTTCAACGTTTTAAAACGATCTATAATTATTCCATGAGCACGGAAGTGCGGTCAAAAGGATTACGAACACGCGATCGTTTTATATCTCACTCTTTTGTACACGGTCCTATTGTTTTCTTTTCCCTTTTTTTTTTTTTCTTTCTTCTTCTAATTATAAAGAACAGTGATCAACGTGGCCAATCGATTTTGTACGAAAGTGTTACCTCTCTCTCTCGAGATCTCTTTCTCTCTCACGAGCATACTCTCTCTCTCTCTCTCTCTCTCTCTCTCTCTCTTTCTCTCTCTCTTTCTCTCTCTCTCTATTATCTAGTATCCTAGCAGTAATCCTCGTGTAAATCGTTCTTAAATGTATTCCTCTCTACGAAACCATTCTAATTAAACTGCTAGTCTATTCGGTTCATTAACTTGCTAATGAAACGAGTACGCTAGTATTTCCGCACTTTATCTCTAATTCGGATAAACACATATACGTGCAACTACTCAATTAAATGTAATTTCGACGAAGCTTATACACTCGTATATAAAGAAGTAAGGAAGTAAAAGAGAGAGAGAGAGAGAGAAAAGGAGATAAACGACAACAACAAAAGAAAAAGAAAAAGATCGATAGATAGATAGAGAGAGAGAGAGAGAGAGAGAGAGAGAGAGAGACAAAAGCCGATTTATTTTCCTTCGGAGTTTAACCTAAAAAAAACGCACGGCAATCGATAATAATGTTATAGCATGCAAATGGTTATTATGTGTTTTGTCGAAAATTGCTCTTCCGATAATACACTCGGGATGGTGGGAGGGAGGAGGAGGAGGAGGAGGAGGGTAATTTCAAGTCATACAGAAAGAAATAGACCGAATAAGCCGATATCTACTTTCATAAAACAATACTGTCGAGATATCATTGTTCCGCGATATTATTATTAAAACTTTTCTTACAACAAGCGTATGCACGAATGCGATAAAACTTTTTATAACTTTCGAGGAAATAAAAGAAGGAATAGAAAAGTCTTTGGATAATGATTATCACGATTAATCCTTTTTAAAGGGACCGCATTTTTCTTCTTCCCTCTCTTTCTCTCTCTCTCTCTCTCTCTTTCTTTTATTTTCTTTTCTCTATTTTCCCCTCTTCCATTTTCCCATTTACGAATCAATGTCAATTTAACTGGTACATGACGTAATTGATACATTACAAATCTACAGAGGGGAATTGTATAAATGGCGAACAACACGTGATCGTTATATTTAAGTGTAACAATAATCAGTGCGGAACTGTTAACATTGGCACGATTTGAAAGTTTTTGCCGGATCGATTATTGTTATCCATCAAAGTGATATATTAAGGAAAGAAAAGGTTTTTCATGTTGTGCCAGACAAAAATCGATGCTTGTTCTTCTCCTCCTCCTATCGTGATACGAAATGAAAGGTAAAGGAAAAGTATAGGAAAGGAGGCCTCTCGTAATCGGGACCACACTCTCTATGGAAACGGCTAAAGAGATTCTTTGTTGGATCGCGTGAAGGCAAATCGATGAACCCCATCGAGGATATTTCAGGTAAGCGAGCCTTCTGGCGAAAAAAAGTAAAAGAAGAAGAAAAAGGAAGAAAGAAAAAAAAAAGGGAAAGAAGGGAAGGACGGTAAATTCAAACCCGACCCACGACTTTCTATCTCGAAATCATGGGCGTGTGTCAGGAATTTTCTATATGGATCGTAACTTTTCGAATTAGCGTCGATTAATCTTGAAAACTTTCTCGGACCGTACGTCGAAGGAATATTTACGAAATGAAAAAAAAAAAAAAGGAAAAAGGAAGAAAAAAGGAAAAACGAAAAGGAAAAAGAAAATGGAAGAAAACGCTAGAAACGCTCACGGTCTTTCCATATTTTTCCAAGAATTACTGTCTCCTCCGTAAAAATAAAATGGAAATGAGATGGAAAAATATAAAGGGCGATAAGAGGAAAGTGAAAGAACAAAAGAGACGCGTACGCTCATACGGATTCCGACTTTACGGGGTCAATCCGTTAAAAAACATATTCTTTGAGAAGGTAAAATGAATGAAAAAGAAAACACAGGGAAAAAGATGGGATGGAACGAATCGGATAACGTTTGCTCAGAGGCGATATCAAATGGAACGTGGTGGTATTGAAAGAGGAATAAATTTGAAAGAGAATAAAATTGAAAAATACAGTCGGAGATTAAACGATGGAACAAAGGATATTCGTACGAAAGGTTCAACCTGTCGGTATCGTTGTCGATATCTGATGGAAATTGTGTTACGATTGAAAAGTGCAATTTTCTTTCTTTCTATTTTACTTTATTTATTTATTTATTCTTTTTTTTTTTTTTCAATCGATACGTTCTCGACAACAAAGAAAATAATTGACAGGATTTCTCATGGTGGATCGAATGTCGTAACTCGACTAAATAAACGGATGATACGAAAAGGGAAATCTAATAGAATGTGGTTAATTGACGAAGAGAGGACAGGAAGGAACAAGTGGAAATGAAGGGAAACGAAGAGCGGGAAAAAAAGGGAAACAACACGCGAAAAAAAGGGAAACGACACGCGAAAACATTCGACCCTTCAGGGGATTGATCAATCCGTACAAATTGTTTTGACAATCAAAGATTACCGGTTTTACCGAAATCCTATGAGTGCTTTTTAAAGGAAAAGAGAGGGGAAAAAAGAGAGAGAGAGAGAGAGCCGAAAAAAAAATTCGACGAAAAATGTTCGTGCTCGTACGGATGACGTCGAGTAAAAAGGAGAAAAAGGGGAAAAAAAGAGGGAGAACCCGAAAAAGGGGAAAGAGAGAGGAAAGAAAAAAAAACAAGAGGAAAGAGTGGAAAAAAGAGGGAGAAAGAAAGAGGGGTAAAACGTATGGAAATAGAATAGAGCGCGAAAAGAGCAAAAGTGAAGTATAGTTGGAATTGTGATTTGCACATCCTGGTGGATTATATATGGAATATAATGGACTACCCGTTAAAAGGTTCGTTAAACGATAGCTAACTCAACCGTACTATTTCCTCGTACAAAGCGTTCGCGATAGTCCTTACGCATACAAAAGAAATTCACGGTTTGATACTTCGAAAGAACTTTTCACTTTCTCCAATTCGATCGTAACGATCAACCGACAGGATAGGTCGGTCCAATCCGTTTGACGTCTGTTGGCACTGTTCATGAATAGGGATGAATAATAACGGTGAAAGAGAAAAAGAGAAAAAGATAAAAAAAAAGATTAAAAGAGAGAGAGAGAGAGAGAGAGAAGCTTTCGAGTTGGTTGGATATATGTATAAAGACATTTATAAGAGATCGAGATCAGGTCCAGAAAAGTAGTAGCCGAGAAAGTAAGAGGCTTGGTCCATCCAACTTTATTTTAGACTTACACACACACACACGCACGCACACACACACACGCACACACGCACACACACACATATATACACGTTCGATCCACTTGGGAATGTGCAAAAATAAAACATAATAACTAGAAGTTAAAGCCGACGCTCTCACTCACCTGCCATCATATATACATATGTACACGTATATTTATTTATGTATACTGGTACTATATACTCATATATATATATATATATATATATATATATGTATGTATGTATGTATATAATATACATTCTAAACCGTCTATACGTTCTACAGGAAAGTTTTCATCGCAAGATCGCGGCCTTACTTCCCCTTTCCATATTACTGTTATATCGAGCCGCACCCGAGCGATCAATTGCCAAGATCCAGATCTCTTCTTCCTTTCTACTTTACTCCTGACCATGATTCTCACTTTTACGTTATATTCATACTACAAGATTATAGTGTTGAAATAACGGCCGAACCTAAATGTTAATTTACCATTGTCAATACACCGACCTACACACGACCTTACCTTTCCTTCGATTCTATTCGATTTATTTTTTTTTTTTGTTTTTGGTCAAAGAAAAAATGAACGAATAAATAAATAAATTAATTAATTAATTAATAAATCAATAAGACGACATACGACGCGTATGTATCAAATTGGGAAGAAAAACCTTTTTTTTTTAACGGAGGAACGACAAAAAAAAAGGCATCGTGAAGAACGGTAACAAATGATTTATTGCTAATGACTATGAAATAAAAACAAATTACTCTTAAATATACATCGAACGTCAAAGGCTTTATAAATAGGGATAATAGTAGGTCATAGGTCAACGTGAATACATGTATCTAAAAATATAAGTCGGAAAGAAGAGGGCGGGCTGGGTAGGAGGGGAGGTCGAGGGGAAAAAAAAACGACGTTGGCTCGTTATTCTCGTGAAAATCGATACTTTTCTTTCTTACCTTAATAAACGTTCGGTAAATTCTTTTTATTACGTTCGAGAGGAACACGACGTGAATGGAACGCGAATGACAGGCCTTTTTTCTTGTAATTGGACGCAAGAAACTTCTTCTTCTTCTCCCATGAGAACATCATTGCGTAAATAAATCTGGTCGATAACGATAAGGGAAGAAAAACGAGGAGCGACATTGCGAATTATTTATAATATATCTACCTCTCGAACGTGTACGCTTATAAGCGCGTGCGCAAACACAACACACACACACACACACGGAGACGTCCTCACGCTCGTAGCGTGCATTGGATTATTCATTTAATCAAAATAATTATTACGTTCGATGAATAATCAACAGAGAAAGTTAAAAATATCGTTTTATATCGTGCAACCACTTGTAATTAATTCGCATTTGTAAAACCCTTTCATGTAAGTTCTTACTTCGTTCTAACGAAATCCAAATTAAACAATTACCATTAAATATATATATTAAAATATATAGCGGCACCATTTTTCTTTGTACTCCCATTTTTGTTGTCATCGAGTTAAACGTAAAAATCATAAAGACCCGATCTCAAAGATCCTCATTAAATTTCTATACGACCTTTAACCTTTATTACTTTGCTTCGTTCCAAACTCAACGTCGCTCGCGTTATCCTCGTATTCCTGAGTTCCCTGTTGATTAGTCGTTTGTTGAGGATTATAACTCGCGTACTGATAACTGTAAGCCTGTGGCGTTTGTACGGTTACGAAATTTTGATTCTTGTAACCCGACGACGTTTGACCCTGCCCGTATCCGTCCTCCTGCTTTCCTTCTGTATCGTCCAAAGAACCATCGTAATTTTGATTGGTTCGAGTATCCTCGTTCTCGTAACCGTCGTAATTGGACGATTGATTCGATACAGACGTTTTAATCGATTTGTTAGGTGGTACGTAAGTCCCTTGTGATTGTTGTAATGAAACTATGGTTATTGGTTTACGAAGATACTGATCGTCCGAATATTTGTTAGTTCTGACCAAAGCGGTTGGCGTTTGTAATACTTGACGAGGAACGATTGTTCCAGAATTAAAGTTCCCAAGTGAATTCGGATTGACGACGTAACTCAAGCCAGTCTTAGCTATCGTATTAGTCAATGGTAAACCGAAGTTTTTCGGGTTATTGTTTTCGTAATTGTTTAAATTTCCATAAGACACCTCGTTGTTGGCCTTGATCAATTGATTTTGTTTATCATCGTACACGGGATATCGAACGATCTGTCGTGCCGCGTTCTCGGCCAACAACTTCGCCAACGTTTGCCTCATCAATAGTTCCAATTGTTGAGTTTTCGCATATGTCGCAGCTATCGAATATTCCGTGTCGCTCGACGGTTGGGTTCTAATATTGACGACTTTATACGTTTCAGATTCTGACGACTTTTCCCGTGGTTCGTTAGTTTGTTCCAATCGACCGTAAGAGTTGGCAACTTTATAACTGCTAGATTGACTGTCGAGATCGTTCGAATTCGAAGGGGAAATATAGTTTCCGCCGTTCTCGTATCGATCCTCGGAACTTTCCAGACTTTTATCATCCTTTTTGGACTTTTGAAGTACCTTTTGAACTCTCTTAGAATCTTTCTCGTAATCGTCCTTATCGCCCGAATCGGAATCTTTGGAATAGTCGGTATGTGGAAACGGTGCAGGTGGTGGCGGGGGTGGGGGTGGGAAAAGAGCAGGTGCGTAATAAGAGGGATAATAATATGGCTGCTGATAGTAATAATTTGAAACTGGTACGTATGGTGTTACTGGCTGGTAAGGTGCTCCGTTATATACGTTAGACGAATAAGAGGTGGGATATGCAGTAGTAGAATAAGACGGGGCGGAATAAGCCGTTGATGGGATTGAAGATTGAGACGTAGCAGCGACATAAGGATTTGTATAAGTATTATATACGTTGTATGGTAATGTCGAATACGAAGCACTAGTTGCCGTTGACGCTGTTTGCGGATTGTTGATGTAATAAGGAGAATAAGACGTCGAGGAGGATGAAAAGCTTTTCGAATAAGGATCGTAATTAGGATAATAAGGATCCTTTTGATAATTACTACCGTAATTTGGCGTGTAAGTATCCTTTGCATCGACTTTAGGCGCGTACAATTCGGCTGTTAATTGAGTTTCCGTCTCTTTGTCGATTCCTCGTTTTATTAACTTCGGATTGTACGGGTATATAGGGAATATTGGCAGAAAGGGCTCGTCGTTCGGATCGTTGCCCTTTTGATGATTTTGCCCAAATGCGATTGGGAATAACAATAAGAGGATCTGAAACAACGCAAATTGATAATATCGATGTTAATGCAGTTATGTTCCTTTGTCTCTAAAACTAATTAATAACGACAGACAACAAAGGAACGTCGTAATGAAATATCGATGCTCGCGATGAGAATACATTAAATTATTTCGATACTATGCGTATCTAATATTCGATGATGAATAAAGATGAATAAAGCAAATGAATAAACAAATAAATAAACATTTGAAATCATTAAACTATGAACGATCGTATTGCGACAATATTCAATATAGATTCTTACAAAACACATTAATACGAACCAATAATCCCATTATCGTAACGTGTCACGGTAAATTAATTCTGTCGATTAACACGCAAATGGAACACCTTGATATAAATATATATAATGTATATATATATATATATATATATATATATATATATATATATATACGTTCGATCGATCTTCTTGATTAACAATCTAATATCTTTGTACTATCTTTACAGTCTATTGAACGGACCCTTTGTTTTTTCCCCCAAACGATTTTTAATATTATAGGAATGAGATCGGCACGAGAGTTCGAGTACTAATGACGGATCGATAGACATTGAATTTCTCCTTTATACCCGTCCGCTTGAAAAATCCCGAAAACTAGTTTAACTTTTCTTTGGTCTTATATGCGATACGTGTACGTAGCAACGCATACGCCGCCCCATTCCCGGGCGGTAGAGAGAAAATATATCGAATACCTTCTCGATAAGCGTTGTTGGAGTAAGAAGAAGAGGAAGAGGAGAAGGAGGATGAAATGGAGGAGGAGGAGGAGGAGGAAAGTCAAGCTTGGAGCAACTCGTCGTCGTCGCCTAAGGAGAACAGACAAATCGTTGTCCCGAGTCACGTGCACTTGTTTGAGCTCGTCGATCCGGCTCAGCGAATCGAGAGGAAACGTGACAGAGAGCGAGAGAAAGAGAGAAAGAGAGAGAGAGAGAGAGAGAGAGAGAGAGAGAGAAAGAGAGAGAAAAGAAGAAGAGTACCACGTGAAAGCTTTCTTTTACGGAAGACACGACTTCTTCCTGAGACATTGCTTAAAACTCATAATTACTAACCGAGTAAGATTTACAAATGAAAATAAGAATAGAAGAAAAGTTTACGGCCGGTTCGTATTCTGGCACGCGACGTTAAATCAGTCGAAGACGAATGACCTCCGCCATAAAAACGTCCCATACGAAAAATAATGGTTGAGAAGGGATGGGCTGGAGGGGTGAATGGGGGGGAGGGGAGGGGATCTCGTTCGGGAAAGAAAAATAATCGAAAAGAAATCGCGAATCGAGGAAGTGGATTGTCCTTCGAGAGGCCTCTCTCGGACAAGCCTTTCCCAGTTTCAAAGTGTCGGTCTGCTTTACTTTCACCTGCGAGTAAGTCTTTCTCTTTCTCTTGTTCTTTCTCTTTTTATGGACGGGGGGTGGAGAATCTACGGGGGGAAGTGGGGCGGGGCGGGGAAATCATTACCGGAAGGTATCGACCACGCCTTCGTTAGAGAAGCCGATCGATACAAACGACATGTCTCTCTCACACTCACACTCACACACACACACACTCTCTCTCTCTCTCTCTCTCTCTCTCTCGTCGTCGTCATAGTCGTCGTGGTAATAGTTTCGAAACTCCCACGAATCCATTCTAATAATAACCCTCGTCTTTGCATTATCATGAATAACGAGAACGGTTAACAATGTTCTCCCGAGATTGTTTCGTTTAACTTGCAAAACAACTTTTTTCTTTCTCTTCTTTGTTAATTTATTTACGTTGATCCACTCGAGATCCGCTTAGCGCGATGGATTTAAAAATGAATTAATAACCGAGCCGTTTTAACGAGCAAGCATTTACTTGGTCCGTACGAAGAAAGTCCAAGTCCAAGTAGGATTAACTAAGCCGATCACGCCCTCCCTCCCCCTCCTCCATCGTATCCACGTTCTAAGCGGGTAAGAGCGAAACTTTACCTCCTTTTCGCTTATAAGAGAATACGGTGGACGATCGTGAGAGTGAAGCGAGACAAGCAAGTATGTCGTTTGTCTTGAAAGGCCACTCGGAAAATAGTGAAATTCTTTTACGCTTTTTATCACGCGCGCATGCATCAGGTGGTTCTGAATTTTCTTCCTTTGCTTTGCTTTTATGAAAAAGAGATAGTGAGAAAGGAAGGAAAAGAAGGGGAGAGAGAGAGAGAGAGTGAGTGAGTGAGAGAGTGAGAGAGAGAGAGAGAGAGAGAGAGCAAAGCCCGGTATACGTCTAACGGATGACTGATCGCAACAACAACACGACACCGATAGCTTAAGGCTGAAAGAGCCTTAGGCTCGTCTACGTTTCGCCTCGTATCTTTCTCTTTCCTGTCACCGTATTTCACTTTAAACTCTTGAACCATAAAACCGTACGCGAGTGCGGGCTTTTAAAAACTAGGTCAGGTGCATACGCGAAGAGCCATATGTCACGTTTTTAAAAGTTCTCGTATGTATAATATAACACGAGTGACATACGTTAAGTTCACTCGATGTCACTTCCGAAACACATTTATTTTATGATAAAACTGAACGATAAGAGGATACGCATGTATATGTACGTATGAATTTATAAATGTCATATTGATCCTTTTATAAAACGTTACCTGTCAATATTTTCAATATAGAAACGAAATAAACGTATTTTCCTTTCTCTCCCGTTTTCGTTTCATTTTCCATTATGTCACATTTACATTTACCGAACCTGTCAGACAGATAAACATTTCCAATTAAACGAAAAATCTTGTGTAGAATAATAATAATAATAGGATGATATATTATTTTTGCTTTATTGTTCGACTTTTAGTAAGAGTAGGTGCTAGTTTATAAAGTAATATAATTTTTAATGGAGACCATTAAAGAGAAATAATTTACCGAGTGAAAATACGAAAGGCGTTAGAGAAATAAAACGAGTTGGTTATTGATCGTTCAATAACATGAACGATAAATAGAGTAAAGAAGTTCCGTTTGAACGAAGGAAGGAAATCAAAGGAGAAAATAAATGAAGTAAATAAATAAATATTTGTCCATCTATGTTGCTCTTGTTTGTTGTTGTCGCGTTTAAAGGGAAAAAGAGAGAGAAAGAGATCGAGAAAAAGAGAAAGAGAGAGAGAGAGAGAGAGAGAGAGAGAGAGAGAGTAATGAAGAAAATAAATCGATAAGGAAATATAATCGACGTGGAAAAATGATAGATTCAGTAGTACCGGGTACGGGTAGTTTCGAGCGTGGCCGCTTAGATATCTACTCGTTCGATCATTCTCGTTTTCTCGATGAGATCATGAATTTTTCATTTTCACCTTGCTTCCTGACATTTTAAAACTGACTTATCATCGTAGTTATTTCCTCCTAAATAGAATACAGATTCCTCGTTTTCCTTGCTTTGCTCGATCATGCTTTTCCAGGGTCAAATCTCTAAGGGCCGTGTCATAAATCAATAAGTAATTCGACTTAATGGGAATACGAAATCAATCTCTGTAGACATTTAAATTATATAAATTGGTCTCTTTACGTTTATATATAAATGCAAATAAATAAATATATATATTTATATATTTGTTTACGTGACTTTCTACGTGGACTGTTAATTATTTTCTCACGAATAGTCATTTTGTTTGACACATCATGCAAGGCCTTGATAATAATAGTAAATTATCGACTTTCGATTTTAGTATCACGGATCTCGATATCTCTATCTTTAAATTAGGTGAACTTCTTTGTACACGTATAAAGAGATTTGCCTAACGATCGCCTTTCCAAAATAAAATAAAGATTTAGAAAGGCGTCGTGCGAAACTCAGTGGACTCGGCCTTGAAGTAAAAGCGATCTCGTTTTCACGACTGTCGGACGACCTTTTTTCCTATTCTTTTTTCTTTTTTGTTTTCTTTTTCTATTTTTTTTTTTTTTTTCATTTCGTTCGTTACCCCTTCATTACTTTTATTACCGTCCTCAGTACCATTACGTGTCGTTCGAACTTTCACAATGACGATAAAAAAAAAAACTCTTTCGGTATTTTTGAAGGAACTGCTTTTATTACAAAAAGAAAAAATATATATATATATACGTATGTATGTATGTATATATATATATATATATATATATATATATATATATATATATATATATAATATAAAAAAGAAACTATGCAACAAGGATCACGTTGTCGACATTGTATACATGTAAAATTGCATTATCGTTCTGTGAGTTATCAACGATATTATAAATAAAAATAAAAAAAAAAAGAACGGAATTACATTAAATAAACTATTAATTATAATAGATATCGTTATAAATACGTTTACAATTGCTCGCAATCTTGGGTCTTCCGTAATTCGCAATATATTAACGGTTGACCTGCATCAAGATTCCCTTTTCGTGATTTCAATGTATACGATTACAATCTACTATCTCCGTGGCAAGATATAACAATTACGGTCGAGTGAGATCTCTCGTTGGATCTAATTTAATTATGCTAAGATTTGTATATATATACATACATCTATATGTCTAGAGAGATATATATGTATATGTATATATACCTATTATATATGTCACGATTGATTAATATTTTCCATTGGGACTCGAATATGAAATTGTATCATATTTCGTGGTGCCGGATGTTAATGCCTCGTAAGCTTTAGCAGCGGGATAACTGATAAATCTTGGGCTCAAATGCGAATAAGATCCATGAGATTCCGACGGTGTACCGTACGAATTAGATGGACTGGAATAACCGCTGGAAAGTGCGGAATAGCTTGAACTAGGACTCGAGTAACTAGAACTGGGGCTCGAGTAACTGGAACTCGGATTCGTATAGCTGGAACTAGGACTGGAATAGGTTGAACTGTGACTCGAATAACCGGAACTTGGACTGGAATAACTACTGCTTGGACTGGAATAACTCGAACTTGGACTGGAGTAACCCGTATTACCACCGGAGGAATAAGAGCTACCGTCCGAGGATACCGGGGAATATCCAGAGCTTGAGTATGACCCGGTATTTGAGGATCCCGAAACCGTGTGAGATC
Organism: Dolichovespula saxonica; assembly: GCA_911387935.1. Lineage (NCBI taxonomy): Eukaryota > Metazoa > Arthropoda > Insecta > Hymenoptera > Vespidae > Dolichovespula > Dolichovespula saxonica. The sequence goes on along the minus strand of OU427016.1, from coordinate 2,241,140 downwards.
CGGAGGACGCTGGGAGAGAGTAAGAGGATCCATCTGAGGAACCGATCGACAGGCTCACGTGAGAGTTCGGTGCGCTGTACGATGCCGATACGGGTGCTATTGAATAACCGGATAGGCTGCCCGAATTACTGGACAAACTGGAGATACCGTGAGATCCTGTACTTATTGGTAGAGTATATCCGGACGATCCACCATGCGAGCCAGAGGATATACCGCTCAGAGAAATTCCATGAGACGATCCCGACGATATGGGTATGTTATAGCCCGACGAACCTCCATGGGATCCCGATGCCAATACCAATCCTCCGGATACCGAATGAGATTGAGTACTTGCAGGGAGACTATATCCCGTAGAAGTACCAGACGATTGCAATGTTACGGTTGGAAGATTGTAGGAGGAAGAACCGTGAGTGGTTGACAATGTTAAAGGAAGACTGGAAACTCCGCTCGATCCGCTTCCATAAGCCGAGAGTCCTTGACCTCCTGACGCATAAATTGGTTTAGAGTAAGTACTCGAAGCAGAGCCACCGCCAATCGAGTTACCTCCATGAATTCCAAAAGTAACCGGACCGTTCTTTGAAGGAGTGAAGAGCCCTTCGCTCGATCCACCGCTTGATCCCAAGTTGATAGTAGGTAGACTTTGCAATGAATAAGAGCTTTGACTCGAGAGACCTTGAAGACCAACACCATGAGTTAAACCAGAACCAACAGACATTCCATATCCCAATGAAGATCCTAATCCAGAGCTGGAATATCCCAGACTGTGTCCACCGCCAACTCCCAAACTCTGTAAACTTTGAAGACCCGAATGCCCTAGAGAAACAGACCCTGATGATCCACCCAAACTATAGCCAGATCCAACAGCTGAGTATACAGGCGAAGAATAAGAATGACTCCCTGATGAATATCCTAAGGGATAATCACTAACTCCACGTTTACCCTTTAACGCCGGACGGTGTTGTCTTTGGGGCTTTTCACCCCTTGTCTCTCTACAAGAGACATTTGCGATAATAGTAAGGGCAAATAGCCCGATTAACATCTGCAAATAGAAAATCATTTTTAACATTAATTTTTATCCGTTTAATATATACACTATGAATCATTTATTTAATTCGAATTATTATTATGTGATCGATTAATTTCTTTTTTCTTTTTAAATATAGATTCCATCTATCTATAGATTCTTTCAAATATAAAATGAGAAAATTACATAGATGATACATATATGTATGTATGTACGTGTGTGTGTGTACTTACGAACGAACGCATATCACTAGTCAAGTTGATATTCTTGTAACTAATTCTCGTGGTCAGGCGACTACCGAGTGGTTAAGTGAAATGTGCTTTCTGATTCCATACCAACCCAGTAGAGACCTTTTATATGTGGATCCCCTCTCGTACGAGAGAAAGAAAGGTCTAGGTGAAGGTAAGTCTCTCCGTGCTGATTCTGAGCGAAGTAGAATCCCGTCGTATTTCAAGCTTTCAATGCGTTGGTATACCAGAGAAGCAATAAACGCACAAAAGTCATAGAAAACAAAGAAAAGAGAGAAAAGAAAGAAATGAAAAAAATAACCAGAGCTTACGATCCTTTCATTAAAAAAAAAAAAAAGAAGAAGAAGAAGAAGAAAAAAGAATAGAATGGAACACGACTCCTTCGTGCCAGATGAAAGTCTTTTTACTTGATCCTTATCGTCCATTGTTTTACCTCGATTGTAAGAAAAAGGTTCTAATCTTGTTACGAGCAAATGACCGTCGTAACAAGGAAAAGGCCGATCCTTCAACTTCCTGGACTCGAGGATTCCGTTAACCGGAAATTTATCGTCGTGCGACCCTCGGAAAATTATTTCCATGTCCCTCGTTGTTGTTTCATGTTAATCTATTTCTACGAAAAAAAAAAAAGAGAGAAAAAAAACAAAAAAGAAAAAAGTAAAAGAACGTAAGAAAGTTTGGCACGAAACAATATACTTACTTACACGTGGAAGCGTGACACAAGATTTTTCTTTTTCGTCTCTCTCTCTCTCTCTCTCTCTTTTTTATTAATTCTCTCCTCCTCGAAACGCATCCATCTTCATATCATACGTGTTTTAGAGAAAAAAAAAAAAAAAGAGCAATATGTGATACTCCGTAAAACAAATTGAGATACTTGTTGATTAACGAGAGACTCGTTGGTGGACACTTCGTGTAATACCTACTAAGTCGAACTTATGTGTATACGTGGAAAGCACTTTAAACGTCGACGAGTTCACTTTGCTCGTCTTTCAAGCATGTAATTACGTCGAACATTCAGAAGATGGATGCATCCTGGTAACTTCCTAGAAGCGCATAAAACCAGCATTTATACGACCCACTTTATCTTACGCTACCGAATTTTTGAGAAGATCATTATATAAAGAGGAGATCCGTCTTATCGGTATATGAATTTTTATTATATTAATTTAACGTATATTTTTATTGATATTTATTAATATTGTTATTAAATATGTATTTAATAACAATATAATGTAATTTAACGTATGTAATTTAACGTATATTTTTATTGATATTTATTAATATTATTATTAAATATGTATATTGATAACTCTATTTTATCGATCCAATATATATACAAAATTGGCCCAAAAAACAAAAAGTTTCCAAATGATCTTAAAAATCTCTCCTTATCGAAACTTTTTAAACTCTAATTTTTTTTCTAAAATCGTAAAACGGTCGAATCAAAAGTTTCCGGATGATTTAAAAGATCATTATTTTTCGACACATTTTGAGTTAACTTTTGTATCCAATGAAAAAAAAAAAAAAAAAAAAGAATCACAATTCCAGCACTTGTGTAAATATATAATGATATTATATAAATGGAAATTGCATAAACCATTTATAAAGGTCGCGGTCGTTTCTATAAATATTTGATATATTGATTTATACGATAATAGTATCAGATCAATGAATGCTATTAAATATGTATTTCTGGATGTTTCAATATTATCGTAAACATGATTTATATATTTATATAAAAATGAATATATATATATATATATATATATATACAAAATCAATATTAATAAAATTGCTTTATGAATCGGAAATGCTATCTCGACGATCTGTCTCATCGGGGAAAATAAATTTTCTCATATAACGAACGTTGAACGGAATTGAAATGGAATAACCGTAGATTATTACCTAGAAAGTGTAATTGAATGCAAATACGTTTAAAGTAGGAATCATAACGATCGCGACCAGCCGCTTTTATTTCCCTCCGTAAGTCATTACGGTCATTTCCGGCTATCCATAATAAAGCGAATCCCAAAGTAAAGAGAAAGAGAAAAAAGGTAGAATGACGGAGATCAAAATAAAGGGAGAAAGGGAGAAAGGTAGAAAAAGAGAGATAAAAATAGAGAGACAGAGAGAAAAAAGAGGGAGAGAGAAAAAAGAGGGAGAGAGAGAAATTAATTTGAACAGTCAACAAGGTTATTGAATTTTCGTCCCCACGTTAAACGTTAGGTATCTCACGTTACGTTATTGACTTAATTAATGTGGATTTGGAAAAAAAAGCTGTAAAAAAGTTGGAAAAAAAGAGAGCGAAAAAGGGAGTGAAAAAGGGAGTGCAAAACGAGAGCAAAACCGAGAGCAAAACCGAGAGCAAAACCGAGGGTAAAAAAGGCAAAAAAGAGAGTAAACACGAGAGAGAGAAAATGCGAGCAAAACAGAGAACAAAAACGAGAGCAAAAAAGCAAAAAAGAGAGAGAGAGAGAGAGAGAAAATAGCTACAGATAAAAAAGAGCTAGAGGGAAAAAATAGCGAGAGAGAAAAAATAGCGAGAGAGAGAGAGAGAGAGAGAGAGAGAAAACAAACATACGATGGATGTTAGTGAAAAGAAATTATTAATTATAAATTGTGTAAATTTCAGTTACACGTTCGCTTGATTAATGAACGCTATTGAAAAGTTTATCTATGCGCGCGAAATGTACGACGTTGTGTAGCGTTAAGGAAGAAGAAAAAAAGAAAAATATATATGTATACACATACACATAAAAAAAAAAAAAATATAAAAAAGATAAGAAATGAATTCATCTCCGGGTAAAAAATCGACGATGCATGAATGTACGTAAATATGTACGTACGTACGTATGTATATGTATATATATTTGGTCGTATGAAAGGTAAGGTAAAAGGATTCGCTTTTATACTAGTCGCATTCTTTGCTCTCGCTGTATTCTGAAAGTAGATTTCCGAGGTTGGAAAGTGAAATGTACGGATGGCGAATAGAAAAACCTTCTGGTACTTGCTGAACTTTTTACTTTCAATATTAACATACAACCGAGTAGAGTCGAGGAATAAAAAGAAGAAAAAGAAGAAAAAGAAGAAAAAGAAGAAAAAGAAGAAAAAGAAGAAAAAGAAGAAAAAGAAGAAGAAGAAGAAGTATAAGAATAAGAATAAGTATAAAAATAAGAAGAAGAAGAAGAAGAAGAAGAAAACGAGTATTAAGATAAAATGGTAAGTCGAGAAGGGTAGATTTATATCCACAAAAGAAAATATAGAAAAATATAAGAGAGAAAGAAGGTATCTTCTTTCGACGACGAATCAGATGATCAAATTGAATTTACGCATAAATCCTATTTTTCCTTTTCCCTTTCTTTTCCTTCTTCTCTTTTATTCTTTCTTTCTTTCCTTCCTTCTTTTTTCTTTCTTTCTTTCCTTCTTTTTTCTTTCTTCCTTCCTTTCTTCCTTTAAATCACCGATTATTATCACCCACCCCTTACGCCCCAACCTCCCACTTCAATTCTCGTTCGAACATAACAACGTCGGAAATCGTTTGAAAACGAGCGATTCATTTCGTTTTACTTTCACCCGAATCGATGAACAAAGCGAATCGTTTGCTCGTGCTGAATCTCGAATAGCATCACTTTTACGATCTCCACGAATCCACCACCGTGGATCCAACGATCGATGACCGATCGATTCCGTGCTCCGATTTCGATCGCCGTATAACACGGAACAAGAGAAACCGTTACTCTTTGTTGGAGTTAGAACGATCTTGGAAAAAGTCTAAGAAACGAAACGGGATTCTTAGGATGATGAGTTTCAGAAGGGTAAGGGGGCGGCGGGGAGAGGGGAATGGGGAGATAAAAGAGAGTAAAAGAAAAAACCCACGAAGGAATCGCGTCGATGGAAATCGTTACATCGAACTGGTTTACAACGTTGAAACAGTAAAAGTATCTACGTACGTGCGAGTAAAGGAAAAAGAAAGAGAAAAGAAAAAGAAGAAGAAAAATAAAGAGAACCGGCCCAGATATTCGGGTCACCACGGAAAGTGAGTTGAAGACGGGTTTAAATAAAAAAAATAAAATAAAATAAACCAAAAAGGAAAAGAAGAATGTTACGATAAGATACGAGCTCGACCTTTAAACCTTTCGTATCTCTCGTGGTATAAGAGAGGAATAAAAAAAGAATATGTGTGTGTGTATATATATATACATGTTAAACCGTTATATGTAATATCGCCATAACGATTATTTAACGGTAATTTATCCTATGTATGCAAATTTATAATGCATATATTACTAAAACGTGATCTGAATGTTTAAACGAAAATACAAAGGAAAATAAATAAAAATGAAAATACAAAAGAATATATTATATACATATTACTATTAATATATAGATGATAGATAGTTTATTCCTACCCTCGGGGTTTGAAGACGCTTTATCAAAGGAGCGTATACAAACATTTTATATATTATTAATATATATATATATATTATCTTACGGTAACTTATTCATAGTATGGAGACTTTTAATACATATTTTACTAAAATATGACCTGGAAAATTAAATGAGAATACAAAAGAATATATTAATAATATATTATATACATATTATTATTAATATATAGATGATAGATAGTTTATTCTTCCCCTCAGCGTTTGAAGGACACTTTATCAGAGGAGCGTACCTAAACGTCTTATATATTATTATTATAATATATATATATATATATATATATATATATATATATATATATATATATATATATATTATCTTACGGAAACTTATCCAAAGTAGTTAGACTTATAATACATATTTTACTAAAACATGGCCTGGAGAATTAAATGAAAATACAAAAGTATATATATATATATATATATATATATATATATATATATATATATATATATTATCTTACGGAAACTTATCCAAAGTAGTTAGACTTATAATACATATTTTACTAAAACATGGCCTGGAGAATTAAATGAAAATACAAAAGTATATATATATATATATATATATATATATATATATATATATATATTATTAATAAATAGATGATAGACAGTTTATTCCTCCCCTCAGGGTGTGAAAACGCTTCTTCAAAGGAGCGTACCCGAACATCTTAAATATTATTAATACACATATTATCTTACGGTAACTTATTCTAAGTACGTAGACTTATTATGCATAATTTACTAAAACAGAGCCTGGAGGAGTAAATTAAAATTTCATAGAATATTGTAATAATACATGTATATATATATATAATTAATAGATAGTTAAATACATAGTTTATTCCTCCCCTCAGGGTTTGAAGGCACTTTATTAAAGCATACCTAAATATCTTATCTAACGGTAATTTATCCAAAGTATGTAAACTTATAATGCATGTTTCATTAAAGTGTAGCCGAATTAATTAAATGAAAATTCAAGAGAATGTATTATAATATTATATATATATATATATATATATATATATATATATATTTATATATATTTAATATATATAATATTATAATATAATATAATATTATATATATTATATATTATTAATAAATAGATGATAAACAGTATATTTTTTCCCTCGGGGTTTAAAGGCGCTTTATCAAAGGAGCTTATTATTATAATATCTTTCAGAACACAATAGCCTTGTCACGTAATTATAGATCAATATACCATAATGACTGAACACAATACGTTCTCTTTATTATCTTAATAGGACGTATCGATCAGTCTGCGCATCTGTGCTTGGATGGAGTCACGCCGAAAGGTTACGAAATCGATAACCAATAACTTTGGTACACCTGCCAATATCAATGGTTTATTATGTATGCCCAGGATAACTCAGCTAATCCCCGTCCGTGCACTGACCGTGGTTAGAATTATCGAACGACTTTCGAGGTCAGGTTCGGGGCGCCGAGGTAACGTCGATCGTGCCGTCGATTCTACCGGTGATCACGGGTTGACGTCACGACCTCGGTGAGAGTTCTCTCTGATATCGGTTAAACCGAGCGGAAGTGGCCGCACTACATTTTCACGTTACGACTCTCCATCGGGCAAAGCACCGACCCGTTTCAAATAGTTACGATACGTATATGTATGTATGCATGCATTTATGTGTGTATGTATCTACCCGCACGAAATTTGATTTTGATCGACGATCCTTTTAGATTAAAATATTTTTGAAAAAAAAAAAAGAGAGAGAGAGAGAGAGAGAGAGAGAGAGAGATGAAAAAAATAACGCTGTTTCCCCATTCCTCGTATTTTTTCATTCCTTTTTCTCTTTAAATCAAGCCATTCGTACAAACAAATACGGGAATTAATCGAACTTGTTTTTAACTGAATCGTCGAACTCGTCGAAATAAATCGGTAAAGTTTAGATATTTTGATGGGACGGTCGTCGAGTAATGGAATGCAATATATATGCGGACGTCACCCCCGATGGTTGAACGAAAATAAAAAAAAGAAAAAGTAATAACATGTAAAAGATAACAAAATAGAAGAAAAGTAAAAAAAAAATAAAAAATGTTTATTCCAACAAATAAATAAAGAGCGAGTATAGATATATATATATATATATATATATATATATATATATATATATATACGTGTATATGTGCGTGTGCTGTGTGTGTGTATGTGGGTGTGGGTGTGTGTCTGTGTGTGTTAGGTCGTTGGGTGGATGGGTGTGTACATGGAATCGAATGTTAAAAGTATCGCGTGTACAAGAGAAGGTACTCGAACGTTAGAAGATATCATGAATTACAAAAGAAGGAATTTGGAATGTTAAAATATATCATGATACAAGGGAGGAACACGAGCGTCCTTCAATAAAATACAGGGGAAAAAGCGTATCGTATTCCGATACTAGGAGCTGTAATCGATACCAATGTCATAGGAGAAGCAGTCTTATAGGGATGTTCCACTTCATAATTAATTAACTACAATTTCATTCCATTGAAATAAAATTCCTTCGGATCGATTTATCTCGTCTCGTTACCTCCTCCTCTCATTTACGAGATATTTAATCGGAAAGTCTCATTTTCCGAACTCTTGTTAACATCCTTTTGTACGTTCTATCATTCTTTCATTTTTTTTTTTTTGCTTTTTTCTTTTAACCGTACATCCCTCCTTCCTATCTACCTTCCTTTTCGTTATTCCGTTATTTCTTTCTGTTTTCTCTTTCTATCTTTCTTTCTTTCTTTCGTATTCGAAAAAAATGAAACAATGTGGTACAACATTACATATAACACCATTTCTCATTTCCATATTTGAGCAGGTTTCGCGGAAACGTACGAAGGCGCATAACTCCATGGATAGGTTGGCAACGTCGGTTTTTGTAATTGATATGCTAAATTTGAATAATAATAGACAGGATAGACGGGCTTTATCGGTTTATATATCAAGGAATTGATAATGGGCGTTTGTAGACCATAGGTGGATTGTTGATTCGGCGTAGGACCAACCGACGACGGTTGAACGTGCGTCGGAGTCGCCGGGAGGACGGGATGAATGGGTGTGGCGACGGGATTCAAAGGAGAAATTGGATGTCCTGGTTGGACGGGCGTCGAAGTGACAATTCCAGGTTGACTAGCCGAGAGTGGTGTCTTTGTAGGTATCTGAGGTGTCTCCGGTTGTATTCCTTTATTTCCTTGATCTGTTGGAATAGGTATTCCGAAGTGAGTCGACGATGATCCTGACGATTGTATCGGTGTCACTCCGCCAGGAGTATAAACTCCATAGCTAGGGACATTTGCTACGAAGGTTGGTACGAACCCGCCGTACAATGGGAATCCTATGGGATTAACGACCGCAGTTCCAGGTTGGCCAGGAACAGGTACGCTTACACCGATCTGCGTTGTACCATCGCCTTTGTTGTTAGTCTGAATAGGACGTCCGGTTGAAGTTGCGATTGTCGTCGTCGTAGAGCTTGTACCCGGTGATTGAGTCGTCGTCGTTGTTGTCAGACCATAGCCCAAAGGAAACTTGATTGGACCTGCAGTCGTTCCTATTAGAAAAGGTAATTGATTGAAATCTAGGTTCTCTCTACCAAATATTATCTTGTTTGTATTTGCAATCGGTTTACCTAAAGGTGGAAATTCCGTTCCAATGGGAGCCAAGAGATCCTGATTCTGAGGATAATTGCCATGATTTTGAGCGTATCTAAAATCGTTATTGGGAGATTGTACTTGGGATTGAGCCAAGGCTTGTTGCAACTGAGCTATCAATCTGTCCTTTTCCAATGATTGTATGTGCTCGAGCGTCTCTTGGGGATTCAATGTTCCCGATGCATAAGCAGGTAATGGCCCTCGAAAGATTTGAGAATTTGGCGAGGTGTTCTCGGCACTTTGCAAATGACCGTTTGGATTTTGAATCTGATTGTTATGATCGACGAAATCGTTCGTATTTGGCGCAAAATCTTGGCTGGTAGCCGGTGCACCGTACAATTGTTGCAATGCCTGTGCGTTTTGCGTTAGAAATAAAGCGGCGTCGGATATCTGACCGCCCTGCGACTGTACGATATTTTGATTTTGTAAATTGCCGTTTTGACCATCGACGTGACCCTGCGACGTCGTTACCGTCGCATGTTGCGGAGAAAAGTTATCGGCCGGCGAATAAGCCGGCAATTTTTGATTTCTAGGTGGCAAATAATTAGCCGTATTCGAACCGAATGGTTCGTTGTTTTGACTGGCTATAGGACTGACCTCGGCAAAATCAAGATTTCTTATGGGACTTGGTATACCCTGATCCCACAAACCGTTCCCATGATTTGGAAAATTATTGCCATTTTGATTATTCGGATGACGATTTTGGGAAAATTGTCCTTGATGTTGAAACTTATCGCGATGTTGTTGCCCGTGAACATTCGGTTTGGCCAATCCCAAATTCTGATGACTCGGTGGGCCATATTTGTTAAACGGTCTATTTATTTGACTTGGAATCCTCGTAACTATTCTACCTCGATGTCCCGATTGGCCGGACTGAAATCTGGATCTTGTGTTGGGTCTGTTATACGAATATCCAGAATCCCTTTTTATTTGAACGTCCGATTCATTTGCATCGCTGTCGGTATCCGCTTCGCTCAATTCCACTACTTCTAATTTCGTGATGTCAGAACTTTCTTCCGTATCTCCGGCATATGTCAGTGACGATAATCCAATGACGAGGAGACACGTTACCTAAAAAAAAAAATATTACAGTAAGCAATGCGAACTTTACGATGGAATAAAATGGAGACCGGTGTCGCGTTAATACGACTCGTGACTTTAATTTCTAAAAATTCGCGATGAAAAGAAAAAAAAAAAAAGAAAAGAAAGAAAAAGCTATACTCAGCTGACTCCGTATAATAATACACATAATTCGCACGTTATTCTTGCAAGTCAACGAAGTTTACGGAAATATCCTCACCAAATAGAATCGCATTTTCCGCGATAGGATATAATCCTTTCTAACACTCGGCACACTGCACTATGTAATCTCTCGGGTCTTGTTAAGGTCGAAGAAACTTAATTATCGGCTTATCGACATTTAATCGGTGGACAGTTGTCGGGAAACTAATTCTTATGTGGATATGAACAGACTCGCACCGACTAAAACTACAGCCATACCTGCACATATATAAATACAGTCGGGTCGCGACCATTCACGAATTACAATAGACTTTCTTACTGGCTTTCATCGATCGAAACTTAAGCAACACTGTTACGGATTCATGATGTTACACATATCGATGTGTTATAGATTCGTCCTTTTTATATATTATAACTATCGAAATTTTTATATTTTCAAACAATTTTTATATTTTCGAACGATGGGATAAAGCGTCTATCTACTTTCTTCTTCATTTTCTACGATTAAAAGATAATCTCGAAAGATTCTTCCTCGTTATCCCTAAAAGTATTAAAGAAAATTAAAGTACTTGAAAGTTGGACGTGAATCGATGATAGCTATAAAATGAAGATTTAAAAGTAGAACTTAGTAAAACGGGATGAAATCAAACTTCTTCCGAACTTATACTCTCCGACGTTCATCGATCTTCATACATAATAGATGTTACTTACTGATTAAATTGCTTTTATTCGAGAGAAAGAAGAAATATATATCTGGCACGAGTAAAAAATAACCCTCCCTCGACTTCCTGCGAAAAAAAAATCTATTAATATATTCCATGGTCGTGTGCCGCGAATTCGTAAAATTTCGGCTGATTCTCATCACGCGCGACTTTTCAGTGTCCCAGTGAAAGTACTCCCGGAGTCTCAAGTCTCGGAGAATACGGAATAAGTTCTCCATTCGTAGGGATTTATTCCCATTGTGTAACAGAAGATTACGCGTAAATCGAACGGACAATGAATATCGACTATATTCGAACGTATACAAAAAAAGAATTCGACAGAAATAGTATCGAGTTTTTCGAAAATATTTGCAAATGAATTACTTGTCAATTTAAATCTACACGCGCATATAAATATATATGTATACATAAACGTATACATGCATAATATTATAAAATAAGTTATATGTTAGAAAATATTTCAAGTCTATATATATATATATATATATATATATATATATATATATATATGTATGTACTGTAGTGTATGTTAAAATTAAAGTAGTAATCAGGTTAGTTGCTAAGCACGCTCGAAACTTTCACCCTCCTTCTCTAAAATCGAGAACACGGCTTATATATCGCATTATAGTCGAATATAATCTCATAGTTTGAACTAAAGTTTTCCCGTTATAACATAGTAATCCTGACAACAGCATTGCTGATTCTGTTTGTAACAATGGGATTTGGAATAATATTTGTTCCATGATGTCAGAGAATTTCCGCTTGTATTATGGTTCGTGCTACCTTCCTCTGATGTCAAAGATAATAACGCAGATACGTGTCCAATAAACACCACCTCACTAAGCCATCAAAGCCACAAGCTATGAATATTATAAATTATTAATGCGCGGTACATTCGCGTGATACGCGTTCCGTTAAAATCTATCAAATTAATATTGTCGAGAGCGTATCGTGACATCGATTCTCAACGATTTAACTTTGTTTCAAATAATTTTCGAGGTATTTTTGTTTCTTTTCTTTTTTTTTTAAATTCATAACTCTCTCTCTCTCTCTCTCTCTCTCTCTCTCTTTCTCTCTTTCTCGAAAACTTACTTTCCTAGTCGATAAGAAAAAAAGGAAGAAAAAGAAAATTAAAATTAAAATTAAAATGAAGCAAAAAACGAATGTTTGCCATTAAATCGATATATATATATATATATATATATATATATATATATATATATATATATATATATATATATATTTGCCATTAAACCGTCTGTATTTGAGATAAAATTAATTTACAATGGATAAATTCAAATTTTGCGTGTTCCTTAAAATTTAATTGTTACAATATCGAACGTACACTCGCCGATTACATCAGAGAATTCAAAGTAATATAGGACAATATACATGGACGCATATTTGTGGCTAGCCTAAGTCGTGTTACCTCCAATTTCTTGAGATCACGTGCGATCGCGCGTGTTCATTTCTTTTTTTTTTTTTTTTCTTTTTTCTTCAAAGGACAGTAACAATTTACAAGACATAGTGGCTGCTGTATACGTAAGGATATGCACGGTAAGAATAAGCATAAGGGTAGGTATAACTCGGGGCATAAGCGTAGGGTGCAGAATAAGCAGTATATGCAACTGGTGCTGTATAAGCTGCGCTATAAAGGAGACCTCTCTTATTCCGTAGTTCCGATCGCAAATCAGCATTTTCTTCTATCTCAACGGGCTCGATATTTTTCTCAGATTCGACTGATTGCGTTTGCGTTGAAGCGAGACCCCTTTTGTTTCGTATCTCCGATTGTAAGTAAGCATTTTCTTCCGCCTCGATGGGTTCGATCGCCTTCTCAGGCTCGACTGGTTGCGATTGCGTCATTGCAACGGCAAAGAGAGCCAAAACGGCAACAGTCTAAGAGATAAAGAAATAAAAGGAACAATCAAAAATCAATCGTAAAAATGTGACGGGAACATTTCTCTTTAATTTTCTTTTTTTTTTTTTATTTATCCTTTTTCTTTGACGATCGAAAAAAAAAAGTAGGAAGATGATCGATCGAAAAAGAAGAGCGTCATTGAGTCATCGATTTAACTACCGTCTGATTTTTAAATGAAAATAAATATCATATCGTATAAAAATGTATTGCACACTCTTTCTCGGCTTCGCAAGAGAAAAAGTTGTAAACTTTTTTTTTTTTTTTTTTTTTGAAATACTCTTTTGGATTTGTCGTTGGACGATAACACACGTCATACGATTTAGAAAATATTTCGATAGAATTAACATCGAATTGACCGTAATAAATAAACACATCGATCGCCGGATTCCGAGTCTATCGATTAACCGTCGGGCTCGCGATATTGCGAAACTTTTGCTACTTCTACGAATGTCTTACTTACGTGCAATCAAAATATACTATTTTACGATAATCTATAAACTTCCAAATATGTTCCTTAACTATACATTGTTCAGAAATACGCGAATAAGGCCGACGTTCCGGGCTTCAAATTTCTCAAATACCACCGGCGTTCAATGTGTATAATATTGAGATTGTCTTTAGTGATATTTAAACGCAAGACGCGTTACTTTATCATTTAAATCACACGACGTACCTACATACATATTTATCAGCTAGTCGAGGATGGAATTTGTTGAGTTATCGATCAGCTTTGACTTTTCTTTTTTTTTTTTTTTTTTCTTCAACAAATTTCCATCGTTGACGACGTAATAATATCGATATACCGAAAGATACTCACGGCGAGAAACTTCATGGTGTCTACGTTGAGGATTTGGGTATCGGCTGCTGTGATGTACTGGGATCGAATGATGCTTTTACGTTTAGGTGGATAGCTTTATATACCTTCGATCGAGGATCATCCTGTCCACGTCATTCGCGGATTGATCAATGCACGAGGACGCACGAGTCGTTCGTGATGTCGGATGTGTGCGTGCCCATCGTCGCTCAGCTTGGTGTGAAATATCGTGTGGCATAAATGTGTCCTCGGTTAACGAACAGGGTTGTTTGTCAATCTCTTAGTGGTGGTGTTCTATTGTTAACGCCAGTGTATCTATGGACTAACGATAACATGGGTACGTACATTATTACGTGTACCTTCTTCATATCCCAATGAAGGTATCGCATGGTGTTCTATCCACCCAATTCCATAGTCACATCATGTACGAAATTATATGCATATATACATACGTTGCGAGATAACGCACAGTTCTAAAGAGAGACCTTGGCGTTCGTCCAAATACAGAGGAAAGTGTTTTACAATAGCGACGTAATGCCGATCGCACGCACAAGGATTTAATCGTAATAAAAGTTCTCTGAACTTCGCAAACGATAAACATAAACGATCCCTTCAAGATTTTATATCTCATTGCGTTTGTCCATCCGATGGATTTTATTTTATTTTTTTTTTTTTTTTTTTACGTATCTCGTAGAAGAGAGGATTGTTTTTTTCTTTTTCATTTCTTTCTTTCTTTTTTTCTTTAAATTTGAAAAAGATTACCGAACGGAAAGATCCAGAACGGTCGATTCATTAATTTTACATACGTGTGCGTCCTTCGAGAACTTTGTTAAGATCAACGAATAAATTAACCAATAGAAAGTTTACAAAATTATGCACTCGATATTTTTCGTTCTCCTATTACATATGCAAATTAAAAGGATCCTATTATTTATTGAATAACTTTACAGTATAAGTTATGTTCGTTCGAATTTTATAATGTCAAGATCGTGGGACCAGTCTTCGGGCAAGATCCGTATGTAGATGGAACGATTTTAATAAATTGGTCTTCAATCTAATTTTTTTTTTCTGTTTTATATCTCGCTATCGTTGCCATAATCGATAAAATACGAATTTATTTTTCCTTCTCATCGAATTTCGTCGATAAATAATTTTCAGACCAATTTAGAATTTTGTTTGTCATTTTAGATCGAGATTAATGAGATCATATATATATACATGGCATATACGTAAAGTTATCCCTCATGTATATATTCGTGTACATACGTGTATGTATGTACATACACACATGCATAAAGTTATTCATATTACTTCAGCGAAAGTTTCTCATAAAATTAATATCCAAATTCCTCAAGGCAAAAACGTTGTTTCGCATCCACTGTGATGAGCAGAATAACGTATATGAGAATACTTATAAATAAAATTTTGCGAGCGTCAGCATAACTGCTCTTTTTATTGAAAAAATTTTAATTTCTATCGCATATTATGTTAAGTAAGTAGTGAAAAAAGTACACGTATAAAAGTAGAGTTCCGATATTAAATATATACGAAACTTCAATTTATTATATATTTACAAAAAAAAAAAAAAAAACATCTTTCGTAATACGTTTTACCCTTCCTTCAAATCGTGGACTAAAAGCATGCGTTTTAATCATTTTAATGCATCACAAAAGGATATTTATAAAAATATCAAATCCCTGGATTAAAATAATCTTCTTTTCAAGAGAAAATCCGCTTTGTAAATCTGGAAAATAAAAACGCTTTTATTACTTTTTTTATTATTGAATCATATGCCGTATGGTAATAATGGATAGAATTCCACAAAAAAAAATCAGCTAGAGCTAATAAAATATCATGAAAAAATTCATAACAAAAAGATAAATTTCTCATCACATTTTATATCAGACCGGTGGATGTGAAATATCGGATCTTTTAGCGAATATATAAAGCCGCGTATCTTTATCGTTCTCGTAAAAGCCATTTATTTAATCAAAATACACTCCATTAGCTTCAATGCAATTTTTCCAACGAAAATCAAATAAACTCTGATACGGAATTTTTCAGACTGTCTCCATTGTCGTACTCTGTTTAGCCCGTAAATATTATTCTAAATGTTTTTAAAACAAATGAAAATCTATTGGCGAAAGTTCGGATGATGAATAAGTTTGAGTACTGCAAAATTTCATTATTTTAATTAGTATAAATTTGCAATTGTTTTTTTTATGACATATGAAGAGAAGTATCGGGGCCATTTGGATTAACAAACGATGGCTGTAATACAATTTATCACGCAATTCATCAATGTATGGGCAGAACTTTCTGGCTTTAATTATCTTCCCCAGTTCGCAGGAATAAGTAGTGAATAACTCCAGTCACATTCCATCAAACCGTTATTAAAGTTTTCCATGGATGAAGTGATGATGGCTTCGGAAAGTACGAGTACGAGCCTTATTCCTATCATCAAGCCACCGAAGCACACCTTTTCTTCCTATTGTCGTAAAGAGGAATCCATTTCTCATCGCAAGTAATAATCCGATCTAGAAACTGCTCCAGATGAATTCTGGTTAACGACGAGGGGCATATCTACGTTCAACCGATCCAGCATATTTCGCTCGAGCTTAGTTCGTGCTGTACCAACCCACCCACATCCAATTTTTCTTTTTGCACTTTGCCAATTTCAGAAGGATATCGAAATATTCTTGTACGGATCAACTTTCATTCCGGTGGCTTGTTCCCTCGTAAGATACAGTCGGATTCGTTTTCACCAATACTTTCCGAGGATTATTTTTCACAGACTTTTTTTTTTGTGTCTTCCACGCTTGGATCTTCATTTTGTGTAAGGAAAAATATCACCGAACCGAAATTTATCAAACCCACGCTTCCCTTCCACTATTCGATCGGTATTCTCGACGGTATTCTCCCTAAACGCCTGGTTTATATTGCATGCAGCTCTTATAGCATCGTTGTATCAAGTTTATACTCGTATAAAAAAAAAAAAAAAAAAAGAAAAAAAACAAATACACGAATTCGTATCCTTACGAAATTCACGGCAAATAACAAAATGGGACACTTGAGATTTTCTTCCTCGTTGAAATGCGACACTGGCAAATGGAGGGTATACACGACTATAAATAAGGTTATGTCAAAAACAAAAGCATCATAACGAAAACAGGGAGACAAACGTTCGCATGTAAAAAAAAAAACAAAACAAGAAGATCCGACATTTCATAGGTACCAACCTAATATCATATTTCCTATATAGTGACAAATAAAATCGCTCTGTACGAATAACTTACGTGAAATATTTCCACGCTTCCCCTGCGTTTAACACAACACCGATAGAAAAAAAAAATTAAATCGATCAATCAAGTCCTCCTGCAATGAATAAACAACACGTTACGATGAACGTCACGGATATTCGGGAGATATTAACTTGATTATAAAGAATTTTATTTTCAGCGGTAGTGACGAAAAATGCGGATCATATTTATATCTCGAAATGCATTTATAAATTCTCATCATAAAATAAAATTTAATAAAACGGGTACGAGTTGTTTTTATTTTCTTTTTAAGAATAAAGAAATTAACTTCACGAGTAATACTTACGCGATATTATTAAAATTATTTGCGAAGATGCAAACGAAACGTTGATTAAAAAAAAAAAAAAAAAAAAAAAAGGAGAAACGTTCGTAGCTCAAAGCGAAACAATATCGAGTTACTTCCAGTCGGGTGGATTTCTCTCGGTCGTCGGACCGCCAGAACGAACGTAGTAAGCGTAGAGTAGACGATCAACGGGGCTATATAATACCAAGACTGCAATTCAATTTACCAATTTTCATCATAAAATAGAATTTAATAAAACGGGTACGTTATTTTTCTTTTCTTCTTATGAAGAAATAAATTAACTTCACGAGTAATACTTACGCGATATTATTAAAATTATTTGCGAAGATGCGAACGAAACGTGGATTTAAAAAAAGAAAAACGTTCGTAGCTCAAAGCGAAACAATATCGAGTTAGTTTCTCATCCGAGTGGATTTGTCTCGGCCGTCGGACCGCCAGGACGAGCGTCGTAAGCACAGAATCGATGTTCGGCAGGGCTACATACCAAAAGTAAAATTCAATTTACAAATTCTAATCATAAAATAAAATTTAATAAAACGAGTACGTTATTTTTCTTTTCTTTTTATGAAGAAATAAATTAACTTCACGAGTAATACTTACGCGATATTATTAAAATTATTTGCGAAGATGCGAACGAAACGTTGATTTAAAAAAAGAAAAAACGTTCGTAGCTAAAAGCAAAACAATATCGAGTTAGTTTCTCATCCGAGTGGATTTCTCTCGGCCGTCGGACCGCCAGAACGAGCGTAAGCACAGAATCGATGATCGGCGGGGCTACATACCAAAAATGCAATTCGATTTATGCCAAAACTTTGTCATGTCCTCTACCCAACTGAAAAACAGATGAAATTATAGCACGGGAAGATAACGACGATATTGTATGGTGTTAACACTTGGCCGACCGACCGACCGACCGATTGGGGAGATCAACCCCCTCGCTTTAAAATAAGTCGGTAAAGTAAATCGTTGTACGACCGACCAGGAAGATCACCCCCCTACTTTGACCTTGGCAACGCGTTCCTTCCCCTCCCCCCAATCACCGTTATCAATTTTACCTTCATCCGAAGAGTTCCGTTCGCTCTTACCGACAAACTGCTTCTATAAAGCACAGTACATGATAATACAATAAAAAAAAAAAAAAAGAAAATAAATTGTGTAACTTATAAAAAAAAATTGCCTTTGAAAATGCACAGAAACGACAATGAAAAATTTAAACGACGTGCGTTCGTGGACGAACCACTATCGGGAACGTTCCGAGGACAGAGATACGTACAGGACACAAGTGATCGTGAATGTGATTTTCTCTAACGTAATTTCTTTCAATTAATATTAAAATAAATTAATTAATCCCTTGACATACAACGACGTTTCGGAGACGTCAAAAGAATCGTCTTCGACGATCCGTCGTTCAGTATATATATTATTATTAGATTTTTTAACATTTTCTCTGAAATTTTCCATTTATATGCTCGATATAGATATTTATAATTGCTTAATTACGTCTCATTATTCCAAATTGATTATTTCACAAAAGCAATCTCGATTGTGAATTTTCGATTGAATATTGAGAAAGATATTTTTGCTCTTTCTCTCTCTCTCTCTCTAATTTATCCTTTCCGAATTATCCCGACACGTGGCACAGAGAGACCGTCGAGAAGCAAACGACCCAACTCTCTTTTCTCTCTCTCCCTCTCTCTCTCGGTTACAAGCAAAACAACATTGGATACATTTTACGGAGCATACATACACCTGCGACAAATAAAAAGAGGAACATCCTGCAAAAGAGAGATGGCCATGTGTATGCATAAAACATAAACATAAGAAGTGAAACACAACTTGGCTATGTAAAACACGACCGTCTAGTAGTTCAACTGGACATTTCAAAATGTTTCGAGACGTAACATAATTTACGGAAATATTAAATTATTATTTTACGGTATAACTTAATAATTATTGTACATTAACATTGTACCAGGGTGTCATACGGCTGAAGGAGGTCGCCTAGATGTTTCCTATGCTTTTTGTTTTCTTTTTTCTTTTTTCTTTTTTTTATGACGCGACAAAAACTTTTACGACGTACTTTTACGGCATAACTTTTCCCTACGTTTGTCTCGCGCGTAATAGTTTTTTTTTTTTTTTTTTAGATCTCGACTTCTTTTCATTCACAACGCTAACCCGGTTTGTTCAAATTTCTTGATTGTTTTAGCATACGACGAACGCGAGACGGGCTGTTTTTCGACGAAGAAATCGTTCCGTGTACAAACGTACAGCTTCTCCTCTTACGCACCTTTTAGGGCTTCACCCCATAAATAGGGAGAATTAATTCGATTCTCTCTCTCTTGAGTCGTGTAATGATGCCATCGTGAGCCAGTTACCGATACACTAATAATCTTTTCGCAATCAGCTAAGAGAGAGATACCTTTCGTTCACTTTTATCGATAATCATATCGTTGGCTAGATCCTTATCGAAGATCACTTCGTGCATTTATAAAATAAGCAGTAAGTTTACATACCATCTTAACATTGTTTTACGATATTATCACATTTTTGACGTTCAAAGTATTTCGAAGGTCACGATACGAATATAACCAAATGGTTTAAAAAATTCATAAAAGATAACATAAGAACAAAAATTTTTTTTTTCGTAACATACCTCTTTTTAAACAATTCAAAGTACGCCGTAAAAGTTCGTCGCGTCATAAAAAAAAAAAAAAAAAACAAAAAGAAAATATTTAGGCGGCCTCCATTAGTTGAGACACACCCTGCCTATCAACCTTATTGAATGTTATATATATAATAACAATGTAAATAAAAGATTCTGTTTGTAAGCTTGTACACGAGTTTCTCCACAAATGAGCCAAATTAAATGGTATTCTTCGGACGCGTCGACGCACATTTTTAGTTGTATGTCAAGGGATTAAAATATTAAAACGTATTACTATTTTCTTTTCATTTAAATTAATATTAAAATATTTACTTTCTTTTTTCTTTTTTACGTTTGGGTCGTGTCGCTTATTATCTTCAGTCATCTTTAATGTTCTTAATTTTCAAACTTTGTTACCTATGCTCTTTTAACAACCTCTACGAAAGACAATTACTGTGTACTTTTAATTTCGTGTCTGTCTTTTCGTATATACAATAAGTGAAATCGTTAAACAAAATTGTTAAGGCAAGAAATAATTGACCACTCAAATAATCTTCAGACATCTTTGATTCCAAATAGTGAATTATCGGTCGGCGCTACTATCGAAAAATGCATAATGGAGAAACCGTAGAGGGTTCGCTATAGCGCGCGCGCGCGCGCGCACGCGGTCGGCTAAGTGTTAAAACGGAGAGAATGTTCGCGTTATTCGATAACGCGAGTATTACCAACAGAAAATTTACCTTCAAAAAATGATTTTTGGCTATGACTCCAAACTCGGATTATTCCATTCATCGCTGTCGTCCTTCGAAAATATAAGTAATCCAAGTAATACATTTTGTATTTCGTTCTTACCTATTATAAATGATACATATGTAAATGAATAAATAAATAAATATATATATGTCATATATGTATATATAAATTTATATATAGAGGGTGTTTCAGCTAAAGTAGACCGCCTATCACATACATAACATCATATTATTATAATTTTATATATATATATATATAAACTATTCATAACATACCTCTTTTTAAACCTTTCAAAATATGAAAAATAAAACAAAAAAATTAATATTTAGGCGGCCTCCTTTAGCTGAAATACCCTTATGTATAAATAAATAGTATAGTATTCTTACTATTTATATATATATATATATATATATATATATATATATATATATATATATATATAAATATATTAACCAGCAAACACATGTTTATTCTCATGACAAGTGCTATCGCGCTGCTTGCTTGTCTCCTCTCGACATGAAATTAAAGGATCGCTATCGTACATGGTTCGGCTTTCTTTCTTCGATCGTGTTTGCTTTTAATACCTCTTGAACAAAAAGAACATCACCCTATCTGAGTGACAGGGTCCCAAAGGAACCATACCCCAAACCCCTACACCCCGACACCAAAAATATGGATGACGCGTGTCGACGAACGTGTTCAACAATATTTCCTCCCCCGTCAAGTGTGACCTGCAATAAAATTTTATGATTAATATCGTTTCAACAACGCCATTCGTTTCTCTTAAATAACAGAGATAACTTCAGATAGGAGCGAAAAACTAATATTTAGGTCTTCAATGTGTATTATCAGTTGAACTATGAGTTCATCATAAAAAATATAAAAAAAAAATACAATGAAAAATATTTTAACCCTTTGCGTACGACGCGATTTTCGCAGATTTGTCCGAAGTGGTGCAATAAAATGATCGTATTATAACAATAAAATTGATCATCTTACAGGGTACAATAAAACGATCGTCTTATATACAAATTATTTAAAAAAAAAAAAAAAACGTTACATTTTGATAGTTTAAATCTATATTTACTACTACCCTTAAAAATTAAACTTCGCAAAAATTACGATCTGTATTTCAGTTTCGTATGATAATTTATAAAACATTTATGAAACCATTCAATCCTTCTAATTTTTTTTCCCCAGCATAGTTATTTGTGTCAGTTATCACTTGATCGACCAGCTCGTCGGTGAAGAACATATCGAAGAAATGCAAAGATTCTTTTTCGCATTGGAGGATACCTGTGGCTCTGGCAGCAGGTCCCTTCTGTCGCCAAGTGTGAATTTTATTCTGGATGATATTTCCCTGGACTCCTTCGCAAGCTGTGCACTCTGATTTATCGGAGGATTTTGCGCGGTGCACCGCCGTCACTTTCGGATTCGCTATTCTATTACTCTGTGATTTTTCGACTTCTTACACTCACATTCCGCTATAAATCATGTCATCTTCGTCTCTCCTTTCAATTTCTATCACGCTAATTTATGAATAAAATCGATTTCTTCTCGGACCGTATCAAAATAAAATTCGTCTACACTAGAATGAATTTAATAGAACGACTCGAGCGACTGATTTTACTTATGATATCTCCATTTCGCCTGGGGCTTTCGAACAAAATCATTCTATATTAAAATTCTTCCGATAAATTTTGCCACGATCGCCGTCTCAATTCCCGTCGGAGAACCATCGTCAGAGTTACAGTGGCTTTAGAAGAATTTTTCATTAACCCTTATAGCACCGAGCCACAAGTATCGTCGTACCTATGCAAAGAATACCAATCCAATTTTACGCATTTGTTAATGTTTTGGGAAATAACTCCTAAAAACCAAACTAAAAATTTACGTAATAAAAAAAGCAGCAACGTAATTACGAAATAAAGAAGGAATAAAGTAACGCCAATTTTAATTGAAAATCATACGATAAATTAACAATATAAATCACGATGAAAAACGTAGAAATAATTTTCTCTCCTACGAACGATATTTTACTCGTAAGAATAATCGTCGTTTGATCGCAGTTTCATGTAGATCACGTAGTATATGAAGTATAAGTATTAATTTTTCTATTGTTTTTCAACAAAATAATTAATATCCGTAGCTGAGAACGAAAGGATTACTCCTAGATTCACGTCAAGCGTCGGGACAGATCTATTACAGTAAAAGAGGATTTTGTAACGAGTCGATAAATCTAATTAATTATGCGTCATCCGTAACCGTAACAGGATGTAAACAGTTTTTATAAAATGGCAATAAAAATAGTTGACTTTTTCGAACACCGACGACTGCTAAGAAAAATGCACTTTAAAAAGGCCAAGGAAAAACTTGAAGAAAGATTTTAGTCTCTCTTCGTGTCGACGCACGGCGTGGCACATGAAACTCTCATGAAACATGAGCTCTCTGATAACAATCATAAACACGTTGCGATAACGGTCCCAAGAAACTGTTCCTTGTCGAGTTTCTACCTTTTATCGCTCCACAGCGTATACAGAGTGTCTCGGGACACCAATAAAAAGTAATATCGCACAGAATATAACAAAAGGTTAAAGCTAAAAGCAATTTTTTAATTTCTTTCGCAATAAAAATTAAATCGTTTATAACGTTTAATAAATTAATTTTAATATCGAGCTTTCTCCCGATGCTAATATAGTAAAACGCCTAAGGATACGCGACGATATCGTCGTTCGGCACTAAAAGGGTTAGTTTTATATTATCTCTGTTGAGATGTGTCAA
Organism: Dolichovespula saxonica; assembly: GCA_911387935.1. Classification (NCBI taxonomy): domain Eukaryota; kingdom Metazoa; phylum Arthropoda; class Insecta; order Hymenoptera; family Vespidae; genus Dolichovespula; species Dolichovespula saxonica. The sequence continues at coordinate 2,217,271 of OU427016.1, read as the reverse complement.
TTCACGTTTCGTACCTAAGAACATCGACACCCAAAGAACCTTTCCGAGAACTAATAGTGCGCGTTCCTAACCGGTTTGGTTGGAGGTAACGAAATCTAACATAAACACAGACGGTCGCTTCTAACTCGCAGCAAAGGGTTAATTAACTTGTAAGGAAAGAAAAAAAAAAAAAAGAAAATACTTACAAAAAATATTAGAATTAAATTGCTAACGGAACCAACCAATCTTGTTACCTCACGATCATCCATAGGTCCTTTAACAAAATATTTTGTGTTAAAACATTACGCTTAACACACTGTTGCTTATAATAATATTAGTTTGTTATAGTAGATCAGATAGGAGCGAAAGACATGAGCTTCATTAAATCTCAGTTGAACTATGAAATCATCATGAAGATACGGACGTTCAAAAAATAAATTGTTACTATTTAAAATATATTGTAATACCTTTATAATATCGATCTCTATCTCTCTCTCTCAGACTTTCTTCAATTTTGCTTGTACAAAAATTCTGGGCACATCGATATTCTCTTTAAAGTTCACGGTCCTTCGTTGTATGTATTCGCATGCTGAAATCTCAAAACCAACAGAACCGAAAAGCTCGGAAACTTCTTCTATCGAAAAATAATACGTTCTGTAAGACAAAATAGGATCGTAGAATGCATAGCTGGAAGGATGTTCGAAATTGATCGGCTTAAAACAAAAAAGAAAAAGAAAAAAGAGAAAGGAAACATTTACCTAGTACCATCTTGGCGCATGTAAAAATTCTCTGCGATTTTATGACCAGGTTTAAATCTTAATTGAGCCATATCGTATAAGCCGTAATCGCGAAAGAGCAATACTCCTCCGGTATCGAGCACGTTATAAATATTTCTTGCGACCCTTTCAAATATTAACAACGATATTCAGAAACAATTCTTAATCGTGTAAAAATTCAACAACGGCATAAACTTACATCTTAAATTTATCGGGATGTACAGCCGATAGAACAAATATCAATGTTGCCGCGTTAACAGGATAATCTACCTCGGAGAAACAATTATCTGTCGTAATATCTGTTTGAAAAGCCTTCATTTTTTTAGAATCATACAACGAGTTACTCTGCAAAACAAAGATATTTATATCTGATAAGTAGAATGTTATAAAAGTATTTTACCATGTAAAAATTCCTACCTTCGTCAATTCTATCGCATTTGTCGACAAATCGCAAGCGAATATCTTTTTAAATTTCAATCCATCCTCTAACAATGGATAAATCAAATTGCCGACCCCACACCCAGCCTCCAAAAGAACGTTCTCGTAATCGGCCGAACCCAAACCTAACAATTCGTCAAATTCTCTCGTCGTCCAGTGCCGATCTTTAAAGAATCTATTCGTATTTCGTTTGTAAAAAAGATCCCAATGTTTTTTGGCTTCTCTCTCGAGTTTATTAGCTTGAAATTCCGATACCATTCGGGTATTTTGTAAATTCATCTTATCGATTTCTTCCTGCGTGAGACATTTCGCCACATGGCCCAATAAAATATTCGATTTCGATTCAGCCATTCTCACTAAATTCGTCGAACCAACGAACGAATTTACAATGCAACGATGGAATATTAAATATTACGTTGAATTCTTTATTCGATCTTTTTCCTAACGTGAAAGGAATCATTGATGCCGATTCAAGGATAATAAAGAGAAAATAAAAAAAAAAGAACCTCTCACCTTAGCCCTCGAAAAGGAAATGAACGAACTTTTAGATGCTGCGCCACATTTCCTATGATGTCGCTAGTATCGATAAATATCGATGGTGCTGCCATTGATCGGTAAATCACGAGACGCGGGTACTTCAAAATACACGTAAAACGTAATAACATCGCGTTTGTTCTTTCGAAAACGTTGATTGCGACACATTGTTACACAATTCGCAGAGTTTACGCGACGGTGCGATCAAACAAACAAACAAACAAACAAAAAACGTACTCGCTACATCAAATTTCACATATCGCAAGAGTAAGAGTTATAACATTAAAATAAAATTTGTCGAGAAATAAATTTAATGACGAAATTTGATCGTATTTTATTTTTATTTCTTTTCTTGTTTTTTTTTTTCTTTTCTTTTCTTCTCTTTCGTTCGTTCGCATCGGTAAGAGAAACGTGATCGAGAAATTTTCAAACGATTCTTTTTTTTTCTTTTTTCTTTTTAACTATAACGCTCAACTATCTATTACGGGGGGGACTTATGGAGGACACATATAGGTAGGGTGGTTACGCTCGTTAGTATGAATTCCGCGGGTGGACTTATTCGATGCTTTAATATGCAGCTCCCGCACGAAACAAATATTTTCTTTCTCTATATAGTAGTGCTCACAATGACACAGTATTGAAAGGGGTTAGTCGTGACTAAAATTTCGTAGTCAAGTTTGTTACCGAGATTGCATATAATACATATATATATACAAATATATAAATGTACAATATACGTATACATATATATAGTTCGATAAAATAAAAGGATAGACAATACAGATTTAGGCCACGAGTAGTGCAAAATAAGTATGCAAATGTATTGCGCATTTCTTCCATAAGACTTGCGAGATTCTATTAAGCTGACGTAATCCGTAAACTACTTCAATACTTTGAAGACTTCCCTCTTCCTTTCTCTTTCTCTCTCTCTCTCTCTCTCTCTCTCTCTCTGTTATCTGAATAAATAAATATTCGTGAAGTTTAAATTTCTTGAAAAAAAAAAATAAATAAATAAATAAATGAAAAGAAAAAAATTTAGTAGTTCGGAAATATAGAACTAACTCTCGGATTAAAACTCACTAAAGACTCTGTTAAAACGGTTTGCACTCGTCATTTCTGTTCTATTCCCCGTTCAAACGAAGGATGGTCTAAGTACTGCGACAAGGTCGGTAAAAAAATTAATCGCCAACAGAGTTAGTAGGTCATTGGAAATTGCGATTAGTTATGTCGAATCCTTGATGTTAAGCCAGGAGAACCGATTAATTGAACGAAATGAAAAAAGGCGAAGAAGAAGGCGTAGAGAAAGAAGAAGAAGAAGAAAATGAAAAAAAAGAAGAAAAAGAAGAAGAAGAAGAAGAAAAAAGAAGTTTCATAAGATTTAGTCATTAATATCGAATGGATTTAAGTGTGTGCATCGTATTCCAAGGAAAAATCCCACAGTTTCTATCGCATAAAGTATTGCAAATGGAAAGCGCCGATCTGTCTGTCTTACGAATCATTTCATAACACGTTGGGAGAATAAAGAAGATCGGTATTATTACGTTGTCACGAAAGATCGCGTAATAATAATCCTCAAATAAACCGAATGAGAATGATAAAAAGGCATGGAACGCCAACAAAAAAAGATCGAAAAAAAAAAGAAACGAAAATAAAAAACACACGCGCGCGTCTACCTTTCAATAATACAACATGAAAGCTTTTGGTTTCCAAGAGAGAGAGAGAGAGAGAGAGAGATTAAAAAAGCTTAACCAAAGGTCACGGCTAGGATTATCTTTCAGGTGTACTTCGTATTTTAACGGAATCTCGAATTGACGGGATTGTTAATACAATAAACTTTTCGTTATGTCGAAAAGGGGGAACCTAAAAATATACGTAGACACAAAACTTTCATAAATTCGTTTCTAGAGAATACAAAAAAAAAAAATATATATATATATATATATATATATATAAAACGTAAAATGATTAGAATCGTAAAGTGATGCTATGCAATAGTCTTCTCTCTCTCTCTCTCTCTCTCTCTCTCTTTTTTCCATATCAATTATCAAAGAAATCTCTAACGGAGCGGAAGGAATTACTGAATCGAAAGGAATATCGTATGTGATCGAACGAATAGAAACGAATATTGGGAAAAATAAAAATAAGGAAGAAGAAGAAGGAAAAGAAAGAGAGAGAGAGAGAGAGAGAGAGTGGAAGGAAGAGATAGAATCAAAAAAAAAAAAAAAGGAGAATCTTTGTTGAAAGTCGCAAAAGAGAAACGAGAGATAGAGAGAGATAGACAGACAGATAGACAGATAGATAGAGAAAGAGAGAAAGAGAAAGAGAGAAAGAGAGAGAGAGAGAGAGAGAGAAGCAATCTGGGCGTAGTCGAGCCACGTGACTAGTGGTGGCACGAGTGGCGGTGAGTGCGAAGATGCCGCGGAATGCCTTCCCCGGGCCGAGCTAGCTCGGCTCGTAGCGGGCTCGAGGCAGGCACGCGAAGCTCGAAGAGAGGTCTCCTTACTGCTCCTCTGTTCGCGCCGTTCCTCCTCGTGGTCATTCCAACCGGGAATTCTCGAAAGCCGGTTGTGTGCGGCAGGTAAACGCGCACACGCGGGCCCGCTGCGGCTCACGCCCGCTCTAAGCGTAAATTTATCAAAGTACGAATTCGCGAATACTCACGACATTTCATCTCATCATCTCTTCTTCTTCTTCGTCATCATCATCATCATCATCATCATCATCATCATCATCATCATCGTCATTATCGTCATCGTCGTCGTCATCATCCTCTCGTTCCTTTTCATTCTCTTCTTTTTTCCACCTCCTCTTCCTCTTCCTCTTTGTTTTTTTTCTCTCTCTCGTCGGACCCGTCGTCGACGTTGTTTTGACCTCAACTTCATCTACCCACAGGTAAGTCTTCAATCGATTTCTTTTTTTTTTTTTTTATTATTATTTAATATCAATTGGAAAACGTATCACATATATACATACATACATATATATTATATATATATATATGTATATATATATATATATATATATATATATATATGTATATATATGTATGTATATATATATATGTATGTATATATATATATATGAATGTATGTATATGTATATATTTTTTTTTCTTGTCGTTCGTTCGTTTATTTTGTTTTTTTTCCCCCTCCCTCGTTCATCGTCGTAAAGAAATCTCAGTATCGTTATTTATCATTATTGAAATGAGTCGAGTCTTCGGATCATTATGCGGGCACGTTTGTGCCGTAACGTATAGTAAGTGGAACGCATATAATCGTCTCTTTGGATTAGCTTACGTTCCTTGATGTATGTATGGATACACGCGATGTAATTTTCACGTGGGACTATCTCGAATGGATTTGTTCGACCTTGTTCTTTTTTTCCGCCCATCCCCCCCCCCTTCCCTCTTCCACCTCTCTATCGGTTTCTTCTTTCTTTTCTTTCTCTCTCTCTCTCTCTCTCTCACTGAAATTGGCCGCTGTTAACGAGATATAGAATTGTTTGAAAGAAAAAAAGGGAGAATTCGTCGAGCTGTTATTCGCGGAAATATGCGTTTATCACCAAGCTGGGATCGTATCGTGAAAGAATCGTAAACCGGAACCGAAAGTACACAAAGCTTGTTCGTCGCGTGTAACGATGCCCGACGCTTTGCGGTGATAACGCGACGTACGTAGAGATTCGTACAATTGATTTACGACGCGTTTAAAAACAATGGAGATCGAAAAGAAGAAAAAAATTTTTTAAAATAAAAAAAAAAAAAAAAAGAAAAAGATTAATTTTTCCATGGGTACGGTGCCACGCGATAATGAATTTTTATTTTCTAACGAGTTTAAGATAACGTTCTGGCGATTATTATTCGATAGCAATAAGTTCAGAGTTGTTGTCTCGTTAATTGGAGCACGAATTAACAGCAGGAGAAAATCATCCGACGCGTTTCAAATTTTTCGTACGACGCGAACTACGTTTTTATGTTATACTCTCTCATTCTCTCTCTCTCATAAATTCTCGCGCGAACTTAGTGAAATAAGAAAAAAAAAAAAAAAGAAAAAAAGGAAAAGAGAGAAAAATCGAGGAAGAAAAAAGTAGAAGAAGGAAAATAAAGTTAGTAAAAAAATAAAATAGATATACAGGAGAGAAGGTTAGAAGGAAGTTTAATGATTTTGTCGACACTTTTCGACGTAAATACCATTGCTTATTCCTTGCTGTACCTTTAGATACGAGAAAAAGCTCGACAGAGAGAGAGAGAGAGAGAGAGAGAGAGAGAGAGAGAGAGAGAGAGAGAGAGAGAGAGAGAGAGAGAGAGAGAGAGAGAGAGATTAATCGATCTAAAAGATCCTCGCGCTAGAATGTATACTATCGTAGTGTATGGCTAGTAAAGTACTTGGTCGCGCTTCGCCAGTGGTTATAATCGAAGGTTTCAAAGCGGAAATGGGCGAAGCTTTCTTGGTAAAAGAAATCAAGACAAAGGAATCGTTCATGCAAATGAACGGCAGTCACGGGCATACCTTCTACGAGAACTTTCGATACGAACTCAAAATTCTTCTGCCATTTTGATTACGAATAGAGGAGAGACCTGTAAATATAAAGTTGATTTCGTTCGTTCGTAGGGTTTTTCTTTTTTTTTTTTTTTAAATACCCTACAGCCATGACGAAGTTCCGAAAGAAGTTTGCGGACGATTTCCCCTCTCTCTCTCTCTCTCTCTCTCTCGCTTTTTTTTAGGCTTTCAAGATTAATGGAGAAAAGCGTTTTTGTTATAAACGGTCGCTTAGTCTCTCCGAGCATTCTAGATTAGAAAGAAAAGCGAGCGGTTGAATTCTTTCGAACTTTCTAAGCGATTTCAAGTGAGCCAATATCGTCACCACCAGCATTACGACCGTGGTGTGTGGTTCGGTTATTCGAACGTGTTTAAATACCGAATCTACCACGATAAAAGATAGATCAAACGGTGGTTAAACGTGCTTGCATAATTTCGATAAAATCGAGTTTCAAACCGAACGAGTATATACCACTTTTGCCGTTCTGACATTTCTCTTTCTCCTTCTCCCTTTCTCGATCTTCCTCTATCCATTCTCTATCTTGATTTTTTAAAACTCATTTATCTTTACTACTACTACTACTACTATTACTACTTTTCTCCGATCAGAGTCGTTTTCGATCGGATAGAGAACTTTCTTCGCTTCACGAAGGATTTCAAATGATAAAGATCGCGTCTCGATGAGCAAGTAGGTCGAACGCCCCCGAGCAATTTTCATGTTGAAAGAATTTTCGCGACTTTGAGCGTCTCTCTATTTCTTGAGAAAAGTTGCCTATCTGTATCGTTAACAGAACGAGAAACACGCGTGAGAAGATACGTGAAAGTGACACGTATGTAGGTATCTATATATAACGTGCATTCACACACACACACATATATAAATATATACGGCAGATATTTATGTATCAAAAGTAACATACGAGTAACTGATGCGAATGAAAAAAAAAAAAGAAAATAAAATAAAATAAAATAAAATAAAATAAAATAAAGGGAAAAAAGAATGAAGAAAAAAGAAAAGTAGCCACAGCTCTTTAAGTCTCGTGAAAGCTATATTTCGTTGAAGTCCACAATCAAGTTGGAATGGCCAAACTTTAATGTAAATAATTTTCACCGACACACCTTGTATCGGCCACTGTGTTTACCTTTTACATGCGGTCACTCGCGGTCAGAAACGGCCAACGGTACCGTACAGTAGTATACCGAGCGGAACCCAGCGACTCTCTTTTGCGCGTTCCCGATTCTTTCCGACGATTACGTCGTGTCTCTTCAATGTCCGTCTGACCTTCGAGTCGATACGTTTAAAGGAAATAAAAAAAAAAAAAAAAAGAAAGTAAAGAAGAAAAGGTTCGACGCTTTCGATCAAATCAATTTTTCATTCGCCCATCTCGAATAAATATATCTTTCGTCGTACGTTAATTAAGTTTCCTCATATTTTTTTTTTTTGTTCACGCCTCTCTCTTTCTCCCTATCACGCAAGATATCCTCTTCTTTATTTTTATTAATTTCTTCTTCTTCTTTTTTTTTTTTTTAAGACACGATATCCCGACATTCATTTTATTATTTTGTCTCGTGTATTTTGTCCTGCAATTTATTAACCATTTTTCCTTCTTTTTTCTTTCCTTCTACGCGATTGGAATTTAATCTTGACGTTAATTCGTCGTTTTTATTATCTTCGTTCCTTCTTCTTTTTTTTTTTCCTCTCCCCCGCCCCCGTTTCCTCCTTCGATAAAAAAAACTTCTTTCTTCGTCCCGTTAAAAAGCATTTTTATCGCGTTATTTTTATCCCAACGGTTCAATATATTCCATATCGTAAAGTCAAATTTTATTTCCTCTTAATAAATTAATATTTATCCGATGATGATAATTCGTTTTAGTTCCGTTATCTTTATTATCATTCCAAGCGATTTGCATTAATATATTAAACGACTAGGCTTATCTACCTGTTTAAAATTGAAACGTGAAACTTGCCCGTTGTGTTACCCTAATTAATTAATATTTAAGAACAATGGATTTTCCCACAAAATTCTTGTATTTTTGAAACGTCGAGTACGAGTACAATATATATATATATATATATATATTAATCTTATCATCTAATGGAAATACTACGTTTTGGGAAAGTCGAAAGTAATTAGGCAGATATCATCGTGGTATCTTGGAATTAGAAAGGCCAGTTTTTACAATCGACGCCGAAAAGAAACGCGTGGCTGATCAACGAACGGACTCCGTTAAAGCTCGGAATGCATTTCCGCGGTTTTACTTAGCTAGGAATTGAAAAAGAAGTCCGTTAATTTCATGGCAGAATACGTACGAACAGCCGAGGTAATTCAGCATAATGTAATTTAAGTGCTTACACACGCTCGCTTCCCTCGCTGATGTGCTCCTGCGACGCTCAATATTTTCGACGGTAATGCTCTTTAATAACGTTTGCTCTGTGCCTCCTAAACATCCACGAACGAACGATGAAATATACGTATTCGTGAAGGGAACGCTCATCCACTTGTGCTCGGAATATTTTCAAAATATTCTGCCCCTTAGTAGACTCTCTCCCACCTTCCTTCCTTCCTTCCTTCCTATTTCACACACACACACACGCACAGATATGTACATATATATATATAAAATTTTCCGAATATAACAGGAGATAGAGAAATCAGAAATTGAAAATTGCGAAACCACCAACGTGAATTGCTTTGCATCAAAATGGATCACGTTGTTTCTGATCGAAGGTCGACGCATTATGTAAAACTATTTCTCCTCGCCTAAGAGCAAATAACATTACGGGGAGAGGTTGTGAAAGGAAAGGAATAGAAAAGAAAAAAAAAAAAAGAAAAAAGAAGCAAGAAAGAAAATGTAAAGAAATGATTTTTCTAAGAAAATCTTTACCGTAGAATACATACATTGCCTACCATTATCATTGGAATAAATATTTCTTTCGACGTGCAACGATCCATATAACGTTCATTTGCTATTCATGCGCTCGATTAAATCGACGTTGAAATATTTAATACAAACCATTCAAAGATCAAATTAATTTAATGTAAACGACGTTCGTGAAGATGCGTGCCTCTCGCCGAATTTCAAAATGTTCGTGCCCCTGGAGAAACTCAATCATTCAAAATACTTTCAAGTTTCAACAAAAGCACGAAACCACGAATTCAAAGTTAAACGCAATAATAAATTTAAATAATTCTGCGGATTCAGAGATGGGAACTATCTCTTATGTAGATTGTGTAGATTGAAATATTTATATAATAGTATTTCGTTCGATCTTCTCCACAATAAATATATATGTGTGTGTGTGTGTGTGTGCGCGTTCGTGTTATAAAAATTATTAATTCTTTGATTCGTACAACAGCTGTTAGTTCTATAATATTTAAAGAACGGTTCAAGTGGTTTGAAACGAGTAAAAACCGTTAATCTAGCCTTTCAAACGCGATTCAAAGAAATCCGACATTAGAAACGAGAAACGCACAGTTGTCTAAGGTCGTCTTCGCTTGGAATTCACATCGAACTAATCAAAACGCCTACTAAAGCCCATTGCAGTAATAATATTCCCGTACCTTTCGAAATTGGCACGGGTGAATAGACTTTTGCGATTCCGTATGCATTCCGAGAACTCGAAGTGCACTTAGTCGAATAGGAAAGGAAGCCACTTCGTCATACGCCTACAACACGCATAATATTGTTCGATGATCGATCCGTACCACGATACTACTACTACCACTTCTGTCTAATCACGTGACCTCTTTAACAGAGATTAGAGAGATGAGACATAGACGCTCCGTTGCGCAATCGTTTCTTATTATTACCTCTAATTTACCTTGAAACGCTATTATCATTTAAACATCCTACCGTACGTTCATTTCCTGTTTTCTTTTCTAATACAAATTTATGAATTCCTTGGTTATTGATAATAACAACGATGTTATTATTGTTACTATCGTCATTATTATTATTATCATCATCATCATCATTATCACGTTAAGATATTTACTTCAATATACCTTCGTTATAATTCGTGTAACATTATCAGATCGAAATTTTCTTCTATGAATTATATGAAATTATAGCGTATTTAAATAAAACGAATAGAACCCTTTCGTTATATCTATTAATTACGACACAATATTAATTACATTGAGATTATGTAATCCGTCATACGGGTTGATTATTAAGTCGAGATTTTATAGATAAGAACATAATTATTATCAAATTAGAAATCTCTTCTAATGGTTTACGTTCTAGCTCGACTAATATTAAGCGTTCTATATTTCATTGAAAGAATATAACAATAGTGATAATAATAATAATGACACTAACAATAAAAATAATAATAACTATAACAATACTAATGTAAACGTAAAATTGAATTGAATACAAATAAAATTCGATTTGATTTTGCCACAAAAGATTTTCCTTTTTACGAATAATATCGACGTTTATAATTTATCGATATGGGATTAATCAAAACGGAATTATCCGCGTGTAATAATTATTATAAAAAAAAAGAAATTTATGTAAGTGAAATTGATCGACGATGCGTATGAACGAGAGGGAAGTTCGTGAGAGGCGAAATGAAGAAAAAAGAAAAGAAGAGAGAAAACAAATATAAGGAGAGAGAGAGAGACAGAGAGAGAGAGAGAAAAGAAGAAGATGTCGGGGAAGACGATCGAGCATGCATCGCTTTGGTTTCTTTTGGATGCAACAACATTCCAGAGAAAGTTAGCTGTGCCCGTCGAAGCGCATAGCCCGTATATGCGCGTCCAACAACTCTCCACGCGGTGGAGTAGAGGTTTGATGGCAGGTGCACAGACGCGGTTTCGTTTGTAGTCCGAGTAAAACGACGATATCATCCATCTCGTTTACGGGTGTGTCCAGTGAAACGTGAATTAAATACCCGGGGTAACGCTTTATAACACACGCGTCAGTTTTCTTTCTCGAAAAGGGCAAAAATGAACGATTTCTAGCGAGACGCGCGTTTTTCCCGGTTAAAAGCTAACATCCGTGGAAATTAAACGTCCTCCGGTCTTCTTTCTTTCTTTTTTTTTTGCACGATGATCCCTCTTTGAATCATTATCATTTTCATTTTCTTTTTTCGTTTCTCTCTCTCTCTCTTTTTATTTTTTGTTTTCTTAACGCGACACGAAAACGACACGGTACTTTAACGTACGTCAATCTGATTCGCCAATAGAAAAATAATTTCGTTGGCCGTCCATACTTTTATTTTTCTTTCTTTCTTTCTTTTTCTTCTTTTCTTTTTTTGTTTTTTTCCTTATTTTACTTTCACCAAGAACCTTACCCGATTCGTCTCCCGTTCTCATTTACGACGTATCGTCGATCATTTCCAGAGACTTTCGATCTATCAATTACAACTTCTTATCGATATTAATAACTACCGCATTTTCTGTATGTGTGTGTGTGTGTGTGTGTGCGTGCGTGTGTCTGTGCGCGTGTAAGGAGAAGAGGGATAGGGAGGGGGTGGGCGGGAGGGTGGTACACGGTTGGATAATAATCTATTAAATTTCTCACCGTCGATTAACATCGTTTGCTAATACCGGACTATTACCTCAACGCTGTTATTAATCATTGATCTTGAAAGAAACGACATCATCGACGGTATTATCGTTACACGGAGTATAATAATTATCGTGGACTTTGAATCGATATTTTGTCGTACGTTTGAAAAAGAAAAGAATAGAACAAAGAAGAATAAGTGGAAACGATTATTTTCTCTCTTAAAAATATATATATATATATATATATAGTATTATACGATTAACGATAAATAAATATTATTTAATATGGTATTACCATAGACGATATATTAATCGTAATAGGTAAATATTTTCGTAAAAATATAAATAAGGTATTTAACGTTTTATGGTCGGATCGTACGAAACTATTTGGTAAAACATTTCAGAAGATATTCTTTCTAATCGAAACGAGCAATCCTTTCGGAGACATCGAACAAAATTGTTTCTCGCTTTTCCACGTCGCTATCCCTCGTGATCGATGTACCGGAAACCGAAGATATTCACCAAATTCGATAATCTCGAGGCACGTCAACGCCCGATGCATTTGGTACGTTTCGCCGGGTAAAACGATTCACGATGTTATCGCGTTAGAGAGAGAGAGAGAGAGAGAGAGAAGGAACAAAATGAAACAATAACAACAATAACAAAAAAGAAAACGAAATAGAAAGGGAAAAGGCACAAGAGTGTCCATCGGGGGAAAATCGACCTGTTCGATTCTTTCCTTTTTTTTCTTATTTATTTTCTTTTTGTTTCGCTTTTTCCCCCCATCCCTTCTCTCTCCTACCTTTTTTTTTTCTCCATTTCCACCTCTCTCGTCCCGCCCTTTCCTTCCTTCCATTCCTTCCCCCCGTCCACCGAAAATCAACAAAGAAGCGAATGAAATTATCGACACGAGAAACGGACGGGTGATTTGAAAGTAGATGCACTCGATCGAATATACAACGAGAAAATGGTCGTCGATCACTCGACGAGATTTCAACTTGCTCTCTCTTTCTCTCCCCTCTTTCTCCTCACTTTTCGTCGTGGAATCAAAATTCCACTGTCGAATTTTCAATGGCGAAAATATACCCATCGTGGGAAGACGAAAGGACGGAGGAAGACCTTTTTATACCTTTTTATACCTTTTTATACCTTTACCGTGAGAGTACGGTCCTTCCGGGCTAATCAATTCACCACATTAACGGCAACACGATCCGAAAATCTATTAAATCGTTCGACCGTGTGATTTTCGTCCGCATTTTTACGTCCCTTCATTCCTCCTCCTCTCTCTCTCTCTTTATTTCTCCGACAATTTTTCCGACGTACATATCCACATCAAAAGAGAATATTCCCATTGAGGAACGATCCGTGGTACGTAAGAATGATCGAGAAAAGGAATCGAGAATGTTGCTTTACCGTCGTCGTCGTCGTCGATCGGCTGTGCCTCGTTATGCTCAGGAAAGATACGCTTTTAGAAAGGACGCTGGCTCTCCCGTTCACTTTTCACGTGAAAACGAATTCTTCGGTGCATTTCTCGAAGCGCACGAACGCCGGCTACGGCAACTGCTCTACGGCCACGGCAACTGCCAATGGCAACAGCGTGGAAATTCGAGGATCGACTTATCATCGACTCAACTCGATTTCTCCAAAGGATTCCCTTCGTTCCTACCGTACTTTCAAAAAGATTTCTCGAAAGAAACGATTGTTTTCTCCACCAAACCCCCCCCCTCTTTCTCTCTCTCTCTTTTTTTCGTTCGTTCGTTCGTTTCTTTTCTTCTTTTTTTTCATTCTTTTTCTTTTCTCCTTTTTCTTTTTTTTTTTTACAGATAATACGATCGCGATGGACGTCGAAACCGGCGCCATCTTGGCACTTCAGATTTTAGCCCTTTGCTCTATAGCCGCTGCACTACTCGCTTATCTGATGCGACAATCGAGAAATGCCGGAGACGAATACGAGTTGCGAAACAAACGTCACGTACTCGTAACCAACTGCGATACGTGCGTGGGTCTACAGATTGCCCTTGCACTCTCTGAAGCCGGTTACAAGGTAATAATAATACTCGTGTACTCGTGCGTTCAATGTAAATTACCCTTACGTCACACCAAGATCGTGGTACTTTCGTTGAACTATAAAATATTCTCTCTCGAATAGGATTTTATTATATATCTATCTATCTATCTATCTCTCTCTCTCTCCATATATATATATATATATATATATATATATATATATATATATATATATATATATTATATATATATATACGTGCGAGGACTATTTCTAATGAAATTCCTGAAAACTTTTCTTACTACTAGCATTAGATAATTTCAATATTTTAGCGCGGAAGTGAACTATATGTAGTATTTTATACGCATCCGATGGAATATATTGAATAATTAGAGAATCGTGTTGGATAATTGAACTCAGAGCGAGTTGATCGAAGTTGAACGAGTCTAAATGAGAAAGGACCGTTCACGACTAGTAACGCGAGTTTCCAAGTAAAATACATGCAAAATAGCCTAACTTTAACTATCAGCTAGAATCTGCGAGGCATACGTATATACATATATGTATATATGTATTATAACTCCCTACGAATCTACACGGTGTTTTATCGATTCCGTCCGACGTTTTCCATTTTGTTTTACCAATTATCATTCCTCTTTTCGGATGCGTCGGTATAAGTCTGTTTTAATGAGAAACCAAAGGATTTTGGAAGAAAGAAAAAAAAAATAATAATAATAAAAAGAAAAAAAGAAGAAGAAGGAGAGGAAAAGAAAAATAAATATTGCTTGCTAATGGTAAGATATGTCAGTTGGATTGATCGTTGGGTAAAATAATTTTCGTTCCATCGTAATTGGATTTAATACCCTCAAATGTAATCGTTTTGTGTTGATTAATATTAAATTATCTCGAATACCGTCCGACTCAACGTATCTCCTCATTATTCTTGCGTGTACGTGAATATTTCGTTTAGTTAACATCTCCCTCTTCCCTCGAAATTAAATTCAGAATATTGCGGGAAGGAAAATAATGATACTGATTTATTTCAACCCTTTCACGCGACAAATAAATTTCACTTTATTTATATTATATATACATATATATATATATATATATATATACATACTTACAACATTTCTACCAATGAAATACTTCGTGCAACTTCGACTACCCATATTGAATTTGATTTACGATAACAAGAGCCCACGAATGGCTCATAATTTATCCGTATGACTAAAGGAGGATAAATTTAAGGTGAGAAAGCACACGAGCGTACGATTCTAGCATAATTAACGCTAGCGTTCTCAACGTCGCCAAAGTTGCAAGTAATTGTCCTCGAGCTTGGTGAGAGAGAACGGTTAGAATTTAGATCTTACGAATTGGTTAGAACTTCTGGTTTTCGCATCTCGGCGATGAGACGCGAATGAGACACGGGATCGAGTAGAGGAGTATCTATTTTTATGGAAAGCTTTTAACCTCGTTCCTTTTCAACGATTTACGAATGGACGTATCTAGTATTACGCGTAATAACTGTCCGTATTTTATTATTATCGACGAACGAACCGAACGAATCGTTTTACGTATTAGGAATGTTATTGAAAATTTTTCAGGTATTCGCGGGTCTACCAAATCCATCGGAGAATTCACCGTCGATGAAAATATTAAAGGCGGTAGAACAGGAACGCGAAAAAGAAAACGACAATATCGAGACGAATAACGATAGGATTCAAGTTCGTACTCGAGGACAAATCGTGCCATTGGAATTGGATCCAACGAGGGAGGACAGTCTGCATGCTTCCTTGGACGCTGTCAGAGCGAAACTTCCAGCTGGAGAAGATGGCAAGCATTAATTTCGATTCAAACTTCTTTTCTTTCTTTTTTTTTTTTTTTTTTTAATATTATCTTTTACAATTAGTCGTTGGATAGTTTTTGTCCTTTCTTTCTTTAATTTTTTTTTCCCTTGCAATCTTTATTTCTTCTTTCATTTTATCTTTTTGTTTGTACTTTCGTAAAGTTTAATTGAAACTGAAATATATATATATATATATAGAATTTACTTTATCCTTTCTAAATTAATCATAGTAACTTATAGAAATTATTTAATCAAAAAAGGATAAACTAAATAAACCGTGACGAATCATTTATAAATTTTGATAAGGAAGCTTAATTAAGGTGAAATTTATAATGATACTCGAGGGAAGAAGACTGGGCGTGTATTATGCGTATTATTATTTGGTTAGTTGAAAGAACACACACGTCTTATTAACTAATTTGTAATTCATAAACGAACATTTCGTTTGATCTGCTTAATTATGAAACTATTTATAAAAAAGCGTTTCTCTCTCTCTCTCTCTCTCTCTCTCTCTCTCTCTCTCTCTCTCTATTCCGATTTCGTGCTTAGAAGGAGTACCTCGTTAGTCGAACGACCTGAAGTTCGCAGTAGAAATAATAAAAGGGGAAGGAAAAGAAAATAAAAAGAAGAAGAAGAAGAAGAAGGAAAAAGGTAAAAAGAAAATGAGGAACTAACGAAGTCGAAACGCGCGTCTGTCGACTGAATCACCGAGTACTACTATTTCGTTTCTCTCTATTTCTCGCGGTACTCTAATCGACTTGAAGAAGAAGAAGAAGAAGAAAAAAAAAAGAGAGAGAAAAGAAAGAGAGAGAGAGAGAGAGAGAGAAACGAGAGAAAAATCCAGAGAATCCTCGTGAGGAATTAAATAAAAAAAAAAAAAATATATATAATCGGGACGTTTCGTCCGTCATCAAAAAGCCGTTACGAATAACAGAAATTACGAGGTTTATTAATGCTTTATAAATCTTTCTATGATCCAGGTCTCTGGGCGGTTATACATACCGGCGGTTTGGCGTTACCGGGTTCTATAGAAAAGCAAACCAGTTCAGCGTGGGAATCAATGCTGCGACACAATCTGGTAGCACCCCTTAGAACGGCCAGAGTGTTTATCCCTCTTCTGCGGGTTAAGAGAGGTTATTACGGTTTAATCCTACTTTACTACTAGGCGCGTGAGCTTTCAATATCAAGTCATGCGTATAAGTCACCTTTTTCTTTTATTTTTTTTTTTTTTTTTTTTTAATTTTTTATTCGCGTTCTCAATGTTACAATTATTCTCTCTACCTTTCTCCGGCATTCTCTATCTTCTTCTTCTTTTCTTTTTTTTTCTTTTGCAAGAAATTCTTATTTACGATTCTTGTTTACTCGTTCAACTAAAACGAAGGAAGAAAACGGCAACGATCTATTTATCTATACGTATATAAATATACGTAAGTGGATATAGGTTATTCGTTGCGCACGACATATTAACATAATGAATATTTACTTGCAAGGTCGCATCGTTCTCCTGGGTGATTCCGAGACGAGCTACGCTAGCAAAGCCGGAACAGGGCTGGTAGCATTCACTGCCTCTCGTAAAGCCGTGGAAGGGGCTGCTACGGCATTAAAGAGCGAATTACATTCTTCGGGTGTTGACGTTGTGCTTCTCAAACCACCGCCCGTGAATCCCCTCGTCCTTTATGCATCGCCTGTTCTCAAGACGTGAGTCTTTCTCAAGTATTATATATAGACACGCGTAGTAGATACATACGTGCATGTATATCGAGTATATGAATTTTTTTCCAAAAAGACAATCATGATGATAATGATAACGATAATAATAATAATAATAATAATAATAATAATAATAATAATAACGATAACGATGACGATGATGATGATAATAATAACAATCATAAGAATAATAGGTCTATGACGGAAAGATCTTTGCTCTAATTTTGATTTAATATACGTCGTGAATATCAACGAGATCATGTATTCCCATCCCTCCTCCTTCTACTTTTTTCCGTCCTCTTCCTTTTAATTTTTAATTGTTTTTTTTTTTCTTTTTTTAATTTTTTTTTGTTTTGTTTTATTTTATTTTATTATCTTTTTTTCTTTTCCTATTTTCACAGAGTCGACGTCGAATCGGGCGTTACGTCTTCCGAGGGAACGTGGATAGCACCTTTATCGAATTACTCGGTTCAAAACTCTCTGATACCCGCCTTAACGACACCCTGCCCATTGAGTTCGTACGATATGAGCCTAAAGACCAAATTCTTCTGCCGATAAATATTATTTATAATTAAAAAGGGGAAAAGCTTTTTCTTCTTCTTCTTCTTCTTCTTCTTCTTTTTTTTTGTTTTGTCTTTTATTTATATTTAAGATCCATCTATTCTATTTCTTTCTCTCGCGCTCGAGGTGAAAGTTTATAGATTGTAAATTTTGTAGTAACAACTAGTTAAATAACGATTTTGTACAGTTTTGTAAACAATTTAGAATAAAAATGTCTAGCATAAAAAGTCGGTCCATTCTTTCTCTCTCTCTCTCTTTCTCTCTTTCCATCTGTTGTTTTTATAACTTCTTTACTCTCCTGTCACGTTTCTACAATTTTTCTTTACCACATATTCTTCACGCGGACGTTACTATACGATGAAATCTACATTAGACACGTGTCTGTAATATTTAAAGGTGACACGCATGAACACACACACACACGCACACGCACGCACACAAACACACACAGAGAGAGAGAGAGAGAGAGAGAGAGAGAGAGACAGATTATTTGTTAAAGTATTCCTTTGTTTATTTTAATTGTCCATTTATCGAAACCCATGTCGCAATTATCGCGAAATTATTTTACGGGCTGTCGATGATGATAGAAAAATATTAAAACAAGTACACTCGACAAATAATAAAACGAAGTAAAAAGGTTCTCGTTTCAAAACTTTCTCCGTCGTTTGAAACAAAAAAATCTGGATAAAAATCGGTGTGGATAGTGCGCAACGCGACGATTATTATGTCACTTTAACGAAATAAGAGTGACAAGAACGTTGTTCGTAATGCTCTCGTAACGTGAGAACTAACTCTCGCGACATTTGTTTTGTAGGCCATGTAACAATAATAAAGAAATAGTACAACGAAAATGAAAATCCGTGATAAAATCTTTTCTTTTTGTTTTCTCCCTCCTTCTCCCCACCCCACCCGCCCCTCCCCATCAAAAACGTCGTCTTTTTTCAATATATAATTAATATACGCGCGATTTATACGAGACTTGATAAATCCATATTTCGAAATAATCGAATGAACGTTCCGTATGTAACGAAAAAAAAGAAAAGAAATAAATAAATCGCGACAATGTAAAATCGCAGGTGGTCGAATAAAACATATGCGTATTGAAACAGACGGGATACGCGCCGATAATTATTACGATTAAATTAATAGAGAAGAAATGAAATAAAAAGGAAACAAAAATTTAAGGGCAAAGCGATTTGGAATGTATCCGGGAAACGATATCTCGCATTATTCGTGACAATGGCCAGTTTCCGCATGGCTCATATCATGGCATTAACATTTATCATCGAATTTCGGTGGATAGAGTATCATATAAATACATCGAGAGTAACTATATATATATATATGTGTGTGTGTGTGTGTGTGTGTGTGTGTGTGTGTGTGTGAAGGACTATATATATATATAATCCCTCTAGATTTGAATAATTTCTGGAATTGGGAAGGAGTGTAATAAAAGTCATACGGTATAAGCTACAGTATTATAATTAGATAGCTATGAATATCGGTTTTTTTTCCTGACAGATTTCCCAAATGGAAAAGTATCTACAAGTCCGTCACATAGAACTCGTTGGATGGTTTTAACGTTATGGTTTTATCTTTTTTTGTCGATAGGAAAAGAAAAAGATAGATAGATATCTGGATGGATAGATGGATAGATAGATAGAAATAGAGAACGGTGAGTCGACGAGTAAGGACAGGATGTAAACACATTGATTTGTTTCCTGCTTTCGAGAACGAATACGATCGGCACGAATTCTAGAAAAATGAAATAACTCCTCCCCCAATCTCCGTTGTCTCACAAGGAACACGAGAATATGGGTAATACAAACAAGGATTATTAAAAATATATGTTAGAGAGGATCTTTGTTTATCCTCTCGATTGGATCGAGAGACGAAGTTACGATACGAGATTAATAATACAAACCTCAAATACGTTCGCGTTTCTTGCATCATTATTTTAAACTTACGTGATATGAAACGATCGATCGATCGAGCTGATTAAAACGAGTGTAATAAACTGCACGTTACTCCTCCTCTTTAGGTGTCCTATCGAGCGTGTCGTAAAAAAAAAAGAAGGTAAGAATAAAGGAAAAAAAAATAAAAAAAAAAGAAAAATAATAAAAAGAAAGGAGAGAAAAAAAGTTTCGGAATTTTCTTTATAAATGATGCCGCGTTATATACCAGCTCGTGCCTGGCGATGACGAAAATTGAGATCGTAACGGTGCTTTTAGTGGAATTAGTATCATTCGAACGACTAGTACCGAGAGAGAGAGAGAGAGAGAGAGAGAGAGAGAGAGAGAGAGAGAGAGAGAACCAAGGCCCGCCTCTCTTCTTACTTGTGTGTGCACCACCGAAACCGATCGCAGGGTATAACAAACGAATTAGTGGTTTATAGTGGAACAGTCAGTTCGGGTTGCTATAAAACGAACACGCTACTCCTACTGGAGTAACAGTTCATCGTCGATTTTCGTGAGTGAAGTTTACTCATGGACTTTGCCGAACTGAAGGTACGTTCCAAAACAGAAACGTGAGATCGTATTAAGTCAAAACAAATTTACATACATACATACGTACGTACATCCTAAGACGAAAGAGAGAGATCGATCGAAATTTATTTCGAAGGGAGAAGAGGAAAAATTTTAAAAATAAATGAACGAAAAAGGAACAAAGAAAAGGAGAGGTATCGTTTCGCGAGAAAATTTGCGATGTTCGATTGAAATTAAAAAAGAAAGGAAGAAGGAAGAAAGAGGAGAAAGTTTTACCTCGTACTGATTTGACCGATATTAATTAAAGACGAGGTGTGATAGCGAGAGAAGGATGGGAAGTTGGGGGTGAGCGAGGAGGGTGGGGGGTAAAGAATTGGATCCCATAAAGAAGTTCTCTCGTATCTACCGTCTTGAGAAAAAGCACAAAAAAAAAAAAAGAAAGAACCTAGAAAGAAAAAAAAGGTCCAACGAAGAATCCGTATCAATATTCTACGAGAGATTCGTCCTAGATATCCTAGGGACCCTAGGGAGGGGACGAGTTCTCACGTTAGAGAATAATCCGAAGGAAAGGGGTAAGAATTTTCCTACGCGAGAATCGAGAGTAAGAAAATCTTGATGAGATGAGCTCTTGGCGTTTAATGCCGACGAACCGATCTCGATTTCGACGTTCGAGAGTTTACTCCCTCCCTCCCCCTCCCCTACGAAATTCTTCTCGTCGACGAAAGAAGGACGACACGGTCCTGGATGATCGCGTCCTTATTCCCCTTTCGTCCTTCTATCCCAATTCTCTTTCGAAACTCCCTCTTAACCCTTCCTTCTTCACTTCACTTCCTTCCTTCCTTCCTTCCTTCCTTCCTTCCTCTTTCCCCTTTACCACCCTCTTCCACCACTCTTTCCCTCCGATTCCCAACCATTCCCCATTCCTCATTCCTCCGTTTCCATAGAACGAATCGCGAGTAGCAACGTTGAACAAAGTATTACGCGCGGAGTCGTGGCCGTAAAGTACGAGCGCAGCGTGTTTTAGAGGTCTTTATGTGCGCTGTAAAAGCGTCCCCGCAACTTCGTTCCGCGGTGGCCGCCGTATTCGTGCAAAAGAATAATGGCGACTACGACTACGACTACGTCGTCCTCTACGTCGAGTCACCATAGCCCACCACCATAGCCACCGTCGTCAGATCCTACGCAATTTTCTGTTACATATTACCTCGATTACTTAACGGTTCGGACTTCTACTCTATGAAAATTAATTTACAGAGAGAGAGAGAGAGAGAGAGAGAGAGAGAGAGAGAGTGAGAGAGAGAGGGGTTGGGGAGGGTAGGAGAGGGGTGGGGAGTCGCCGCAAAATTTTACTTAACGCACGCTGTGATTTTCTTCTTCTTCTTTCTTTAATTTTTTTTTCTTTTCTTTTCTTTTCTTTTCTTTTTTACCGTTACGGTATATCTTCCCTTTCTTGTCTCTCTTTTGTTTTTGTTTTTGTTTTTGTTTTTGTTTTCTTTCACAGATATTCAACACGATTTTTCTCTCTTATTATCGTTCGTTGTTATTTTTTTCTTTTTTTGTTTTTTTTTTTTCATTTTGTATTTGCAGATGTCGATGCTGTGCTTGTTCCTTTTATTCGCGGTAGTCACGGCCGTTCCGAAGGTTCATCACGATGGTACGATCAAGAATAAAAAATAAAAAGAGAGAGAGAGAGAGAGAGAGAGAGAGAGAACAAAGAAAATTGTAATACGATTGTAGATGAATTATGTGTAATATTTATGTGAAATGACAAACAGAGGACGGGGAGAAGGAAGGAGATCATGGCGGTTCCCATGGGCACGCACATTCGTATCAGCATTATATCGGACCGGTTGTGGGCGATCATCAGGAGATAACGTGGAAGGACAAGCATGGCGATCATTACCATGATTATAGGGCTCATCCAAAATACAAATTCTCATATGGGGTTGTCGATCATCATACGAAGGATCATCACGATCAGAGCGAGCATAGGGACGGTACATATATACTATTGGGCGGCATTTATCGTCTTGTGAAATATACATTGATCGTCGATAGTTTTGTCATTTATTTTATTTTATTTTATTTTATTTTATTTTATTTATTCTTTTCTTTATTAAAAATATGATTACGATCATTGATTGATAGCATGATTTCGATAATAGGAAAAAAAGTGGAAGGAGAGTATCAGCTGCACGAGCCCGGCGGTAACGTTAGGGTTGTCAAGTATCATTCCGACCCTCATGGTGGATTCTTCGCCGAGGTTCACAATTATGGTGGAAACGATCATTCCGGTGGTACTTATGGCGGACACAAGCATCGATAATAAACGATCGCTCGAGTATCGATTATCGATTATCTTCATGTAAATTAAAAATGTCATAATAAATTGTCTTTGTTGATTTAATGATACCAAGTGGATGTTAATTTATTAATAGGGTAGACACGATCTCCTCTCTTCCTCTTGCTCTCTCTCTCTCTCTCTCTCTCTCTCTCTCTCTCTTTTTTAAATTTAGAGATTTCTTTGTACGATTTATCTTCCTCGCAGAGGAATCCGAAGATCATTCGTCTTTCCTTTCTCGGTAGGAAACGTAGCGATCTGTTGGCTACTCACGTTGCAACTGGAACGGTGTGCAACGAATCCCAGACCGAATTCCAATGAAGTAAGCTCTTCTTTCGGCCGATATTTCGCTGACAAAATGCGACAAATTGTCCGATTGTCTTTTTCCACTGTCATAGAACGTTAAAGCATTTCCGCCGATCACCTTTTCCATCATGATTTCCTTGAAAATCCTTTGGGATCGGCAAACGCGCTGGGTTGGGGCTGGGGGCTGGGGCTGGGGGGGAGGGGGCATCGTGTCACGTACGTTACTCTCACTATAAAAAAAAAAAAAAAAATAAAAAAAAAAAAAATTAAAAAGAAGGACAAATCGTTTCTGGCGAAACAATCGCAACGACAGTTGCCACGTATGAAGTGGTATCTTTTAAAATTCGCGATCATTGATCTAACGGGGGAGGGGGGGGAGAGGGGGATCATCGACGAAATGCAAAGATAGCGGTCTCGCCGTCACGAATTAAATATTCTTCAACGGACGGTTGTTGATCTATGGAAAACTTCGAAGGTTAACTTCCTTGCTCAAATAAACTCAACGTCGGGATTAGAAAACTAACGGGCCATCGAACGAGGAGGACGACGACTACGACGACGATGAGGACGAAACTTTGGTCCTACGGTAAAGACCATCTCTCAAAACAAACTCGATGAAAATGGCCAACGAAACTCTGATGGTACCTTCTTACGGGGAAAAGCAATCCCAACGTCTAACGAGAGAGAGAGAGAGAGAGAGAGAGAGAGAGAGAGAGAGAGAGAGAGAGAGAGAGAGAAAGGAATCGAGTTAAGCCCTCGTCCAGGATGATCCTCGAGTGGAATTAAAAAGATAAAGAAAAAAGAAAAAAGAAACGAAGAAGACGAAGACGAGGTAGAAGAAGAATTATTAATATAAACCAACGGGCGAATCGCGATATAGATAAAAATGGTAGTGGGG
The DNA here is from genome assembly GCA_911387935.1 of Dolichovespula saxonica. Classification (NCBI taxonomy): domain Eukaryota; kingdom Metazoa; phylum Arthropoda; class Insecta; order Hymenoptera; family Vespidae; genus Dolichovespula; species Dolichovespula saxonica. The sequence goes on along the minus strand of OU427016.1, from coordinate 2,193,334 downwards.
TAGAATCGTATTAGTACGGATCGACCAGATCGTAGTCGGTTACTTCTCGAAAAATAGAGTAAAAGTGAAAAAACTGTGGCAACGATCGGGAACGGCAACCCGTCGTACGTCGATGCAACGTGAATCACTACTCTGCCACGGCGTTCGGTGCATTTCTCGCGCATCGTTGAGCGTGATGAAATTGTCTCTGCTTGAGAGGACTCGCTGCTTCGTCCTCTTCTTATTCCATAGCATTCGCAAGCATCCCTTCTATAGCTACTCTATCGTTCTTTATCTCTCTCTCTCTCTCTCTCTCTCTCTCTCTCTCTCTATCTATCTATCTATCTATCTATATATTTCTCTTTCTCTTTCTCTCTCTAATAAAAAGAATCTTGCTCGTACCGTCAACCGCATACGATTTTACGATTTTGCGAATGGAAGCTGAGTTACGTAACGCCCACGCACACTTCGGATCGATAAGGTCGTTGACTGTAAAGCAAAGCAAACGAATGGATGATACGAATAGACCGTTAGGAATCTAACCGAGGTATCTTCCAAAGAAAATTTCGAGAATTCCATTTCAATCTATGAAATCTCTCAGGTTTACCAAGTCGATCATGACTTATAGTTTCTATCTGCGTTAAGACAGAAGCCGATAGGAACTATATATTGAATTTTGGCGGTCTAGATAAATGCACTCTAGGAGAGTGCACTTAGTAAATCGCAAAATTTACGCGTTCGTTGATTATATCGTTCGAAGTTGTATACACATATACATATATATATATATATATATATATATATATATATATATATATATATATATTTCTCTACTTTGCGAGAAAATTAAGGTGTATGTGTCGCTTGTAAACGACCGATCGTAATATCCAAAGTTTCTTAATTTAAAAAAAAAAAATATCTTACGCCTTAACACACGCAAACAAACACACATAATATATATATATATATATATATATATATATATATATATATATATATATATATATCGGACCAGAATTCGGTTATAGGGTGGGAGAACTTTCTCGATTAAAATTAATTATAGGTAACATCGATCCGACTTGCATAGATTAAGTGGTTACATTATGCCAAACTTTCTTCGAGTGCGCTTACTTCACTTGTGTACATATAGTTTTCGGTCGATCTTGATAGAAGTTAGAAACCGTTGAATTATTAAAAAGGAATGTTCCTATGGGCGGGAGGGAGGGGGGAGGGAGGCAGGGCAGGAGGTTAAAGGCGATGTTCACCGAAACTAATCAAACGAGCATGACACGAGGGAGGGAAATGTATATTAATAAAATAAAAGTTCAACTTGGAAAAGTAACGAGGATAGACACCATAGCCATAGCCGTAGACGTAGTCGTTGTCATAGCCGTTGTTGTTATTGTTGTTACGCTGCTGTTGCTGACGTTGTCAGATATTTAATGTAAATGATTAAAAAAGAAAAAAGAAAAACAAAACGAAGGAAGGATAATCCCTGGAGCATCTTAACTCGTTTTCTCTCTGGAATGTTAACGATGGTGACGGCTTCATAATAGGATGCATTTCTTTCCCTCGGAATTTTTGTATCTCACGCACACACACACACACACACACACAAATAAACGCACGCTCCCGTCAGGATTTAATAGTCTTTATCTTCTTCTTCTTCTTCTACTCTTTTCTTTTTCTTTTCTTTCTTTTTCGTCGTCCTTTCTGAATTCCATGTACCGACTTCCTCGTTATACGTGCATATGTATATTTTCTTTCTTTTTCTAATCCGACGTCGAAAGAGAAACGAGATAGGACTTTATTAGGCAAAGATCATCGTGTCATTCGTTTAAATGACGAGTCTCGATCACGATCGCTTCTTTCTAAAGTTTCATCATTTGATTCGATATTAGCGATGTTTTTTTTTTTTTTATCGAATCACGATAGGAGAACAAGAAGCAACCTTTGGTCCGAGGGTGTAAGTAGATAGTATCGATCGTAAGGCACAAATTGAAATTCCATTTGGCCCGGTCATACGGGCAAAATCGATTATGCTCTTCCGTAGATGGAATGCGCGACGACGGGTTTTATGCATAGGAAAGTGGACTGCGCCACGATCTCGTTCCTTTTTCTTTATTTTTCTTTTCTTTACTATTTCTTTTCTACACTTTACTTTACTTTACTTTACTTTTCCTCTTCGTTCCCACCTCGATGTCAATATCGGCAATGGTCGATACTATTATTTTCTATAGATCTTTCTATCGTCATAGTTAAATAGCGACGTAATGTCGAAACTCTCGGGTGACAGGACACCGGTATATAAAGTCTTGGAATTATCGGCTTACGTATCATTCAACGTTTAAGGATCTATCCGACATCGTTAATCAACATGGCCTTCAAGGTTCGTATTCGAACAATTTCGCCTTAACGAATTATTATTCCTCGATGACTACGTTTAACGAGTCCATTCGTAACTACAAATAGATTTACGAATTTATGTTACACCACGTTGTCCTAAAAACTTCGCAAAGTGAAAAGACATTTGTTATTTATTTATTGTTTAATACTTCAAAAAAAAAAAAATTAATAATCCGATTTTCAGGGACGTTCGTTCCTCGTGAAACTAGACTATCAAGCAAGTAGTGAGACTTAACGGTATATACTTAAATGTTCGACTCGTCGAAACTTTAACAAAATTTTCCCTCAAATTTTCGAGTAACTAACAATTTCAACGTCAAAGTTGACGTTACCGTGTACCATAACTTAACAATCTCTTCGTTCATAGTTTCTTATAGTTCTTGGGATTCTTGCCTTTGTTGAGATAAACGATGCTTTTCCCGGACACGCACATAGTTTCGCACATTTTTACGGACCCGTGAAGGGCTCCGGTTACGAAGTTATCTCTCACGGCAAACACGGCCATCACATTGATTACGTCGCTCATCCGAAATACGAGTTCTCTTATGGCGTCGAGGATCATCATACCGCGGATTATCATGGACAGAAAGAGCATAGAGACGGTAATAAACGATCGATATTATACCGTATTATTTTAATATGAAGTATTATTATAGTATACACACAAATATATATATATTTATATTTAAAAATCAGGCAAAAACGTAATAGGCGAATACACGATAAAAGAGCCGGGTGGTAACACGAGAATCGTTAAGTATCATTCCGATCCACACGGAGGATTTTTCGCTCATGTTCACAACACTGGTGGCAATAATCACGAAGGTGGCACTTATGGTTACCATGGAAGTGGCCACGGATACGGTTACGGATATTAACAACGGTAATAATATCGAGCGAACGGAAATATTTCAACGTAAATGATACAACGTTATTCAAACGATCGCACCTATCGGTTTAACATCTCTCTTATTATTTTAATCGTTAAGTACGACAATACAGAGTTGACACTTATGTCAAATTGAAAACCCAAACGTGTTCCCTGATTTATCCCGTTATTTTAATTTTTCTCTGATCTCGGTAGATCGAGAAAAATTCTTTTTCTCATTCCTTCCTTCTTTCTTCTTTTCTTTTCTCTCTTTTTTTTTTCTTTTCCTATTTCTTTTTTCCATCTTTTAGTCCGACTAGAAAATCGCGTCCGTGATTTCATAGAGAAACGATCGATTCGTTCCACGATGAATCTGAAAAAATATGGTACCCGTAACGATCTCAATACAGGCGTAGTCAAGGTATCGAAGAGAAAAATATAGCACCGCTGGTATTTCTATCGATCACGACGCGTACACATCGGACAGGCCGATGCGTCGCGGTGTCGTTTCAATAAATTTCTCAGACTTTATCGCAGTTGGATGAAAAAGGGTCGGTAATTCTGAAATTCAACGTAAAAGGTCTCTCTCTCTCTCTCTCTCTCTCTATCTCGTCTAAACATTCGGATTTTGTACGATAAAATCCTCTCTCTATTTCTTCTTTGTATCGATACACTCCAACCTGTACGATATATATCGAAGAAGGATTTATAAACTATCATCGATTACTATGGAGTCGGTTGGCGGGTGCGACGGGGGAGCAGGGGGCAGGGGGCAGGGGGGGGTGGAAAGAAGCTTTAACGTGAAATAAATTTTCTTGAAAAAGTTGCGTGCGCTTTGGTAAACTCGATCGAAAATAAAGAAATAATGAAAAGGAGAAAATAGGTTGGAGCACATTGTAAGTCCGTTCGGATGTATTAGGTCACGTATTCGGGTCAGGGCAACCTCCTATCTTCCCGTATGGTGGGACAGTAGAAATTGAATTTCTCTCGTGGACGCGGAACATCGGAACGAAGTGAAACCTTTCGTTATAGGATTAACGAACACTCCTGATGGATCTCGAAATACGTACTATGGTTATATGTAACCATTCATGCTCTACTTTGATAAAAGCGACGTTTCTATCGATCGACAGATCGATAAGTTAATATTTCCTTTCTCCTTTCTTCCTTTCTTTCTTTCAATACGCACAATTTCAATTTACATTGAGATCTAGAATAATCGTCGATTATTTATTAACGATTGTCTCGAAAGGATCTCTGAAATTTTCGAATCAATCGAATCGCAATATCTAACGAAAGAAATCGTTGATAATTACTTTTTTTTTTTCGATATTAATTGTACGAATTTTTTCAGGATACATATATATATATATATATATACATGTATCATGGCGTATTGTTTCGAAGATACCAAGTACTTTCGAATTCATTGAATTTGGAAATGGACCGGCTCCGTTTCCTATTCTCTTCTCTCTCTCTCCCTCTCTTTCTCTTTTTTATCTTTTGCAAAGGATACATTCAATTTATTTCTTCCCACCCCCCCACTCTCTCTCTCTCTCTCTCTATCCTTTTATCAACCTTCAAATTTCTTATACGTCGTGACATCAATAACATCGCATCTATACGATAATGGTTTTAACGGCGTGAATGACGGTGCAATAATAGAGAATAAAATAAGAAGTATTGATAATAAAAATGATGGTATAAAAGGGTTAACCGAAAAGGGATTCGTCCGTTAGATTTATCCCGTTAGTATTGGTCTGGCTACTTCAGCGAAAGGTAAACAAGTAATTGAAAGGGAATAACCATTAGTATTACTTATCCCATATTATTTTTGAAAACGATTCTTTTCATGCGATATATAACCGTCGTGGAATTTGACTCGGCGTCAAAGGAAACTACTACTAAACACCACTCGAGTTAGATATTGTTCGCAAGGCCTAAGCAACGAAACTAATCAACGAAAATGCTTTGATCGGTATTGGATGTTGCTATCGGTAAAAGAGAATCCTTGAAAGGTTGCTTTGATAAACGGATCCTAAGGATCTTGAAGGGTTAACTATAACAATATATATCGCATCCTCCTCGAGGAACAAATATTTATCTACAAGAACGCGTGACTTCTATTGTAACTAATACCGTCCTTTATATTCTTAGGTAGCTACTTCAATAAGATCGTCAAAGAGAACGCAATTAAAATCCGTCATTTTCAAAGAGATTTATTATCGAGTAATACGTTTTTTTACGATTGAAAAATAATAATTTTTATCAATCATATCGTAGCGATATTAATATTTGTTTCTTTTCTTCTCTTTACAATAAATAATATCTTCCTTCGATCTCCTTACTTTTAATATGTCGAGATGGAGCAAACGAAAGGGATTCAATAAATTTCTGATCATTACAAATCGTCTCTCTTTTACTAATAACGTTTTTTTTCTTTTCTTTTTTTTTTTTTTTTTTATTTTATTAATAACTTTAGTCGATCAATAAAATCCAACCTAACTTCTCTCACGGTTCACGGTATTTCTACGTGTTCGACACGAATAAAACGAATTCTCCGTCGTTGAGTTTGTTCGCATCGCGTATCATTGTATAATATTTAATATTTTCATAGCAATTTTTATAACCCCTATATCCCTCCCTCCCAATCCCCTACTCTATCGTCCCGTAACTGTGAGTTTCCCTTGAATTTACGGTACGTCGATTTACCTTATCGTTTTAAAATCGACCTTTTCGCGAACCAACGTGCAATATCCCAACTCATGCAGTACGCATGCGCGGTGACACCATACACACACACACACACACACACGCATATATATAAATATATACTTAACTATTTTCAACGATTTTCCACAAATTACTTCGTAACTTTTTCCTCGCTAAAAAGAATTCAAGGAAAAACTAGAAACGATTCGCGAACGTCAGAACTTATGTATGTATGTATGTTATGTTCGATTTGAATTAAGTTTTTGCTTCGAAGAACACCCAGGATAAACCAGAATTTCTTTCATTCCTCTTTCTTTTTCCACGTTTCTCTCTCTCTCTCTCTCTCTCTCTTTCATTATCCGTTTCGATATTAAATTTTATCATTCATTATAATAACGAAATAACATCAAACCCATTACAGGGATGATATATCTTATTTCAGATAAGTTAACACATTCACACTTTTCTTTTCTCAACTCAATTCATCTTTCCACCATAATCAATCATATTTTTCATAGCTCTTAACGATTACGTTAGTCTGGAGTACCTAATAAAGTTCTTTATCTATCTGTCGGCCGATCTATCTATCTCTTTCTCTCTCTCTTCCCTTCCCCTCCCACCCTCCCTTATATATATATATATCTCTCTCTCTCTCGCTCTTTTTCTCCCTCCCCGTCTTTCTTCATCCCTTATAAACACGTACACTACTAACAAGCACTTCGCGTACGTTCATTCACACGTTCTCACGTACGACGAAAAAGAATTCTACAACCTTTCAGCTGCCACCATATCTTCACCCTCCTCCCTCTCTCCCCAACCCTCTTCCTACCACCCCACCTTCCTTCCTCTCTCTCTCTCTCTCTCTCTCTCTGTTCGCGTCGAGAGAAGAGGAGAGTGATAAATGAAAGCATCTACACCGTCTCAGCGTAGAAAAACACACGATCCCGAAATTGCTCCTCTTTTATAGGACTCCGAAAGAGTGTGTGAGAGACAGAGAGAGAGAGAGTGAGAGAGTGAGAGAGAGAGGGAGAGAGAGAGGGAGAGAGAGACGATAGTAATTTTATCGGCGCGTCCGTTTATTTCGGTCATCGTTGAAACTTCCTCTCTATATTTCCTTCCGTCCTCACACCAACTATACTTCCGTCTACTACCGACAACACCTATATATCTATCTATCTCTTACTACCTTCTGCCTGTTCTGTCCGTCAATCGATCTCGCACGCGATATCCTAACGACCATTAACCTACCCGATAAGTAACACCTCGAATGGGTATGAATTATTTAAGGATCGATCCAATTTCACGTCGAATTTGTAGTTAAATCGACGTGCATGAAGAAAAATAATTTCTAATACAATGGCGCGAGGTTAAACGGATATATCAAGGATAATTCGATTAGGGAACATATATCGAACTGGGGGTAACGTAATCTAACGGGGTATCCGATAAATAAAGGGATAATACGATTTCGTTGTTTAGAAACGAAACAACCGAATGAGAATTGCGAGAGGATGCTTCTTCCTTCGTTCGACTACGATGAAAATTCGTTCGACGGTCGTAACGAATGGAGAAAAGAAAATATATATATATAAAGGAATAGAAAAAAAATAAGGACAAATATAACAATAATAATAATAAAGAAAAAAAAATTAGACAAAAAGAAAATATAAAAAAACAGACCGGAGACTTTTGAATTCTTCAGAATCGCTTTACCCAGTCTTATTTAATTCAACGTTCCATTTCGCTTTACTAGGTACGATGGATGTATGGATGGATGGATGGATGGATGGATGGATGGATGGATGGATGGACGGACGGAAAGTCGACGGACTGTCCCCTCGGGATAATTAAAGTCCGGAGCGTTCGAATGCACAAGAGTGGGGCGAGAGAAAGGGGTATTAATGGAATTTATAATGGTCTTTTTGTCAAGGCATTCCTAACTCGCGGACCTCTCTTGGCCTTTCTCTCTTTCTCTCTCTCTCTCTCTCTCTCACTCTCATTCTGACTCTTCCATCATATTCTCTCTATCACTCTCGCTCTCATTCTCTCAAAATCTTTCTCGCTCGCACTCATTCTCTCTCTCTCTCTCTTTCTCTCTCACTCTCTTTTTAGCATCATTCTCTTGCTCTTTCTCTTTGATTCTCGTTCGTCCAACGAACATCTCCAGACGAGAGGGATATCCGTACTCTGATTTGAAATGCGATGGCGGTGCTCCTTTGCAGCTCCGTATTCGACAGAGCGAAATAATGGACTATCGGACGAGCTAACACGGAACTTATATTCCACGGGATTTTGTTCGAAACCTCTAAAGCACGTAGAAAGTGCGAAGAGGAATAAACTCTTGGGGTTTACTTTTCTTTTCTTTTTTTTTTTTTTTTTTATCATCTTATTTACTCCTACTTGAATCCATTTCTCTATCTTCCTATCTATCATTCTCGGTCTCTCTCTCTCTCTCTCTCTCTCTCTCTCTCTCTCTCTCTTTATCTCTGTCTCTAAACTACAATGGAAGGATAATATTAAAGGAATCGCAAGAAAAATTGTTAGGTTTCCAAGCGTCACGCGATACATTTAGTATGGCCTGCGAGACTCGAGTGAAGAAAACGCGATCGTGGCTTAACCAAAATAATAATAATAATAATAATAATAATAATAATAATAATAATAATGATACTAAACGATATATATATATATATATATCGCGTCAGAAAACTTAAGAGAATTAGGTTAATAAGAGAGATTCATGATTTCCGTCCGATTGGAGTTAGCGAGCGTGCTACTTTACGTCCACCGTGAGATCCTCTAATAAAAGAGGAGAACCTTGGCTCTTGGAGTCGATCGTTATCCCAGCCGGAAACTTTACAACGAACTAGTTTGAAACTTTTAGCCGGTCGGACTGCATTCTGAGAAAACAAAGTGTATCCATGGATCGAAGAAAATCGTTACCTCCACCAAAACCCGTTTCACCGTGAAGCTTTTAGAAGAAGAAGAAGAAGAAGAAGATGAAGAAGAAGAAGAAGAAGAAGAAGGAAAAGAAGAAGAAAGAGAAAGAGAGAGAGAGGGAGGGGAAAAAAAAGGGTGAAACTTCTGCCTGCGTAAACGTATTTGTAAGAGCCGCGGAAGAGTACTTTACGGTGTACCTTGAAAACTTTCTCGATCATCGGATTAAATAACTTCAGAAAATTCGAACTTGCATGAAATAAGATCATACATTTTTAACGTATTCGATAGTACGAAGAAAGGCTACTTTTAATACATTATATATTATTATTTATTATATATATATATATATATATATATATATATATATATATATATATATATATATATATATATATATATTAAAGGGACATCTCGTCGAGTAAGTAGAAAGAGCCATCGTCGTCGTCGTTCATTATCGACGTTCAGATCAAAAGTTAAAACGTGTACGTGTACGACACTTCAAAATATATCTACCTTTAATAACTCAACTCGTTTCAATCTCCTATTCTCTTTAATTCTCTTATAACCGAGGATGATAATCGTTGACAATCATTGATCCATTCATTTCTATTACATACATACATACTACTATCTTCTTTTGTTCTTCCTTTGGTATCTTTTTTTGCTTTTTAAATATTCACACACTCTCTTCATTCGTATTTAAACAAATCATTGTACATTAATATATGTATATATATATGTATATGTATGTACGTGGAAAAAGACGAGAAAAAGTTACGCCTATTCGACGTTCTCTTCGAAATGCGAAACGACAGCAAGGAAACTACGATCTAGCGCTGACAAATTTGTTTTCGTTCTCGCTATAAAAGGAACTTCGTCGTTCTCTCTCGAGGAAAGTAGCTCGGTCCGTTTATCTCACGACAAAAGATCATTTCTGTCTGTTTCTTTCACTTTGTGTCCGCAGTTATATGAGAAAAAGAGAGAAAGAGATAGATAGATAGATAGATAGATAGACAGACGGACAGACAGACAGACAGATAGAGTGAGAGAGAGAGAGAGAGAGAGAGAGAGAGAGACATCGCCTATCTTTTCTGAAAGAGACGCAATCGCGTATGGTAAAACTTGGAAACTTACAAAAGAAGGATAATAAAACAAGAAGACTTCGTGTTGAATCTCTAGTTTCTTATTCTTTTCCCCTTTTCTCTCTGTTTTTTTTTCTCTTCCTTCCTTTCTTTCTTTCCTCTTATTCCTCTTCCTTTTTCTTTTCTTTTTTCCCTCTTTATAATATAAAATTTCGCATCGAAATCATCCACGTGGGTATGGGGCTTCCATCTTCGATATGGAATATATCGCTGAGCCATCGTCGTCGTATCGATTGTTTCATTTTTAACGGCTACATTCTACAGGCAAGATTTCTTATCGTTCCTTAGTATCGTATAGTATCGTTAAACGACTGTTAAGTACACCTGTCCGTATCGTAAAGAAAATCCAATTGAAATACATATATATATATATATATATATATATATATATGCGCGTATATATGACGTACGTAGTTCATTCATATAGAAACTATTCACACTCTATTGGCTCTCGTTAGTTTAGTTTTATCGATTCGCGTGACAATTCCAATTAACTAAACGGAGTCCTTGGGTTTTTATGAGAACGGAAATAAGGATAGTTATCAAAGTTTTGTCCCGGGTCTTATTTTTTCGATAAGATACGAAGTTGATGATGAAGAGAGAAGAGGATAAGAAAATAAAAAAAAAAAAAAAAGAACAAGGAAAAAAGAGAATGGAAGTCGAAAAGAGAGGGGGGAAAACAAAATAAGAAAGAGAGGGAAAGAGGAGTAAAAAGAATAATAATGACGGAAACCAAAGAGAGAGAGAGAGAGAGAGAGAGAGAGAGAGAGAGAGTAAAGGAACACGGATTCTTTCTCGTTGGTGTAGTTAAGGGTGCCAGGCGGTTTTCTGTAGCCATCACACCAATAAACTGTCCTTCGAGCAACGATAATTTCGACGATACTCTCCATTCCGTTTCTCCACCTCCCCGCTCATGCTGCCGGATACCATTAGAGTCTTGGTATCGTGCCAAGATACATCTGCCGACCGGTTGAAAGAGCAACCTACCAACTTCGTCTTCTTCGTCTTATACGAGAAATTCTAGCGTAGGTATAAGCGAAACCTCTGACGTGTGACATCGTCACCCTTGCCCTTTTACTATTACCATCACTATTACTACCACCATCGCTATCATTGTTACTACTGTTACTGGTACTACTACCACTATTACCATCACCACCACCACCACCACCACCACCACCACCACCACTACTACTATCTTTCTTTTTTACCCTTTCAACCCTTTCCACTATCCTCGAATTATCGCCTCTTTCTTTTCTCCACGAGCCGTTTCTATCGACTTTCCAAACACTATATTGAGTTCGCGCGACGATCGCTTTTCGTCGGTTCTCGATTTCCGTTCCTGCCACACCATTCTTTCCACAACGACACCGACTCCCTTTGCTTTTCGACGAGGATTAAGGATATAAGTGAGAGATCTATCGATCTTACGCCATCTCTTTACGCCTTTCTTTCTTTCTTTCTTTCTTTCTTTCTTTCTTTCTTTCTCTCTTACATCTATATTCGTTTTTCAAATTTGTTAAATTTATTCAAATTTTATCAATATATTCCCCATCCTTTCTTTCTCTCTTTTAGGAAGACACGGTAATCAATGGAGTGAAATATGTAAAAGCTGAATTATCTCGTTCAAGGTTTAATATACGTTCGTTCATACCATTGCCAGAATTCGCGCCGTGGAATTCTCACGGACGCATTTTACGAGCCAATTGTTCCGATCAAGGACTTTCGATCGAGTGATAATGGTTGGTTTTTTTCTTTTTCTTTCTATTTTTTTTTTAACGATATTCTTTTTTTATCTATTCCGAATTTTTGGAAAAATGTTTTGCGAAGATCGCGTTGGGAAAAAAAATTGATACTTTTTCACGAGCAGCCTGCCGCGCGAATAAAAGTCCATTTTGAAGGTGAAAATGAAGGTGAAAGAGAAAATAAAAAAAAAAAGAAAAAGAAATGGAAAAAAGTAGTTAAGGAGAGGACATATTTATATACTTTTAAAATGGATCTACATACGCAGTTAACGGATCAGCATATATATATTAGTGTGGGATCGATCAATTTTATCCTCTCACTCTCTCTCTCTCTCTCTCTCTCTCTCTCTCTCTCTCTCTCTCTCTCTCTCTGTTTTTCACTCTCCTCGTTTACGGTATTTAATAATATTTATCAATCCATCCCCAATTTGTTCATTTTCTCTAATTCCTTTTTCTTCTTTTGTCTTCTTTTCGTAGGAAAGCATAGAGCGATAAACATAGAAAAATATATATTTATATTGTGGATTGCTCGCGCAGAGGAGTTCGATGAGTTTTTCGAATAAAATTGCCATTTCTTTTCCATTTACCGATCCCTGCCATCGAAACGATATTATTGCGATATCGACGACCCTCGAAATTCGAAATAAAAACGCAGCCTCGCTCAGATCAAACACCATCGAGCCGTCGTATACGTCATACGAATGTATAGGCGGAAAATAATATGTGTGTATGCGTGTGCGCGTCGGAGAGAGAAAGAGAGAGAGAGAGAGAGAAAGAGAGAGAGAGAGAGAGAGATAGAGAGAGAGAGAGAGAGAGAGAGAGAGAGAGAGAGAGATAAAGCGAGAGATAGAGAGATAGAGAGTAAGAGAGTAAGCGAGAGATAGAGAGATAGAGAGTAAGAGAGTAAGCGAGAGAGAGAGAGAGAGAGAGAGAGAGAGAGAAAGAATATTGTCGATTTCCTCTACAGTGCGAGTTAATAAAATTCCCGCATTATTCGCGTATTGACGGCCGACCATTTTCATTTGGGGATGAGTTTCCAACGTTTCTACGTCCTTTGGCAAGCAGCAACAGCAGCAACAGTACGGATCACGTGTCATCAGCTTTTACGCTTCTAACGAACGGTAGGGTACACCGAATCGATCCTAGACACGACTTTTGATTCTGGAGGGAAGGGAGCGGGGGCGGGAGGTTGGAGAGAGAGAGAGAGAGAGAGAGAGAGAGAGAGAGAGAGACCTTGCGTACAATTTCTTGTTCCAAATTAAAATCTCTTTGAAACCCGAGGAGCACCGACCTTTGAATACGGTTAACGAAATACGTACGAACATACTGACTGTTATATCCGTTCGCTTGCGTTCGAACACGTAGGTGCACACACACGTACGTACGTAAAACGCATACGTAAGCGCGTCGATAAACGCATACGGGCATAAACGTACCCGTTAATCGGACAATTCCGATCGTTCCTTGAAAATATTAATATATTACGTTCACGACGATAATCAAATAATATTTAATCTCGCAACGACATATAATTCGTTCGTCTTGTAGATAATAAAAATAAAGAAAAAAAAAAAAAAAAAAAAGAAAAAAAGGAAAGAGAAGAAAAAAATGGGCGATCATTCGCGTTCCTCGCCGTGATTTCGATCGATCGTCGCGTTATACCTTCGGCATGATTAACGGGGGTGAAAAGGGACGTTGCTTTTTGCTATCGCGCGGAGACCGAACGAATGGGATGCGCCGTGCGCGCCATAGCCGGTGCTCTTTTTTCTCATCTTCTTTCAATCTTCCCTACTCTCTCTCTCTCTCTCTCTCTCTCTCTCTCTCTCTCTGACGCGTGCCCTAGTTACCAGCGCAGAAGGAAGGAGCCGAGAGGAAAAGCGAAAAGTGAATACCAGGGAAATGTGATTCGGTCGAAGCCCAAGCGTTGTGGCTGCTGCAAGGTTTGCATTACCATTTTGGACGGTAGCCAAGCCTGGCCACCGAACTCCACGGATATCCGATAGGAGATAAGGCCTGCACCACCATACCCCTCCATTACCCCTCGCCCATAGGATCGTCTTATACTCGTGTGCTTGGATTCAACCGGCTCACCCGCTGGATAAACACTCCCGCGAGAGGGTTGAGACTCTCTCCAACTCTCTCTTCATTTCACTCTCTCTCTCTTCTTCCCTCTCTCTCTCTCTCTCTCTCTCTCCTTCTCCATCTACCTCTACCTTCTACCTCTTTCTCTGCCACGCGCCCTGGGATTTCCGCAGATTTACAGGCCGAAATTTCCTTATCGCGATCGCGCCTTTATATGTATAGCCACGTTTCAAACGGCAGATTTAAGTGGTAACGTAGAGAAAGGTACTTATTAATCTTCTCTTTCACCGACGTCATAACGTTCCGAGGGGGTAGGGGGTGGTGGGTGGGGGGGGGGGAGTGAGAAGGAGAAGGAGGAGGAGGAGGAGGAGGAGGAGGAGGAGGAGGAGGCAAATCTTTTTCCGCATAATTTTCCTTATCCTCTACCTTTGTTTATTTTCTCTTTCTTTTTTTTTTTTTCTTCTTCTTATACCATCGTTTCGCCACTTCCTCTCTTTTTCTAGCATCTTTCATTAACTTCCTTCGCTCCTTCGACTCAGTCGCGACGTCGAATCGTTCCGTGCCGTGGGTTCTTTTCCACTCTTCTTTCTTTTTTTTCTTTTGGCCTTCCCCTCCCCTCCCGCAGCTTTATCTTCCTTTCGTTTCTTAAATTCTCAAGAAGAAGATATCCCTCGCGGTAATAACGTAACACAAATACTTCCATGGGAAAGAAAATAAAAGCGCGTTTACGAAGCTTCTTTACTTCGCAATAAACGATTTCTCTTCCTCCATCTTGAAACTTTTTCTTTTTTCTATCGATACTACTTTCCAACCCCCCCCCCCTCCATCCACCCTGATCACTTTGTAATCACTCCTTTCACGAATATCGATTGATAATGATGATAATAATAATAATAATAATAATTATATATATTTGTAAAAATCTCATTGACGTTTAGATTTTAGAACGTCCTTTCGATAAAAAGAAAAAAAAAAAAAAAATAAATAAAAAAAAAAAAAGAAACCATTCAAGATAAGAAACGTTCAATGTGTTATTTCGACGCTAGATCTCACCCCCTACCCCTACGTACGTACGTACATACATACGCGCGCGCGTGTTACTTTTATTTTTTTTTTGCAAAAAAAAAAAAAAAAAGAACAGGAAAGAAGGAAAAAAACTTATAACGAGATACAGATATTCGTAAGAAATAATCTGATTTAACAATGAAATATCGATTTCAACGTGGAAACGTCAAGATAAGAGAAAATTTTCAACGGCACCGTTGTAAGCGGCCGCAACGTTAGGCTCGTTAAAAGATCCAATTCGTCATTTATCACGTCACCTTATATATCATCCACGAACCGCCTCCGTTCGATTCCAATTTTCTCTCTCTCTCTCTTTCTCTCAAATACGCACAAACACGAACACGCGGTGTTGCACGTCAAGTTTTTCCAAACAGCAAGCCATAATCTGCCGTATCTCTTCCGTTCCTTCTCAGACTGTGACTAACGACATGCAAGGGAACGACGTTCGACGGTGAAACTTCGATGGAACGTCGCGTTCCTTCATGGGAACGAGAACGAACGTTCCAATTTTATCGACGCCTCTTATCTCTTGAAATATTTATTAAGCCGACGCTAGACTTGGCTCGAGAGAGAGAGAGAGAGAGAGAGAGAGAGAGAGATAGAGAGAGAGAGAGAGAGAGAGAGAGAGAGAGAGAGAGAGATAGATAGATAGATAGATATATATAGATAGATAGATAGATAGATAGAGAGAAGAAAATAGAATTTTATTGGGAGGATGCATCTTTTACTAGATTATTATTCGGGTCACGAAATATTTTTCTATTTATATTTCAATCGGTCCGTTGAAAAAAATTGAAAAAAAATTTCAATTTTGTTTTGTTTCATTTTATATGATTTGTTTCTTACTTTTTACTCTCGATTAATTCGTATCTTTTATTTGGAATTCCTTCGAAAGGGGTCAAAGATTTATTTTAACGTCACAAAAATAATGTCGGTAACTTCATTCATCTCCTCGTTGAAAGAGAAGGAAGAAACGAAAGGAAAAGTAAAACAAGGTATGAAACAAATCGTATTAACGAGATAATAATTTACGGGTCATTAAGTAGCACCGAAATCGAAATTTTTATTTCCCTTATGCATTTAAGGTACGAGAAAATAATATATTTCATAATTAAATTTTATAATTTAATTTATCTTGCCTTTTATAAATCGCCCGCTCCCAGGCAAATAATAATAATAGTAATATAAATGAAGATTTAATCGAATTTATCGTCAAGTCATTGGATTAACGTTCATTAACGTTAAGAACACCTTCGATCGAAACGAATTGTATGATAATGATAAAGTACCATGATAAGCGTGCTTTGGAATTGTCATTTTTCAAAATAGATAGGAAAATCTTTTGGAGTAAATCTCGTATCAAAACGCCGGTGCTCACGTTCGATTTTAAAGCTTTTCCTTGAATGTGAAAGATCGTACGCAGCGTACTATACGAAAAAAATAGTGTTACCTCACCTATTTTTCCATTGTCTGAAAGCATTTTCGTGTAGTATCCCCGTAGTAGTATTATCTTCGTATAACACTCGGTATATTGGAGCAATTAAATTATTGAAACAACTAAATTTCTACAATTTTCTCAAAAAGCAAAATCCCTCGTATACCGTCGCGATACGCGTTACTACGTAATTTTCCTCATCTTCTTCTCCATTTTTGTATTCTTCTTTTTCTTTTCGTTACGTTGCTTCCTCTTCCATGTTCCATCTTCATTTCTTCGAATGAAAAACTTCGAAACAGATCTTCCCTCTCGTTATATTCTTCGACCAATTTGTCTTACGCTTAATATTCCTCTCGTATCTCGCGTCGATTTCAGAGATATGTTATGTTCTCGAAAAGAAAAAAAAACAAAAAAAAAAAGAAAAAAGAAAAATCATTTTCCGAATTCGTTTTGAAATTGAAAATTTCCTCGTATATTCGACGATCGTTATTATCAACTGGCTCGATGTTAAAAAGTTTTTGAACCGAAGGACAGACTTTAAGGTATTCGAATTACACGCGAAGCTTTGACCAAACTAAAACGTCGATTTATTTCGGCTTATCATCAACGAGAAGAGCATCGCCAGACGAGTAAGAAGACCAACAAGGAGAGAAGCCCGAGGAAATGTGGAATGGCGTAATTTGCGGTTAGAATTTGCAGTTGGATAGTCGCTCTGCCGACTACACGCGAGTCTCTGGCAAAAGTTGAAAGTTTGGAAATTTACCAAAGGATAAGTGGCGATGGCAGAACATGTTGGTAGTTAGAAGGAGTATCTGAGATAAAGAGGCCCGTCCTTGGGATCTTTCATTTGGAATTCGACGACTCAAGTTTTGCGAAGCATTTTTTACGATGCCAAAAATATGCTCACTCTCTCTCTTACTCTCTCTCTCTCTCTCTCTCTCTCTCTCTCTCTCTCTCTCTCTCTTTCAAGTTTCCTTTAAGTATATAGTTCCTTCTACGTGATTTGAAATTCACAAACGATCGAAATAAAACCTTATTGATATTAAATACATAATTCCGCGGTCGAATGTACGAATACGTTTACTACGAATACACATGCATACGTAGGTATACGTAGAGAATACATATATACATATATATTATTTTGAAGAGAATACTATATGTGTATGACGATCGAATCAATTGACCGTTTGAAAAATTCATCATAAAAATATATCGTCGTGGTTCATTCATTGAATATTCTGGGTTTACGGTGGTACGAGTGTAAAACGAATCGAGATATAACTAAGAAATGAGGAAAGTTGAGAGAATGAAATACTTAGAAAACGTGAAAAGTGGAATACCGTGGATGGAATTGATCCAATTCGGAGTTGGAGGATTAAGAAAGGGTAGACGAAAGAAATCGAAAATTTAAGGAAGAAAGAGGATCTATAGGTAGGGTAAGAGAAGGAGGTTAGGGAATGGAAGAACTGCAATTGCATCTAACGAGTTGCCGCGCGAAAGACGAGCGTGGTTTAAAAAGTCATTTTCTCATCAGCCTTTCCTTCGTTTCTTCCTCTTCTTCTCTCTCTCTCTCTCTCTCTCTCTCTCTCTCTCTCTTTTCTAACATTACTTTTTCTTATTTAGCATTTTTTTTACAGTCCGATCTACCAGAATTCAGGTTACATCAGGACGATTAATCGACGATATTGCGATAGCGAAAGAGAGAAAAAAGGAAAACAAAAACACGAAGCTCGCCAAGTGGCGACGAAGAGGGTTGAAGTTAAAGGGTTGGGGGTTTGGGGAGGGGGTTGGGGAGGGTTGGGGAGGAGTCGGCTAGGATTGGATTGGATTGGATCGATCGTAATTCTCTTGGTGATCGATACTCGACCGGAGAATGATGAAGATGGAAACAAAGAAAATTACGGATATAAATTATTCATAGATTTGCCATTGCGAAGGCTAATTCGTATCCGTTCCCTGACTGACGATTTATCCAAACGAAATCGCACGATGTTAACTCTATTCTCTCTTTGAGAGAGAAAGAGAGAGATAGAGATAGATAGATAGATAGAAAGGATCAAAGTAGTTGTCCTGGAAATATCCTGGTATCTCGTTCTGTCTTGTCTTTTTTAAATTTGACGATAAAAACGAGAAAGGCTTTTGATTTTGATTCGCGACACCCTATCGTACTCGATCGTTCGATCGTTCGATCGATCGATCGACACTTAAAGCGAGTAACTAATTCGACACTAATACGGCATAGGATTAAAATATAAATGTTAACGTAAACGTAAAATCGAAACACGTACGTACGTACGTACGTACGATCGGGCCCTGTCTCTATTTGTTCTCCGTGCGATATTCGGATTCTAGTTTACCGAGACAAACCACTTCATCGCGTAGCTCCGATCGTAACGCATATCCTCGCGTCGTTTCCATTACTCTAATCTTCCATTCAATTACCACTCGATAATAGCCAAGTGTTATCGGACTAACTCCTACCGGTATTTCTCTGGACACAGTGTATATACGTACGTATGTACTTCCACGCAAACGTTACAACGACGCACGGTTTTAGATCCGTTGGATCGATACGATCCCGATATTAAAACGTTATTAAATTTCACGCAAATATCTACAATTCGTTCGATCTAATTTCGTTCGAAATTGTCGTACCTACGTTTTAATCCTGACTTGAAAGCTTACTATATTTATTGACGATGAAATAAATAAATAAATAAATAAATAAGAACAGACCGGACGTAATAACTGAGTTCAAGAAATTTTATTTGCGCGAGTAAACGTTCGTTTTTAAAATCGTGGATAACATTTCTGACGTAATAACGATACCTTACATTTCTATTTTTTCTTTTCTTCTTTTTTTTCTTTTTTTCTCAAGAGCTATAGAATCAACGAACAATCTCGGGATACACGAGAACAAAAGTACCGTGAGCTATCGTTCTTGGTTTCGAGAAAACGGAAGAAAACTATTAATGAACGTATGAGAGGTATTTTCATTTGGAGATACTCTTAAACGTATCAAACGGATCGCTAAGACGATGAAAAGGATAAAATCTTTCGACGAAATTTCAAGAACATTTCAAGAGATAAAAATATATATATATATATATTTATTATATACAGGGTAGTCCTCGTAAAGGTAACCATGATCTTTAATAAATCACGATGTTTTCATTTTAAAATGAGTTTGTTATTTTGTCGAGAAAAAAAAGTTTATTGCCAATTATAAATTGTTAAATTTCCATTCGTGATCTTTTTTTTTTTGTCGGATTATCGTAAAAATAAGATTTGTATTAAAAGTACCACATTATATATATATATATAAAGTAGGGGAGAAATAAGTCTTACCTCTTCCTAAGGCATAGATCGTAAAATCGATGTTTAAATAGTCTGGTGGTCAAATTCGACGATGTAGAGAGGCGGGTTAGAGAAAAATAAGGAAACGTATTACTTCAGTATACCATCCATGAGAAAACGTTATTTTCCTTTAAAGAAATACGATCTCACTCCTAATTGCCTGGAAAAATCGAAAACTTTTATTTTGAGAATGTTGAATATCCTTCTTTCTTTTCCGTGGTTAACCAATTCCCTCCCCCTCTCTCTCTCTCTCTCTCTCTCTCTCAAAACTTCGAACACATTTGCAACGTTGAACCACACAGCTGGTGCACTCGCTTGGATAGAAAAATTATTCCCCCGGGAGAAACAAATGTTATTTCATTAAAGGACAATTTATCGTAAGAAAACTAAAGTTCGCGAAGTTTGAAGGAAAGATTTTCGCGAATATCCATTTCGTTTCTAAACTGTGATCCATCGATCTCCAGATACCATTGGTCTTATTCGTACTGGACGAAAATTTCTGGAACTATGAGACGTAAAGGAAGAAAGAATGAAAGACAGAAAGAAAGAAAGAAAGAAAACAAACAAAAAAAAGAAAGAGGGAGAGAGAGAGAGAGAGAGAGAGAGAGAGAGAGAGAAGAACCAAAGAAAGGAAGAAAAGGAGGAAATGAAGTAATAATAAAGCTAGCAGAGAGAGGCGTGAGTATCTACATAAAAGTATTTCGCGAACTTTTCGTACTCTCTCTCTCTCTCTCTCTCTCTCTCTTTCTCTCTCACTCCCTCTCTTTTTCGAGTTTTATAAAAGTAACGGATTCTGAACTGAGAGCTTCGAAAAGTCATACTTCAAGGCTGCCATGCAAACGGGACTTTGAGAGACAGAAAAAAAAT
This sequence comes from Dolichovespula saxonica, assembly GCA_911387935.1. Taxonomy (NCBI): domain Eukaryota; kingdom Metazoa; phylum Arthropoda; class Insecta; order Hymenoptera; family Vespidae; genus Dolichovespula; species Dolichovespula saxonica. Next base: position 2,172,733 of record OU427016.1, on the reverse strand, counting down.
AAAAAAAAAATAAAAAATGAAAATAGGTATAGAGAGAGAGAGAGAGAGAGAGAGAGAGAGAGGGGGGAGAGAGAGTGCCACCGAGTTACTCGGCCTCCTGTGCCGAATATACTCGACGGGCTCTTACATCGACGTGCTAAAAGGTTCGGCCCTCGTTCAACGTCGACGTCCTGAAAAATCGTTCTCCATGCCCTTTTCGTTCCTATCGTTGGACGGAAGACCTTCTCGTTGAACGACCCGTATTGTCGTCATTCGTATCTCCTCTTCTACTCCTATCTGGAATCATGAATACCTATCCAAAGGAATGATGTAACTACCGAACAACTTTCCCGAACTCACTCTACGAGTAATTCGTTTGGAAGGAGCATAAGAAGGAAAGTAAGAAGGAAAAAAAAAGTAAAGGGAAGAAAATATAAGATAACAAATATCACGACGTTAAATCGCTTTAAAGTCAATGAACGAATACCAATCGATTTTGCGTGAAGTAATTCATAAATTTCGACAAATTCAACGAATTGAATTCTTATGATCGAAGTGGTGACGGCAAGACGTGGGGACGGAAGGGGGAGAGGGAGGGAACTCGATTGAGTACCATTGGGATCGATAAGGCTTAGACTATTTCAGAATTGAAGGTAAAGAGACCTTTTGGTTTGCTATAAATCATACGGCCGATTACCCACGGTGAATCCACTTTCATAAGGGTTTCTCTCTCTCTCTCTCTCTCTCTCTTACTTGGCTAAAACCACCGCTACGAGCTTTCGGTCTTGCTTTAGACGGCGACCAGTTATTCTTGGCTTTAACAAATTTCCGTTGGTGCAGCTAACATTTTAGGTCCAATGCATAGTAGGAAATAATTCGAGCATGTAACCGCGGGAATTTTCGTTCGGCCTTTTTCCGCTTTATTACGTCGAGAGGAAAACAATAAGGTGGAATAAAGAAATAAACAAAACGAAAAAATAAATAAATAATTATATATATATATATATATATATATATGATATAACGAAAAATATATTGAAAAATATATCGCACGTTAGAATATTTTAAAGTTCCCTCGAGACTTCCTATCGGTCCGATTTATTTCCGATCTGGCGAAGCACGTAAGGAGTCTCTATCGTTGGACTCCATCGAACACGAAACGGATCGATCGATCGATCGATCGATTCCACCTCGTTTGCTTTCGTGCGTAAAACTTTGATCCGTTTCCCTCCCGACCTCACCCCCATTTCCCTCGATTTTTTCCTTAAAAGGAGATAGTCGTAACGCGACTATCCTTTTTTTCTTTTGCAGATAAGAGTAAGAGTAATTTTCGAAATCGACGGAGTAACGTAGGACGGTAACAAGGAAGTATTTTAAGACGAGCTTGAAAGGGGACGAAAGTAAATTTTCGTCGAGATTAAGTTATTGGTCTCAGGAATCGTAAGAATGGTCAAAGCTATATTGCCGTACGACGTTATTTCCCTATCGAATGCTCGTCGTTCAAATTCTCGACGAAGGCCAATTCATTCTGATTTATGGCCAAAGAAATAAATTCAGTTTTCCGTACTATTTCTTTAAACGAGCATTCCTACTTTTACGCTTGATTCGACATATCCCCCCACCCACCCACTCACCCACCCACCCACCCACCCAACCTCTTCCTTTCCCCGCCCCGCCACTCCATCACTACCACCCTACACGAGCTAGAACAAAGTTCTTCGGATCAATCACAAGAGCTAACACAGTTACGAGTTTGGCACCAGTTCAAATTTACTCAATCATTTATCCATTTCCCTTTTCTCCTTTTTTCCCTTCCCTTTTCCTTACCACCCTCTCGTCCCTCTCTCCCACCACCTCTTTCCCACGCTCGCCCGTACCACCTCGCTTTATTATGCCAAGTACAATGAATTCGCACGAGTCAACTTAGGGAACGAACGAAAAAAAAAAAAAACAAAAAAAAAAAGAGAAAAGAAAGAGAAACGAATATCTCAATACGAAAGCGAACGACGAAAGGAAATACTGAAACGTAAAGAGAGAACGAGCTTAAGCTCGCGTTTCCATTAGGCGGCATTAAAATGAAATATTTTCATTTCGTTCGATTGGACGGTATTATATATTTCCATTAATTTTTTTCGAGCAACTTCCATCGGTGTCGATTGTTCGTACGTAATACAAACGGAACGTTCCGATGCGTTGGCAAAGACGATAGAAGGAAAGAAAAAAGAGAAGGGTAAAAAGCAAAGGGAAGAAAAAAAAAAGAAAAGGGAAAACGAAGAGAAAACGAAGAGGTTTCTAATGGCTGTTAAAATGGAATGGATGGTTAAGTTCGAGCGAAGGTGGAAGCAACGACAAACGAGGGTGGGTGGTAAAGAGAGGGAGAGAGATGGAGAGAGAGAGAGAGAGAGAGAGAGAGAGAGAGAGAGAGAGAGAGAGAGAGAAAGAGAGTGGGTGGTGAGGATGGTGATGGTGTTAGTGATGGTGGTGGTCGAATGTAAAGAGGATTCTGTTCTATACTAAAAGGACAGATAATGGGAGAGCTTGCTTCTACCTTGGTAGTACGCACACCTACTCAAAATAATATCACGGTACGATAGAGCATCATCAATCACGCGTCCTAATGAAAAGCCCTACCGTGTTGGAGCGAACGAGTACGCGCGTGCGCACCCCTACTCTATAAGCGACAAGCTTTTATGTGTGTGTGTGTGTGTGTGTGCGCGCGTGTGCGTGTGCGTGTGCGTGTGCGTGTGCGTGTCAAGGGAAGACCGACTAAACCGTGCAACAGTAACAACAGCTGGAATCGACGATGTTGGCATCTCGCGCTATAACGGAGCCTCGATATATCGATCATCCCTTGTTATCTTACATAGTACCTATCTACATAACCAAAGAGCTTACTATCGATTATTGTACGACTTCTATGCCGTTATTATCCGATCGAATTTACCATCTGACATATCGTATACGGCACGTTATAAACGTACACATCTAATTTTCCCGTAGTTTACGAGAACTACTCGAACTCTAGGAGTTTTCTTACCATTCGTTTGGTTTATTATTAACAAAGGAAAAATCGAAGAACCGATTAGATTATCCAAGTTCGTCGTCCACCCGTGACAAATTCAATAAAGTCCCATAATTGTTTTTCCCCCCATCCACGTCCATTCATTTTTCGAGCTCTAAGACGTCGAAAACTACGAGTTCACCTATTGCCTTGCGAAATTCCAATATTTCACGAACAATACCACGAACGCTTTTTCTCATGAAATTTTCAACAACATGCCAACGCGTTCCATTTCTTCCTTCTCCGTTCTAATTTCTACTTTATCTTATTACAAATCGTAGGAAAGCTCTCGTAGAATCGTAAGGGAGCTTTGAAGTGAATCCTCAAAGTGTATTGTATTTCTTCGTTCTCCATTGGAGTATTATTATTATTATTATTATTATTATTATTATTATTATTATTATTATCAGATATAGTTAAACGAGCAAGGAAGGATTCTGTTAAAATTGTTTCTTTTACATAATCTATTACATCGCCTTTTGTACACTTTTTTCCTCTCTCTCTCTCTCTCTCTCTCTCTCTCTCTCCTTTTTTTTCTTTTCTTTTCTTTTTATTTCTTTCTCTACGTAGTCATCTCTCTGTTATTCGAATAAAGAATATATGAGATGAAATATCACGTGAAATGTATGTATCAAATGGATACCATTTTTACACAAGAAATTTTGTTAAATGAAATAACTTTAAATACATTCCTTAATGAAAACTAAACTCCGCTATTCGCTTATGCGTGTGGGCGGATGAAACGAGTTGAAAAGAAAGGAAAAAAAAAGAAAAAAAGAAAAAGAAAGGAAAAAACTTCAACATTTTTCCCCACAAAGTCGCTTTGTTTAACTTAACGTCATCACTGAAAGATTGTCAGAGAGAAACGGCGTGTGAGTGCTGTTCATTAAAGTTGGACATATCCACGAATACAAGTTTCGTACTTGTCTTGTTTTTTTCTTTTTTTTTTTTTTTTTTTTTGCCAAAGAAAGATTTTAATAATGAACGAAAGGGAGAAAAAAAAGGAAGTCGACTTTGAAGAATTCGGAGAAACAATATTCTGCGTTTTGATACCCAAAGCGGAATAACTTATTAGTGTATTTATTAAAAAATGTTCACGTCATATCGAATATAACGAGGTAAAAATGAGAGAATAGCATTATCGCGTTACCCTAGTCGTATAAAAATTTCAGGTAGTTAACGTTAGTAATTAATCGACTTTTTTTTCCTCTCATCCGTTTTATTATTCCCCCTCGGGTAACACGACGTTCGAAATATTTCAAATTATTTTCAAAGAGGACAGAGGGGGTTATAGAATAGGGACGCGGAGAAAGAGAAAGGACGAGGGTAGTGTATGTAAAGATAGAGAGGGGTAGAGGGGAGGGGAGGGGGGTAGAGGAAGTCACGTCAGTGATACGTTCTCGTAAGAGAACCTTACTACGTTTTAATACTAATTGCCAGGCAAGTGCATACGCCGGCTCATTATTTCATTAGTCGTTACTAACGATCGTTTCGTGCTTTCGACGATGCGCATTTCAACGGGTGGCTTTGGAAAATAAGATAAAAAAATGTGAAGTGAAGAGGAGAGAAATACAAAAAAGAATATATATAAAAAAAAAAAAGGAGAAGAAAAAGAGTAACGAAAGGGAAGAAATGGCGAAGGAGGAGATCAACGAAAATATGAAAAGAGATAAAGAAGGTTCGAACTGGTGGGCGAAACTTTTATCAGAAATCGTCGGTGGATCGGTGCAGATATTGGCAGATTAAATCGAATAAACTGGAGAAAGAAGAGAGATAGATAGAGAGAGAGAGAGAGAGAGAGAGAGAGATAGGGATAGATAGAGAGGAAGTTTGTGGGGTGGTATGACATAAACGAAAGGGCACGGCGCGAAACGTGTTCCGAGAAAATCCGGAGCATTTCTCTGTTCGAGTTTCATTACGATCTGCTAATAAAAAAAAAAAAAAAAAATAAAAGGAGATAATTAAAAGTATCACGATTTCATTGCTTTCGGCTAAATACATACTTTTCCTTCTTCCTTTGTTTCGTTTCGTTTCGTTTCGTTATCATTTTTTTTTCTTTCCTTTCCTTTTCACTTTCTTCGAACACATTTGACATTGATAACCTTTTATCCCGACGAATTAGATCGGTAATATATACCAACTTTTAATCCCCCGTTACTTTGAGATCCAATCAATATCAAACACGTTTCAACGATATAAACTCGCATACGGTATCTCGGCTAAGACTCCTTCATTAAATCTTCAGGATTCGAATATTTAATTCGTGACTATTCGCGATGTCTCGTTCTTTCGTCGCCGTTCCCTTTCCTCTTTTTTTACTTTTTTTTTTTTTTTTTTTTTCTTTAACTAACTACTATAACTCCTTGATATATATTATTATATCGCAGTATCGTGAGATATGTTGGATCGAAGATACGTAATTTCGACATAGTACAGACATATCCATCCTTTCTTCTGGTTTCTACCAATTCTTATATTCATCTGAAATACATGGATTTTATATTACCTATCTATCTATCCATCCATCCATATATGTGTATATATATATATATATGTATACGTACATATACATATACACATACATATATCTTTCCTCGAAAATTCATATGGCGATTTTCGATAACTATGAATTTTTCCGATTCCATCGAAAAGTTCGACTTTTCAATCGGCAATATTAGAAAAATATCTATCATCCCTTTCGCTGACTACTATGAAAATTATTTAGTCGAACGCTTACGGTGGTAATATCGTAAAATCTAATATACGGTCTTCTTCTATTACGTTCAAATCTTTCCTCTCTTCGTTCCTCTTCGCCGTTTTCTTTCTTTTTCTTTCTCTTTTTTTGTTTCAAGAAAGTATCTAATCCGACATTTTATTTCCCCCGTTGTAAAACGACAAACGTAATATTTAATCGTATCTATTTGTACACCCTTAGTAAGGGGATCCGAATAAGGGAGGAGAACGAGTAAGATCTTGTGTCTCGATAAATCAGAATACGCTAAATCGTAAAGCACATGATAATCCATGGAAAGTATTTCGAACGCATTTTCCTTTCTCCCCGCCCTCCCCCCTACCTACCCTTCGCCCTCCAACCCCTTTTTGGCATAACGTACAAGTGGAAAGAATTCATTGGACGTTTCCGTATTCCATTTCCCGCGTGAGTTTCAACCGCGTAGCAACGTAAACGTCCGCGAGGAAATAGTGGCAACGCAAATGTATACTAAACTTCGCAAACTGCGCGCACGTGACCGGCACACTTGTGAGGAGGAGAGGGGGGGGGAGGAGGACAAGTACATAAGTAAACCGCCTCTGGGAAATCCGTTTTTATTCTCATTCCACGATTGTGCCATAGAAAAAGCTAGATAAACCCTATAACGTAACGTATCATTGGTTATCTTCGAATTATAAGTCAAAGATAATATCATACAGGATCCGAGACGAAGATAATGAGACGAATTCGGTGATATAATAGTTAATGAGAGGATGATTTTGCAAGAAAAAGAAAAAAAAAAAAAGAAAGAAAAGAATATTTCAAAACAGGGAACGCGCGAGAGATTCACGAAAAACATTTTTTCTCCCAACGTTCGCAGGTTTAACAAGGTTTTAAAACTAATTGTTTTAGTAGGATTTTTTTGTTTTTTATAATGAACGATTCTCTCTCTCTCTCTCTCTCTTTCTATCTATCTATCTCTCTATTACTTTTCTTTTTGCTTTCCGTTAGCCAAACTTTCTTCGTTAACTCAAGCAACGTTGGAACGAAAACGTAAAAGAGAATTTTCCTCATATTGGTTCTCGGCATTACGCGAGAATTACATTATGTATTTTAAATGGAAACTGTTCTATCTTAATATGAAAATTCATACTTCTCTTCTCTCTACTCCTTTCGTATTCAGAATCTAATGAAATTAACTCGTACTTATTGTCAGACTTCATCCCGTCGTATTCTTATTCCACATTCTCAGTAGGTATTCCAAATTATATCATCATTCATTATTTTCTACTTATCGAAGTAAAGTCGTTTTATAAAATTATCGTTATACTAAATGAGAATATATCTTTCGCGAAAACGAATAATTGTATATATATATATATATATATATATATATATATATATATATATATATAATAATAATAATAATAATTTGGTTTTAAATAAAATATCGAGATGATGAAGTATATACCATTATTTCTTTATTCTTATCTCTGAATATTTCTTTTCATTATTGATAATTATAAGTTATTACTTATTACTACTTATTACTGATATACGATATATATATATATATCAACTTTTTACTTCTTTCGTTTCGTGTTTACGTTAATATTATACCTTTGGCATGAGCATAATTCCTTTCCAACTCGGTTGAGTTACTCCAGTCACGCGTACGATGTTCATACCACTAAGGAGACCACTATTTCTCTCTCACTCTCTCTCACTCTCTCTCTTTATTTTTTTTCCCATTCTCTTTCTCTCTTTCTCTTCTGTTCCTTTTGGTCTCGTGCCACATGCGCTTTGTCCTTCCGGTACGATGATCTCAAACGTTTCGCCGTTCGTTGCAACTTGCAAGAGTCCTCCGGGAATATCCAATACGCGTACGGTACAGCAAAAGAAAACGTTTTCCCGTGTTTTCTTTTTTTTTTTCTTTCATCCAGCAGAGGAAAAAAATGTCCTTCCTTTCATGACACTCATGTTTTTTTTTTTTTTTTTTCTATCCATACACGCATGTGTATACTCGCGCGTATGTATCCGAGTATCTGTATGCGTGCACGTACGAATATACGTATTTATGCAGCGCGTACTTACGTACCTAAGTACGTATGTATTTATCTAGGTAGATGGAAGTTGGATCGTTGGTAAAATATCAAAGGAGACGACGATGACCGAATTCCAAGAGAGACAGAGAGAGAGAGACAGAGGGAGAGACAGACAGAGAGAAAGAGAAAGAGAGAGAGAGAGAGAGAGAGAGAGAATGTCTTTTACATATTTTCTTTATTGCTTTATCAAGTCATATATCAGAGTCGTAAACGTTGAATGGTCATACCTCTTCGAATCTTTGAAGATTTTTTTTATGAAGAAAATCAAGGAGAACACGCAGATAAAGCCAAGCCGTCCCTCGTTCCTTTTCCCCCTCCTTTTCTTCCGTTCTCATCCAAAACCAGACGCGTGAAGTAAGAATGAACATATTTATCACGGAATTATTCTCCTTTGATCTGACACTTTGACCTTTGCCGTTGCGAAGGAAATGAAATCGGAGAGTATAAAAAAAAAAAATAAATTATTAAAATGTTTTACCTTCGGTACGGTTCGACGCGGTTGTTGGGTAGCTCGGGAGGGAGGGAGGAGCGGGAGCGGGGGTTGGTTCGTCGGTTGAGAAAAAAGAAAAACAGAATAAAAATGGAAAAAACGGGATGGAAAATGGAAATTAGGTTATTACGAGAAGAACGGAGAAGATGTCGGTGTGGTTGTCGATGCAATTAACGAAGAAAAACATTGATAAACATTCCATCGAAGGAACCTGCGGTATAACGGCAATGTAATGAAGTTGAAGGGGGTGACGGGGGGGGGGTGGGTAGGGGTGGGGATGGTGGTGAACGTGATGTCGCGGTTTCGTCATTTCGATCGTTGATAGAGCTCCGTTCGATCAGAAAGATTAGGAGACTTGTAGAAAACGAAGGTGCACGATAATGAAGTGGGACGGGGGTGGAGGGTGAGGGGAAAGAATCAATTTCTCTATAGAATTACTTCCGGTTTACGTCGTATTTGTCTTCCCATTTTTATTATTTATTTTGTTTGGTTTTTTCTTCTCTTTTTTTTTTTTAATTTTTCTCCCCGTTACTGTAAATCCCAATTTACGTTGACCCAGGCTTCACTTTTCAATTGTTCGATCGTACCTTTAATATTTTCGAAATAGGAAGAGACAACGATGAGGGAGGAAGAGAGAAAGAAATTTCATCGAAACGTTCTACGACGGCGCAGGACTCGACGTATTGTAGACTCACGAAAGACGAGCGTTTCGTTACGAAGGGAGAGAGAGAGAGAGAGAGAGAGAGAGAGAGAGAGAGAGAGAGAGAGAGAGAGAGAGAGTACATACAACGATCTAACGCGCTCTAGGTAATGAAATATTACGATAGATAATGAACGTTGGAATATTTAACGATATAATTTAACGCCCACAAGAGAGAGAGAGAGAGAGAGAGAGAGGGAGAGAGGGAGAGATAGATAGAATTGCGAAAGGTTCGAGAGAGATGGAGATAGAGATAGGGAGAAGAAAAGAAAAGAAAAGAAGAAAAAAAAAAGAGGAAGGAAAAGAAAATCCAGAATTATTTATGAGTCCAAAGTTCCGAGTGCTTTTCAAGTAAGTTTAACTTAACGCATTAGTAGCTCGAACCTCCAAGAGCGTCATCCCGTTCGGAGCATCGCCGATGTGTTTGCCCTTTATCTATCTCAAAGCTTTCCTCGGTTCTACTTCGAGAAAATAACGTCTAGCCAAAATAACGTGGGTTTACCACCTTAACGAATAATCCTCGTGGTGTCTATACCCCTCGCCCCTCCCCTATCCCTTCCTCCCTCCCTCTTACCCACCCCTTTCAAAATACGATCCACCGCCATTCGAAATAGTGAAATACGTTCTCCGTTCACGTAAGATTGATAGTCCTCTACGAGCCATCGACGTTGCGAACATTTACCGTTTAAATCGGATTTAATTCACCATTTGATGGGAGTCCTCCCTCCCTCCTCCTCCTCTTCCTCCTCTTCCTCCTCCTCCTCCTCCTTCTAGTTCGGGAGCTTTCCATTTTCTAAACGTTTAGTCAAAGCATATTTAATGGGCTTTAATGTCAATGTAACTACAACGTTATCATTACTTATATAATGCATTCGTAGTATTTACCACGGAAAATCGTTTCAGGCAAGAACCACGTATTACGTTTTCTTTGGTTGGTTGGTTGGTTGCTTGCTTACGCGCTCGCTTGTTCGCGAGTGTGAGAGATTAAAGAAAATAGAGAGAGAGAGAGAGAGAGAGAGAGAGAGAGAGAGAGAGAGAGAGAGATAAGAGACAAAATGCAGTGTGTAGGAGCCTCTCTCTCTGTCCCAGATTTCTATGAGATAACCAACGAATGCTACTATGCGCTCGTCTCTGCTATGAGTTATTATAATCGACCTTTCGTCTTGTCTTGAGATTGTATGAAGCTTTATAGAATAGAGTACATGCATCTGCATATACATATACATACATACATAGATAAATAAATACATGCATTGGTACCCATTACGTATAAAATTGAGATTACAAAGTATTTGAATCCACCATTCTATTGTCACCGGTTTTAACGTAAAAGGAAGTAATGAACGGAAGAGGACGTTCTCACGGTTCTACTCTCATTCTCATTCATTCAACGTCTTCTACCATTCTCCTTCTCATACCCTTTTCTCTATCTACATCTCTTGTTTAGTTATTCTCAGTCCATTCCGATTTCATTGTTCACGATTTCGTATTTCAATTTCCTTCTGTGGAACGATTCGATTTAGTTGGTATACATACATACATACACGCATACGTACGTACGTACGTATATCGGAATAAAGTAAACGAGCGAACGTATAGGAGGGGTTGAGAGTGGAGGGGTTGATGGGTGGTGGGTGGAATACACGTAGGCGAGTGGACGATCGACTCTTCGGCGAAGCTACGAATATTCAAGGGATCCAGCACGTCCTTCCCTTTCACGATGGTTTTACGTGTTACGTTCGGGCAAAGCGATACGAAAGTAGACGACGAATGTTACGAGAAATGGAGGAATTAATGAACACGTCGTACGTTTGCCGTCCATTTCAATACGTAGAGGAATTTACGGGCTCGTTATTCTCACGTGATATCTCTTACGTCGGTTACACAGGTTACGTCGGTCGCTTTGACGTGCGTAACAAATCCGAACGAGATATATGATATCCTTGAATGTGATATTCGACGCGTAAATAAAAATAGAAATTTTTACCCGCGTTTATTTTCTCTCTCTCTCTCTCTCTCTCTCTCTCTCTCTTTCTTTCTCGTTAACGAATCGTTGTTTCTCGCGTGCTTTGTTCCCCCCATTTATTTTCTTCTTTCAATTATAATTATTATTATTCTCGTTGTTTGTAATAATTATCACATCGATAAGAAATTTATCCCTACGTAGAGTATCTCGAGCAACTGGCATTTGTCAAAACGCATCTCGTTCGATACTATTCGCGTCCATTATACTCCCCCTATCCACGAAATATCGTCCGTTATCTCTTATCGGCACGTGGAAACGATTTAACCCCTCTACGTATGTATACTACGTACGTACGTACGTACGTTTGCATCTGCCCGACGATAATCTTCGATTTAAGCCGTGCCGAGATTCGATTGGCAACTGCTATTAGATAGATAGATAAATAGATAGATAGAGAGAGAGAGAGAGAGAGAGAGAGAGAGAGAGAGAGAGAGAGAGGCATACTTACGAAGAGAACGTATACAAACGAAACTACGTATTCAATTCGAAGGTTTATTCGAACGTATACTCGGAAAATCCACAAAATTATTGTTACGCGATCGGACATTTAAAATCATTGCTTCCGAATAAGGAAAACTTATATACGTATATATAAATACAAAGTGACATGAATTCTGCGTTATACGTGTATGTCGAATTTAATAATCGACTAGAGTTAGTTTATTTATTTGTTGGCAAAAAAAACGAGAGAGAGAGAGAGAGAGAGAGAGAGAGAGAAACGCACGACCAGTACACGCTGCTCATTGAAGAGAAATCGATAACAGAAGTCTAATGAAAATTAAATACGAATACGATAGTCTCGAAAATATCATCGATATCCGTTATTCGCGTTCTTTTTTTTTTTCTTTCTATGGCAACACGTATCGGATCTATTACTATTTCTATAGACTGAATAAACTAAAGTGTCATCGTTTATTTCACTATGGCGAATGATTATTTTTCTTTATCTTTTTTTTTTCGCGAGAGGTCAAAAAAATAGTTACAAAATATTACCGCTCACGTATGTGCAAACAGAGAGAGATAGAAAGAGAGAGAGAGAGGGAGAGAGAGGGAGAGAGTATATAAAATATCTCTCCCTCAATTTTTTTTTCTCCTTTTTCTCCCCTTCTCTCTCCTCCCACCCTTTCGATCGTTTTCGTGTTTTTTTTTTTTCGTTTTATTTTTCGTACGCAATAAAAGAAAAGTAAAAAGAAGAGAAGGAAAATATTAAAAATACACGTCACTTATAATCAGATTACGGAGATATGTATGGAGGTAAAAATGTAACGAACACTTTTTTTTTTTTTCATCGAACCACGCTTCGATACCCGTCGACCATGAAAAACGATCGATTTGATAACCGTCGACCAGAATGGAGGCAAACGAAAATAATTCCCGCACAATTTTCGCGTAAATTTTAGTTTTGTTCTCTGACAGGGTAGAGAGAAAGAGAGAGAGAGAGAGAGAGAGAGAGAGAGAGAGAGAGAGAGAGGACCACCGGCCTGGTAGCTACCACCGGTATTGGTAGCTCGAATATTTCCGATATTGGCCGATTTTCGGCTCAGAAAATTCTCGCCGTGCGATAAAATATTTCCCCCCACCCCATCCACTCCTCCCTCCCCCCCTTTTTTCGGCTCTCTCTTCCTCTATGCACAACAGTTTTACACAATCGAGTGCCAAATCGAGGTTGTCAAAGGCGAAATGAAACGGAACGAAATATAATAAAATAAAAAAGAAAAGAAAAATAAATAGAAAGAAAGAGAGAAAGAGGGGGCGGATCGTGGGGTAGGGGGTGAGGTTAATTGAAAAGAGTTTATTACGGATAACGTCAATTATTCGATAGACTATGCCGCATGATCGATCATCGCGCTCTCTTATTACGAAACATACGAAGATCATTATTATATTTATCATATATTCAGAAACATACAAAGAAAGCCGGCTTGAAATCTTTTGGCATAGTTCAAAATCGATCCTCAAAGATATCCCCATAGATAGTTCTCGATAGAAAACTATTACGTATGTACTCGAACGACCGATCGTTAGCGTTAAAATCAAATCGGTACGACTATCATTCTCTACCTTCAAACTTATATGCAATAAGGAAATCCGTCTTTGAATTACAACGGATAAAAGGAAGAAGAAAAGAAAAGGAAAGGAAAGAAAAGCAAAAAAAAAAAGAGAGAGAGAGAGAATGAAAACCTTCCATACGGATTTAATATATCGTATATTAAATTTACGTTGCGTTAGTATGGAAACGTGGAAACGTGATTGTGTCGAGAAGACAGATTGAAGAAAGAAAGGAAGAAAAAAAAAAGACAATACGAAACGAAACAAAATAAAAAAGAAAACAAAAAGGATTCGATGCATCTATCTTGTTAGATGTCTACAGTCTCGACGAACTTTTCCCAATCGAATCGGATCCCAAACACACATAGTCTATCCATCCATTTCTCGATATTCCAAGGCCTCTACGTAACTATGTATATATCCTTAGAAACGATCTCGAAGTAGACTTCATCGACCGGAAGGATTCCTATACCCATTCGTGGATGTTGAATTTAACCCGGAGCACGGCGTTCCGTGATTCATGGAATTAATTTGACGGAATTACTCCAACTTTCCTGGCACCGATATATACATATATATATATATATATATGTGTGAGTGTGTGTGTGTGCGTGTGTGTGTGTGTGCGTGTGTGTGTTGCTCGACCGAACTAGCAACGAAAGCGCCAAGAACGCTTACGTACCATCGAACGACTTTACGACGATGCGCCTTGAGAAAAGTCAACCTCACTCGAATTAACTATACGCCTACTACTATTACTACACACTACTACTTCTACTACATTATTAAGTTAATCGATTCTATGAATAAATTCGATATTTATCGTTCGTTGAACGTTAAAAAAGCGTTATGTATCCGCGTTAGTGATTCCTTGTTATTAATGCTTCGTTAAAGTTATATTTGTCGGAGGTGTCGAACGGAAATATTACAAAGGGATTATTTCATTTGTAATACACTCACTTTCGACGATGTTTAAAACAAAGCAAAAAAATAAAAGAAAAGAAAAGAATATGAAAAAGAAGAGAAAAACGTCGTTTCGTAATATCTCGCTATAAAATGCACAAGAGTGTATGTATTTATATAGGTTTGTATATGTGTTTAATTCGAAAGAAGAGAGAGAGAGAGAGAGAGAGAGAGAGAGAGAGAGAGAGAGAGAGAGAGAGAGAGAGAGAGAGAGAGAGATAGGAATTCGACGAACGACGATGTGGAAAGAGTATTCCATCAACTCGACAGCTTTTGGACATTATGCGAAGAGCTTAATATTTCTACATAGGAATCGGGGCATATAAAAAAGAATCAACCAACCGAGACTATCGACCTTTCATTCTGTCCACGAATGTTTAGTAAACGTACTCGTCGAAGAATATATGATTCGCGTACATGTATATATATATATATATATATATATATATATATATATATATATATATATATATATATATATATATATACATGTCTGTATTTATATGTATATGTATATTTACGTACGAACGTACGTACGTACGTGTAAAAGGAAAATACGTAACAATCGAATGAAATCGATTAGTCAAACGAGTTGAAATCGAACAATATCAACTACAAGTATCCAAACGTTGTTTACCGAAATGAATTTTAATGACCGCTATTGAAGTAGTTTCAATAACGCACGATATTCAAAGAATTCGAAAATATTACTCGCGATATATCGCACGGCAATAAAACGAAACGAAAATTCATTATTTTCGCGAATCGAGGGATTTAATTAGCACGCTCAAATTACCCAACATCGTACAACGTATTTTCGTTAGAATCCTCAGAATTAAATCGGCTCACGGTATTACGATTTAAATACCTGTTAAGAATGCTACGAAGGAACGAACTGAAAGAGAGAGAGAGAGAGAGAGAGAGAGATAGCGCGAGAATTAGAGCAACGATTAGACCGAAGAGTTAGAGTTAGAACGAGAGAGAGAGAGAGAGAGAGAGAGAGAGAGAGAGAGAGAGATAGATAGATAGAGAGATATAGAGATATAGAGAAAAAATTTAAGTTAAATGCAAAGGACCGAGTATCCCGAACAGAACGATGAATTTCGGTGGAAAATTTCGAGCTATAAACCGCGAGAGGAATCCTCGCGCAGTCGTTTCGAAAGAGGACATTTATGCACGACCGCCCTCTCTTATTGACTCTCTCTCTCTCTCTCTCTCTCTCTCTCTCTCTCTCCCTCTTTATGTCTCTCCCTCTCTCTTCGGTCTCGACGAAATTTTACGAGAGAGAATTAAACGCGATCGAAGAAAGGCGCGCGATCTCCCTCCCCCCCCCTCTCTCTCTCTCTCTCTTTTCCTCTCGTAACGACGATCGATGAAATCGATTTTTTTGACGGGGAAGGGAAAAAGGGCTGCATTAATTTCACCATCCGGGGAGCGGGATGGGGAGGGGAGGGAGTGGCACGTTGCAATTCCGTATGAAACGTAGCGCGAAGTTAAATTTAAAAGCTCCATATACCGTTGACGTTCGTTGACGTACGTACCCCCCCCACACACAACCCCACCCACCCACACACATCCACACACACACACACATGAGAGACACACATGTCCTCCATACGTAGCCGTTCGTTGCTGCTGCCTTACTTTTTCGTTTCTTCTTCCTTTTTCTCATTTTTCTTTAATTTTTTCCCAATTCCATTTGCCTCTTTCTCTTTTACCTTTTGTTCTTTCCTCGTTTTATTTATCTCATTTTTTTTTCTCTCTTTTTCTTCCCCCCCGCCCAACCTCTCACCCTCGCCTTCCTTGCGCACTACAACGTTACGCTCGTACGAAACGAAATAAAATTTGTTGTTAAACTCTCCGTGCTTCCATTTTTATTTCATAACCAGCCTTTCATACCGTTAACAAGTATTTGTTTGTTTCGAATGCATCCCTGCAGCTCAAAATCAAATCTCCACGTCCTCCCCCTTTCTCTACCTATTTTTGCTTCTTCTCTCTCTCTCTCTCTCTCTCTCTCTCTCTCTCTTTCATTCCCTTATCTATCAACAACCGTGCCATTTTCATATCGTGATTTGAGAACGGATATTTACAATACTTTCATAACTTTTAAAAGCGAACTATATGGCTGGATGAAACCCTTTGATCCAAGAAGCAACGAGTTATTATATTAGGAAAAGGGGATAACGAGAGAGAGACGAACGTTTCTCGAAAATATTTCAAAGCATATATATGTATACCTCTTGGCTAATATCTCGATCGTTATTATACCATATATTTGCGTGCGCCTGCGCGCGCACGCGCTCGCGTTTGCTCGCCCATAAAATATTATTCCACTTAAATTTTTATATTTCCCATAATGTTCCTACGTACGTATATACGTACGAATAACGTTTATTACATTCCTTGTTACAATCGGTGGTAGGTTCGGTCGACTTTGTTGTTAAAATAAATTCATTGCATTACCTTTCTCAAAATATATGTGTAACACTACTACCAACAAAGTTCCGACAAATGTACATACGTATCCACTGTAACATTTCATCGAGATGCACGTCGTATAGCGACATTCTTATCCGTCAAGAGATAATGTATGTTATCTTTTTAAAGAAAATTCTACGAGAGACACGAGAAATAGAGAGAACGCTTTTACAAAAGAAGATCCAAGCACGCGTATACTCAGATAGAGAGGCTCTGTGTCACTGTCGAACACATACACACATGAGAAAAGGGCATTTGTATATACAAGTACTTAGGATACATAGCTTGATCGAGTATTTGTATGGATATGTATATATATATATATATATATATCTATATATATGCACACACACACATACGTATAAACGTTAAAATATTTACACGTATATATACTCGGATACGAATAAACCTGTTATTCGGATCTCCTCCTCTGTACCTGTTGAATTTGAAATAACGATTCGTCTCTCTCCACTGTATCAGACGTATTTTAAGTATAGATAAAAGTATTATTTATACGATATACTTGTTATACGTCACGAGTGCTCTACGACACGTACATCGGATTAAAAATCATCAATTCTCCTTCGATGTGTGCGTTATAGTTTAATATATATAACCTTTATAGTTTAACGTGTAGTAAAATAATGCGACCGTTCAATTTTGTGTATAAGGAAGATTAAAAAAAAAAAAAAAGAATAAGCGAAAAAAAGAAAGAAAGAAAAAAATTATGACGCAGTTTCAAAGAGTTCTCTCTCTCTCTCTCGAAATATATTCTAATTGTTAGAAGAGAAATAAAAATTCATTCGTCGACGCAAAAGCTACTGTCCTATTTTTATCTCTTTCGTGAATTTGACGAGTATTTCTGATAAAAAAAAAAAAAAAAAAAATAAAAAAAGAAAAGAAACACCATTACACATTATTATTATTATTATTATTATAATCTTTGGTTCATTTAACTTTGAAATGACGAATAAACGAAACGAGCATTCGGTTAATGCTACTGCGATAGTAATTATGATTTCGCGATAAAATAAAATCTGGAAAAGGAAACGTCGCTTTGATCGTTTTGATAATTCTCTATTTTTGGAGGATTAATTCAATTGAAGAAAAAAAAAAAAAAAAAAGATAAGGACACAGAAAAAAGGAAAAGTAACAATACGTGCGCGTTTAAAAATAATTATGCGATGTCATATATTTGGAGAGAATTAAATGAAATATATAACAAAGTGAACGAATTGCGGTTAGGAAATGGATTAAATCGCGTTATCGCAAGAACGTTTGTTTTAAGAAATAAGGTCGCCCGAATGTCTTAGACTCGGTAGAAAACGCGCATTACGGATTTACGCTTCTATGGATAATCCTAGTCACTCGTATCGCGATCGTTATTTACGAAAGCCTTCCGGCTAGGCGTCGCCGATCGATTTCCGTTTCGTAGAAGCACAAAGCCGAGCTGCCAGGCCGGAGGGCACGCGCTAGAAGCTTTGCCTTTGAGCGAACATTTAGAGCCGAATAAAAATCGGTGTATTTACGAGTACGGCCCGGTGGAAAGAGAAAGATAGATAGTTACGGGGGTAAAGAGGATGGAAGAAAGAGAGAAAAGGCAACACGCGAGAATACAACGGCAACAAATCGTGAAAAAGCGGAAACACCCCTTAGATGTTCCAATTCTAACCGTGAAATGTGGCAAACAATTGCGATCGTAATTAGAAACCAGCATTTTTCCTCTTTATAGTAACCGTCCGACGAAGAAGCTTCGATTTTTTTTGTTTCGTTTGTTTGTTTATTTGTTTTTCTTTTTCGATATAGGAATCGTAACCAACAACGTAGTTCACGTTAAGGGACAACACCGTTCGATATGTTTCTACGCAATTCTTATTTTCTTTCTTTCTTTCTTTTTCTTTTTTTTTTTTTTTAATTGCGTTCCATCTTGTCCCACGTAAAAGTTATGATATCTTTTTTACTTTCTTCAGAATTTTGTATTCTCTTTCATTTTTCTTGTATTTTTTGGAAAACAGGTGTGTCCGATCGCAACGTAAAAAGAAAGTAATGGAAGATTATCCTTTCGAATCTTCATCAAAGGTGATCACACTTTTAAACACAAACTTTCAATCAAATTCACTTTCTAATATCGTTCTGAAACAATAAAATATTCAAAAAACAATATTCAAGAAACAATTTTCAAAATCAAAATGAGCTATTTGGATCTCTCTTTCCCTCTCGAGTAACAGTTCTTTATTTACATTTTCTTTTTTTTTTTTAAGTAACAATCCATTACTATCGTCTCTATAACGGCAACGTAAGGAATTTCACTATGGTCGTGTCTAAAAAATGAAACGAAACGGCATAGAGACACACCATTGAGAGAAGATAAAACCAAGAGTAAACGTTTCCCATCGGATACGTAATTTCTTTTTTCTTTGTTTCGTTTCGTTTCGTTTCGTTTCATTTCGGACAAAGTCTTGAACACATTTTTTGGCTGGTACCGTTCGCGCACGTTCGCAGAGTATTTCGTTGCATTCTGAACGCGGATGCATCCATTAAACCATTTTCACGTTAAACTCCAACCGTGCTACGTGCTCGTTATCCATTAAAGTTAATGCTAACCTACGTTCTAGGTTCCTTTCAAGCGCGTATTTCTCTTTATAAGAATAGCGACGTAGAAGCAAAACGGCCGAGTCAATAATCCGGTACAATTTGTAAAAAAATGCTCTTCGTAGCCGGCGAAAAATAAACAGAAACATAACGAATATATATATATATATATATATATATATATATGTGTTTGTGTGTGTGTGTGTGTGTGTGTGCGAAATATCCCGAAGAGATGAATACCAAACTGTGAAAATATTCCTATCAACATTCCTTTCATCATTCCTACCATTTCTAATTTCCAGTCAATAAGGTCAGTTATTCTTTTATTATAGAATATATGAGAAATAAGTATATATATATATATATATATATATATATATATATATATATATATATATCTTTTTCACTCTTTCTTTCTCTTTCTTTCTTTCTCCATTGGGAATATATAATACGAATGGAAAAAGAATAGAAAAATAGGATAAGAAAAATATAGGTGAAACAGATAGGAAGCCGCGCAAAGGTGCTTTTCACCTATCATCTTTCTCCTTCCGAAGTTCTTTTCTCTCTTTCACTTACTCTCTCTTACTCTCTCTCTCTCTCTCTCTCTCTCTCTCTCTCACTCTTTCTCTCTCTCATTTTTCTTCCTCGATTCGAGGCACACATATACACACTCGTCGCATACACATATAAAGGGTATATTGCATTGTACGTTTGTACCTCAAAGATCTATCTATCCATTCTCTTGGAGCGAACGGTGTCAGGCCGGTGTCCCTCGTGCTCGAAGATATTTCTTCTTATCGACAAATCGTGATAGCCAACGTTAGAAAATATTCCATTGTTATGGAATATGACTGTGATCCATTGGGATAAAACGAGATTTACGAAGACTTACGAGGATAGAGAAAGAACCTTGACAATTTGTGAATTCGAGGGAAGAAAAGATTACCGCAAACAAAAAAATTAAATAAAATAAAATGAAATGAAAGAAACGAAAGAAATAAAAGAGAATGATAGAGAGAAAGAGAGAAAGATCTATACGTTCTTTCTATTCATTTATTTCTTTTTAATTCTCCTTCCCTCTCTCTCTCTCTCTTTTCTTTTTTTATTTTTTGTCCATCGATTATCATACATAGAGCTTTGTATAAACATCGAAAATCGATCATTATATCGAAGCTTACTTGCAACACTGTTATCGTTGCAATATCGACATTCCGATATATCTCTCTATATATATACACATACATATTTATACGTATACACACATACATATGTCCATATATACATACTCATTGTTTCGATTTATTTAACAAGGATAATCCATTCTAATAGTAGATGTACTCATCAAGAGAAAGAGTGAGTGAGAGAGAGAGAGAGTAGGAATTAATTGTTCCGTAAAAGAGGAGAGATAATGCGATCGAATCTATGCTTAGGATGAGCTGAGAGAGAGAGAGAGAGAGAGAGAGAGAGAGAGAGAGGGATGGGTGGTTGGGTGGGAGGGAATGAGGGAGGAATGGCAGAGGGGAGGAAAATTTGCCAGAATAATTCCCCTCTTGTGTTCTCGTAAATCGGATCGACGGAATGCTAACGGATGTTTCGAACAGACGGATATCGTAACGAACGCGAATTCTCCTTTCAATTTTCCGATCTATCGATCGTTTAAAACGTATTATCTTCTACTACCAATGGATCGATACTCTCTAACTGACATTAAATCTTACCTCTCATAGACGTTAGACCGGGTCTACATATAGTATAACCACTACTTTGTACCATCAACCGATCGTCTAAAGTTTCTATTCTATCGTAAATAGAACGTCCGATTCTACGTCGGACGTATTAATACCTTAAAACGTTTTTACGTCAATAAAGGAAACAAAAGCTACGGCTATTAAGAAAAGGGATTCTACGCGTTCGTTATGCGGTATTTATATAGATTTTTTACATCAAAAATTGATAATTCTTTTGCACGATTAAGAAACTCGATTTCTTTCCTAAGGACATCTCTATCGTATTATTCGATACATAATAAAATCAAATATAAAAATGTTCATAGTTGTTTGATATCTTTATCGTAACCTGTCCTTCTTTCTTACTCTCTCTCTCTCTCTCTCTCTCTCTCTCTCTCTTTCTTCTTCTTCTTTGAGGATTTTATGTGCCTCCATATCTACGCAGCAACCAACGTACTATACATCCGTGTATACGTAAAATACAGAGGTATTATATAAGCAAGGCGGCAGTTTCGCTCCGCACTTTTGTTTGCGTTACTGCATTATTCATGAGTGTACTTATAAGCCACTATTGCATCTCGTAGCATCACACGACCGCCCGCTCTCCACCTCCACCCGCTCGTCCGCTCGTCCGTCCGTCCGTCCGTCCGTCCGCTCGTCCGCTCGTCCGCTCGGTTCGCATCTTCAGCTGGCAAAAAGAAACGGGGCTGAAGAAGGGCGTTGTCCGTACAACGAGTAAATGGAAAAATCGACTCCCTTTCCTCTCTTTTATTTTTATCCTTCTCTTTTTCTCTTCTTCTTCTTCTTCTTCTTTTTTTTTTTTTTTAAATCCCCCTCATTCTTTTCTCTTACGATTATCGAAGTAAAAGTTTGACGTATAAAAAAAAAAAAAAAGAACCACCCGACTCTGCTGTAGGATTAACGCAAAGAAACTAAAGAGAAACGATGACAAATCAATGGTCAAAAATCAGAGAAACGACTAATAAAATATTATTTCACGTAAATCGAAAAGTTGTTTAAAAAAATAACATAACAACTAACAATCCCCCCTGACAATTTTGTTGATATTTACTTAGATTATCAGTAACGACAACGTTATCATAAAATGCTTCATACGTAACAAATGAAATTAGCTTCGGGTGATATTTAGTTGATAGCTTTTAAGGTTTAATTAAATAAAGTGTCACGTTAGAGTTAATGAAAGAGTTCTATATTAAAAATAATATTATCTCTCCTCGTGGCACTTGGGGGCCGTCAAACTTGTGTGAAAATAATTATTATTATATAAAATACAGTTTTATTTAAAATTAATCGTACGCCGAGCGAACAAAACTTTTCCGGTAGATCCAAACCGATCCTAATAATGATCTAATAATTTCAAATCTATCGCGCGAATAAATAATATTTCAAGAATAAAGTCCTTTCGAACATTAAAATTGTATGCCGAACGAGCACATTATTTTTTGACGAACTTAACCAATTCTAGATTCTAATAATCCTAATAATTTGACAATTCTAAATCTCCCTTTTTATTCTCTCTCTCTCTCTCTCTAATTATATAAAAATACAATTCTATTTAAAATCGATCGATTAAAATCAAATCGTACGTTGACCGAACAAAATTTCTCTCGGAATATAGCTAATCCTAAATTCTAAAAAAAATCTAATAATCCAACGATCTTTAATTGGTCGATCGTAAAAGAGATATTCTATAAAACTTCAGATGCACGCACGCACATAAGTAAGTAAGTAAGTAAGACTTTTCGTATATTCCTGTCTACAGTTCGTTCTCGCAGTATAAACTTTCTACGCACGCTACAGTAACGTTATCGGTTAAGCTCAAAGTCGGCTTTACTTCGTTGTTCTCGTCGTCGAGTATGGCATACTACTTTTGAAACCACTAAAACCGCTCGACTCCACCGTTTGCGTGTAACGTCGCGACTAGGTGCCCTGTAACGAGGCTCGTTTGCGTTCCTCCTCATCGTTCCTCTTTTACCTTCTCCTCCTCCTCTTCTCGTACCTGTTATCCCCATTAATTAACGCTGTGCGACGCTGATTGATAACTAACCAACGTTCTCTTCTCTCTCTCTCTCTCTCTCTCTCTCTCTCTCTCTCTTCTCTTTCACGGAATTCTCCATCGACAGCGAGCTCGCCAAAATTCTTTTTCAACCCTTTCTCGTAAGCTAGTACTACATGCAATTTCGTCGAAACGCATAATACAAATGTTTACTCGTCGGTCGTTTCGTTATTTGGCGCTTTTCTTTTTATTAATATATATATATATTTTTTTTTATAACAGTGACTCGATAACTCGATTATAAAAATGCTTGACGCCGTTCGAGAAAATTTTTAATATTTAATATAATAATAATAATAATAATAATAATAATAATAATAATAATAACGTTAAACGAAAAATTATTACAACAACGATCTTATCGGTTTCCTTATCCTTCTCTCCTTCTCTCTTCTGTCTCTTCTTCCATCAAATTTACGGGTAAACTTAAAAATTATGTTTCACAGTATGTTATTTTTTTTTCTTTTATTACGTACGAGTAGATGATATCTTCGGTGTTCGCCATGACGACTGACTTCATTCTTGAATAATCGATGAAATACGAAAACAGAAATCTTACTCGCATCTTTGGATTCGTTTAAACGATTTATAAAATGAGAGCAATCCTTAAAATCTATAAAACGAGATAAGCGTAGAGATTTTACGCGTGAATTATGTGCGAGTAAACCATCACGTTCGATGGCTGGTGTTAAACTGAGGGCTTAGAACTGTTAACGTAAATGTTTCGTCCTCGAAGACGATAAAAGTCAAACGAAACGATCGATGGACGACCTTTTGTCTCATCAACAAAACGAAGCCGAGAATCAAATTTATGTTTGTACTCTCTTCGAATATATATATATATATACACATATTACGTTCTACTATTAATGTACACATTCGTCCTTTTCAAAAGTACATAACCTTCTTATTATCTAATGTTGTCATTATCACTGTCGCTTTATCTACGAAAAACGTTTTATTATAGTATTTTACAATGTAAACTTATCGTTCAAGTTTATTCCTGACGGTGTAATTACGTCACCCTCTAACGAGTATGGCAATGTTTACGTCGTTCCACATCGAACAACAGCCACGTTACGAGAGGAAAAATAAGAGAAGAAAAAGGAAACGGAACGATATAACAACGATCGTAACAATGTCTGAATATTTTTCACGAATAGAAAAAGGTTCTATTTCCTAACGAAAATAATAATAAATACGAAATATATCGTCGTCGAATCATTCGTATAATTTATAATCATCGGACAAATAATCATCGTTCCTTCTCGACATCAAAGTTCCACTTAACGTTCGTCGTAAATTAAACGGAATCGATTCATATTCGTATGAAAATATTACAACGAAAAACGAATCTTTTGGAACGAATTCAGATCAAAAAAAGAAAAAAAAAAAAAAAAACAGGAAGAAAAGAAAAAAAAAGACATAAAAACAAATCGTTCTTTCCGAACGTTCCGTTTCCATTTTCCCATAAATATCAGAACGTCGGTAGGTGGGAACGAGACGAAAGGGAATAAAGTAAAACAGATGCAGGATAAAACCAGAAACTGGGAATGGCCGTAATCCTCTTGTTAACCGATACACCGGGTAGAAGTGACAAGAGCTAGAGTACAAATACCCCTTTCAGGATGTACTATGCTTTCTCTCTCTCTCTCTCTCTCTCTCTCTCTCTCTCCCTCTCTCCCTCTCTCTTTTTGTGTAGGTTGAAGCTACGAGTTCAGGACGTTAGAGCTCGCCGTTGGCGTTACAACTAAACGCGTATTCGCAACCATCGGGACGAAATTTACAGGACTGTAGAGATTTGGTCCAACTCTCGAATACACTACGATGGAAATACTTTGCTTCGTTGCTATGGACGTGCAACTCACTTCATCTTCTCTTTCTCTTTCTCTTCATCGCACTATCTCTCTCACTATCTCTCCCTATTTCTGTCCCTTACACATTCTCTTATATTTAAACCTCCGACCACGTTTGAAAAGATATTGCCGTTCGTACAGAATCATTTCAACTTTAGCTTATTGTCAAAGTTACGTAAGAAGGGAACGTTCGTCAGTACTTTGTTAACTGTCGTAAGAAGAATACAGACCATTCGTTCGGTAAAAGTAACTTTTAACTTAATTGAAACCAGAAGCTCGAACGGACATACTGATAGCCATACGTAGATAGATACTTTCGTATCAAATTTTCCCCTAATTTCTAAATGCGCTCTACTACTTCGTTCTTTATAGTAATTAAATCCTTCATAAATTCAATTAAACGTCCCAATCGAGAATACA